>CM028361.1:48873735-49191701 GCA_016624345.1 Platycodon grandiflorus | reverse complement strand
TTTTGGTTCTTCAATTAATGAGTTTTAAGATTTGATTAGCAACGAAGATGTGTATTTTATTCAAGTGGACGGTGAAGATTATGTAAAATTCAATGAATCCTCAAGATTATGCAATAATGGATATGTTGAATAGGAAAATTATATTATTGGGTTTGAAGATGAATGGGTCAACATGAAAGATTATTTTGATCATGAAGAACAAACCAAGAAGTAATATGTCAAGTATAAAGTTTGTTCTCAACCGCGAGTGAAAATGAAGACCAAAGATTAAATACGAGTGTACAAGTGGTTGACACGTGCAAAGATCGCGTTGAAGATTGTTGCTCAAGATGACGATAAACCGATACTTTTGTGAGCTTGGTTTAAGGGAAATAATGTTGGATATTAAACCAAGCCTAATCCAATTAGAATTATTATTTGTTTAAGAGTTATTATTAGTTATTACTCTGTGGTCAAGTTTTATTGTGCTTCCTAATTAATTTAGAAATAATTTTGTCAAATATGACTTTTCTATTAGTAATTATACTTTTAATTGTGAGTTCGTCAATTGGTGAGTTTTGATTATTAATAATAATATTCCTCCTTTTACACATTGTTAATTTTGTGGTTAGTAATTGGTGATTTATTTGATATTAGTTTATTGGTTATTGGTTATTCCGTTATTGAGTGTTAGGAATTATACAATTTCTATACATTGGTATTGGTATCTGAGTTATTAATTAATTAGATCAATTCAATTTTTAATTGCCTACAGAAAGTAAGCATTATTAATCAAAAAAAAGAAAAAAAGAAAAAGAAAAAGAAAGTAAACATTAACTACAGTAGTTAATGCCTCTAAACATGTGTTCTTAGGAACAGTTAACAGACCCTAGTTATATTAAAACTAATTGTCGAGTCAAATACGACACTTTATTAAGAACGGAAGGAGTATATTTTAAGAAGAAATATATATAAAATTCAAAAATTGCTTCCCCACTCAAACACAAAGACGCATGACCATTTCTGAAGACAATTAATAAAAATTGTAGTGTTCAAACAAAAAGGACAAAAATTACTCGTTAGAAAATGATAGTGCACAGGACAAACAGAGTATAAAGAAAACTCCATCATGCAAGGCAATGCATGTGTTTTTTTTTTGGGAAGGCTATGCATGTGTTTGATCTTAAAAATATACATTTGAAAATAATTAGTATGTTAATTTTTATTTTCTTATTTTTGATAATTTAGTAGCCAATGGGAGTTGGCCAGCAAGGTCCTTTCACTAGTTGGCTGCAGTTTCAAAACTCTTGCAATTATTCCCGTTCACTATATTATTTAGAGATATTTTATTTAAAAATTTACTTTTAAAAATTTATACTTACAATTTTTATTAACTTTTATCTTTATCTTTCACTGTGTTATAATTATTTTGGTTGTGTTTACATATTTTTATAATTATGACTAATTTTAATAACATTAATATATCTCTTAATATGTAAATTTTTCAAACATAAATTTTTGAGTGGAACGAAAGGAAATATTTGTTAAATCAAGAAAATGTGTTGAAAGTCAATGTACACAAAGAACTAGTCCAACCTATCAACCTGTTCAAAGGTGTTGAACATTTTGACACCCTCTCCATTTTTTTACTTATTTTTTTCTGTTTTCATCACCCCTTCTCTATATTACTATATATATATATATATATATATATATATATATATATATATATATATATATCCATCTTTGCATCTCCATCCATATCACTAACAATTCTTTCATAACTCAAACACACCACCACAATTCATACACTATATAAACAATATTTTCCTCTCTTTTTAGCCAAAAGAGACCACACAGTTAGTAAACATATATGGCAACCATGCGAGTTTCAAGCAGTTCATCTTGTTCTTCATCATCTTATTCCCAAAGAAGAATGATAAAAGCCACCATAAATATGCCAAAACTCCGAAATGATACTCTCTCTTATTCCAAAGCTCCCAACTAATAGAGGTCTGGTGCAAGAAATGGAGTATACAAGTAGTAGTAGTAGTAGTAGTAGTAGAAGTAGTACTCTCTCTCTTCCTAAGCTTTCCATTAATTTCACCAAACCTGATCATGAGGATGCTAATGCCACCGCCACGGGTAATCGCGATGCGATCACGAAGATGTATGCGGTAATGGAGGCTGTCGCGGACAGGGTGGAGATGCATAAGAATATTGGTCAGCAAAGAGATAATTGGAATAGCCTTCTCTTGACATCCATCAACACCATCACTCTTTCAGCTGCAACTATGGCTGGCATTGCTGCTTCAAGTGTAGTACCTGGTGCACCTGTAGTTGCACTTAAGCTCTCATCCGCTTTGATGTATTTGGGAGCCACTGGGATGCTGGTTATTATGAACAAGATTCAACCCTCCCAACTTGCTGAAGAGCAAAGAAATGCAACTAGGCTGTTTAACCAACTCCACGGCGAAATCCAAACGAAAATTGCCATCGGCACTCCCACAGTTGATGATGTGAATGAAGCTATGGAGAAAGTCTTGGCTCTTGACAAGGCTTACCCCCTCCCTTTACTTGGAACCATGCTCGAAAAATTCCCATCCAAGGTAGAGCCTGCAGTGTGGTGGCCTGCACGACGACAAAGGCGACAAGCAAAAGGGCAAAACGGGAAAAACGGTTGGGATGGGAAGTTGGAAAAGGATATGAGAGAGATTGTTAGGGTTTTGGAGATAAAGGATAAGGATGACTATTTAAGGTTGGGTGAGAAGGCCTTAAAACTAAACAAAATGTTAGCCATGGCTGGTCCACTATTAACAGGTTTAGGAGCAATTGCTTCGGCTTCTAATGGTTCTTGGGCTGTACTAGTTGGAGTTGCGGCAGGCGCTATGGCGAGTATCGTAAATACACTGGAGCATGGAGGGCAAGTAGGAATGGTAGTTGAGATGTACCGGAGCAATGCCGGATTCTTTAGGCTAATGGAGGAGTCTATAGAATCGAATTTGAACGAAACAGATGTCGGAAGAAGAGAGAACGGAGAATTGTTCGAAATGAAGGTGGCTTTGCAGCTGGGAAGAAGTTTACCGGAGCTCAGAGAACTCGCAGCTTCATCTAGGAGAAAGGGGGAAGGGCATTCAAGAGTTTGCAAGCAAACTATTCTAATTATATATGTAATTTAGTCTTAATTGTGTATATCTAATTTAACATAGCTTTGTTTATAATTACTTAGTACGTATTCAGATCAAATGCATATATTCAAAAAGGAGTTCGTAATTAATTTCTCCCTAGATCTGTTTTTGATCATCTCTTTCTAATTATAACTTGATAAAGATAATAAGAGCAAAGAAACTTCAACTACTAATTGTGAGACATGGGCTTAATTTTAACAATTTAGTAACCTTGCTAATTGTAAACTCTGTTTGTTCACATTTCATTATCATGAGGAGTATAGTATTTTCAAATGGTACCAACCAAGAACTTCACTCCTTTTATTTTATTTTATTTATTACTCTCTCCGTTCCTAAATTATTGTCTAGTTTGACTATTTTTGGTCATAGATGATGTTTTTTAAATACAAATTTGACCTATATATTTTATGTTTTTTAAAATTATAAAATACGTAATTTGTAGTATTTTTAAAATACTATTGTATTTGAAAAATATTTTATTTGACAAAAAAAAAAAAAAAAGTCAAACAAAACGATAATTTACTCATGGGTTAAACCTTGAACTCTAATTTACCATCTGCCTTATTTTCATGCACTCAATCTGGTAACCCTAATTTAGTATCTGCCCTGATTAACCTACTACTGTATAAACGATTGATTTGGACATATCACTAGAGCCGATTGATATCAAAACAATGGAGAAAATCTAATTAATTAATAAAGAAAAATCTGACAAAGACATAAAAATATTAAAAAAAATAAAAATAAAAACAAACACCTACCTCTTTATTTATTCATCATCCAAAATGTGTTGCACGACCTGGTCGTGAAGCGGCACCAACCTGGCGAAATGTCAAAAAATAAATAGATTTTTGTTGAGTAAATGGCTAAGGTCTTTAATTTGCCTTGTAGGTATTTCCAGAGTAGTCCTCCATAGTACTCCTATTTTGTGTGGGGAGCAGTCTTCTAGCGAAATAAAGTTGAGGGTTACATATATAAAATCCGTTCCTAAATAAGTGTTGTGTGACAGCGAAAGTAAGTAAACAAACAATTGAACAAATAAAAATTATCAAGCAATTGAAAATTGGTAGAGAACTGAGAATTTGGGGTTTAAAGACTACTATATATATATATATATATATATATATATATAGTATACAAGACCTAACCTAAATATACACAAATAAGGAAACTATAAAAAATGCTCCTGCGGTGGGCGGCGCTTTCGCGGCAACTCCAGAACTGCGGTGGGCGGCGCTTTCGCGGCAACTCCAGAAACTCAACTGCACTCCCGCTCTGAGCGACCGCGCCACCTGCGCGATAAAACCATAAAACATGCGCGATAAAACCATAAAACATGTACTTCGTAGTACGAGCGAAAAGTATATGCATGCCATAATAAATGCATGCCATTTTTCTATTCTTTTGGAAATTAGAATTTAAAAATTCAGACTAGCTAAGACTGAACTAATTAACGACCAACAAACTAAACTGTATTGGACTTGGTAGTGCAATCTTCACTCTCCATTAATTAATTTAAAGCATTTGATTGTTTGTTTATCGCGAAATTTCAGCTGGGATTACAAAACAAGATTATTATTTACAAGAGTGGATATTGACTCGACTTGATCACTCATCTGTACGTGTTTGAGCGTTGTAAAAAGGGGAAAAAGAAACTGGACATCGTGTAGTCTATCGTTGTTATAAATTAAAAAAAAAATGTTAATTAGAGAAATTTTATATATTGATGTACGTACCATATATACTAACCCATGTGGTCTGGTTTCAATAAGTGTAACATACAGCAAATTTGATGATGAAGAATTCTTAATTTAAAGGTTTAATATATAATTTGGTCCCTGAACTTTACACCTTTTCCTGATTCGGTTCTAAAACTTTGACATTTCCTATTGTGGTCCCTAAACCGCACTTTAAGGCTTACAGTTAGTCCCTGAAGTGACGGCCGTCACTTTACACGTTAATTTTTTTATGAAATGCCCAAAATACCCTTATTACATGCTGAGTGTGAATACACGGTGGACAGATCATGCTTACTAGGATTTAATTTTTTTTTAAAGTTATGCAAACTCTCACTAAAACCATTTCCTCTCTCTCTCTCTCTCTCTCTCTTCTTCCGGGCGACCACCTGACCACCACCTTCTCAAACCAGATGATTAACAGAATCTGGGCACCGCAATATCTTCCTCAACCTAATCAACAGAGCCACAACACAATCCCAACCCAGCCAAACCCATGCCCAAATCAAACTCAAAACCTCCCCCTTTCAATTCGACTGCTATTACCGTATTCACTGCTTCACCCAAATCAAACAACAACTGTTCACCTTCCCCTTTCAATTCCAACCCAATTTTGAGATGTCATAAGTCATAAGTCAAATACACCCCCAAATCAAATACAATTCCAACCTAGTTTTGTTGACAAACACTCCCACGTATTCACTGCTTCACCTTCCTCTTTCAATTCGACTGCTATTACTCAACAATCTCTTCAAACAAAATCCATACAATCTCTTCAAACAAAATCCATACACAAACCCGACTATGTCATCAATCTCTTCAAACAAGTTGGTGGTTTAGACCGAACCCACCTCAAATCTCTCGTTTTTGTTCCTAAACTTCTATTACACGAACCCAAAGAAACCTCAACCCAAACACGAAATTGCACCCACACACACCCACACTCGGACAGAGAGAGAGGAGAGAGAGAGAGAGAGAGAGAGAGAGAGAGAGAGAGAGAGAGAGAGAGAGAGAGAAAGAGAGAGAGAGAGAGAGAGGAACCCAGATCAGCCATAACACGACATTTCCATTTCACACACTTAGAGAGAGAAAGTGGGACTGTGTTAATGTGTGAGAGAGAAGTGGGAGGAGAAGAGAGATTGAGAGAGAGAAATATGTTTGAGAAATCTGTCTTCTCCTCTACTCTGGAGTGAGAAAATCCCCCCAAGTGTAGGGTTTCATTGAGATGCGAGAAATCGAGAGAAAGACATTGTGAGAGAGACAGAGAGAGAGTCTTTACTTTTATTTAACAGAAGCTTCAATGGGTAGGAATCTCTTCTCTCCCCTGCACCTCACCCCTAATCACATAAGTCGAAAGCCCCCAGTCCTGAACGGGTAGGAATCCGAGTCGGAGTTGAAGGGAGGCTCGTGAATCCGGGTCGAAGCGTGGAAAAGGGCTCCGCTGTGAGCAAAACCCTGAACCTATTTGAGAGCCCCAAGAAGGTAGGATCATACTCAGCCTAGGCTTCCCACTCTAGAGACCGCGAAGAGAGAAAGAAAGAGAGAGAGTGTGTGTGTGTGTGTGTGCGCGAAACCAGAAGAGAGAGAGAGAAAAAAATCAGAAGTGGGAGAGAGGGGGGGAATGGTTTAGTGAGAAATAAATTAAGAAAGAGAGAGGGCGGGGTAAATTAGTTTATTAGTTAGCAAAAAAAAAACATTAAATCCACGTAAGCAAGACTTGTCCACTGTGTAATCACACTCAGTATGTAAGAAGGGCATTTTAGGCATTTCATAAAAAAATTAACGTGTAAAGTGACGGCCGTCACTCGAGGGACTAACTGTACGCCTTAAAGTGAGGTTCAGGGACCACAATAGGAAATATCAAAGTTCTATAACCAAACCAGGAAATGGTGTAAAGTTCAAGGACCAAATTATATATTAAACCTAATTTAAACATGCAATGGTCGTCGTTAAGGAAAAACAAAGAGAATGATGCATTCACATGGGTTTCCAGTCAACTATTTGTATCTATGGTTTGAAAATAAGGGTCCCTGCATGCTTGGTCAATGATAATTTTAAGAAGTGACTTGTTGATATATAAAAAAAACTTGAAGAGGCCGGAGCTAGCTAGCTAGCTTGCCTAGTTAAGTTGCTGTTAAAATTCTACCAGTTGCTAAATTGTATTGGAACTTGAAAGTCAATCGATCAGGGAAGTAGTTAATTAAGAATGACATATGCAAGAAATAGGGTATAACCAATTAAAGCATTACTTACATGAGATACTTCATTATTTAATGTTGGAGATTATGACATACATATAATCAAGCTTGATCATATATATATCATCAATTGGTAACAATCATTTCAAGTATAGCTAGTACTGATTCAAATATTTCACATTCAGACAGTAGTTAGTAGCTATGGCTATTTCAAAATTTTACCAGTTACCAAAATGTGTTGAAAGTCAACGATGGGGAGTACTGGTAATTAGGAATGACATTGGCATCAAATAGTCTAACCCTTAAACCAAGTCAAACCTTCAACATTAGACTCATTAGTCTTGTTACCTGTTTCTATATTTTGTCAATTCCTCTCCTCTCTCTCTCTCTCTCTCTCTCTCTCTATATATATATATATATATATATATATATATATATATATAGATATATCCATCTTGTTCACATGTAACATGTAATGATCTCGTGTCCGAAATCTCAGTTCTCTATGCATGACCGTCCACGCACTGGCCCCACAAAACCACATTTAATCGATGTGAGACAGCATCTTGCTAGAAGTGTTTAACACATTTAATCGATGTGTGTCAATTTTTCCAATCTGTGTATTCGTAGCTCAATCATGGGTCTCGATATCATACGTGTTCTTGTTCGGTGGTCTATCAAAATTTGATGAGATCGATTTCTCAATTATAAATTAGAAAAATTAATTAGCTAGCTAGGATTTCTAATAGAGCAGTATTTGAGATAATTAACTATACTGATTTTGATTAACTAAAATATGATACATATATCTCTTACAGATTAAGAATAAGTACAATGCATGCATGAAGCCAAACTCAGTATCAGGAACAGCAAGTGTCTAAAATAAATGAAGCCATTAGGCTGGCTGGTCACTTCAATTCAAAGGTTGAGCAACAGACCCCTTCTTTTTCTTATTCTTTCTGGTTGGGCCTCAAAAGGAGGGCTGACAGTTTTTCACTGGACCAGGTAGACTGTAGAATCTTCAAATTCATTTGATACAAAGAAGGGCTTAAGCCCAAAACAAAAATTAGACCAGTTCATTCTTTCGGATTTTGCCAATTTTCATACAACTGTAAAATTGGACAAAGTCCGAGAATAGAACTCATGACTTGGGTGGATTCTATATTTCTTTTCCAAGCCCAAAAGTCAAAAAATAATCGTCGTTTGATGTACGGTTAAGCAATAAGAATCAGTGTTCTAAAAATTATTAGGAGGGAACAAGACCAGCGTCTAGCGCTTAGAGGGCCTAGGCGGGGATTAGGTGGAGACTAGAATTAAGACATAATTACTCTAATTAATTTTTTTTTCTAAATATAACCGAATTATCTGTATTAAACTTTCAAATATACTAATAGTAAATATCACCAAATAGGAAAATAATCTAAATATCATCTCAAAATTTTGAACAACACAACAATAATCAATAACTTAATACACCATAAGTCCATAACACCTATTGCAACAATATAAATATGATGATATAATCCAAATTGATTTTATATTAAAAAAAAAAAAACCTAAAACGACGTCATTTTGGGCCAAAGCTTTTTAAAAATTTAAAAAAAAAATTAGTGGGTTGGACGCCTATACGGCCCTCGAAACCAAAAACTTTTGCAACCAATGCTAGTTTCATTCGGGTCAACCTCCATAAATTGTAAATTGTTAATTGTATTCTATCACAGAACCATGTTCGATCACTAAATTTTGACCCCACACGATAAACAAATTGCAAAAATTAGTGAAAATTGTAGTACATGTATTTTCTATAAGACGGATCTCCGTGATTCTGACCCATCGTATATTGATGGGCTGAGCTATAAAAAGTGGAGCTCCGTCTTACGTATTAAAATTCGTAACACTGTCTTACAGGAGACCTACCCAAATAAATTTTGGTTATACATTATGACTACAATCACACACATACGATTTTATTAAATTTCTATCTTAAAAAATGTAAGGTCACCATACAAGTGGGATACTGGTTTATTTTATAAGAAAAAATGTTATATTTACAAAATTTATTTATAGAGTGCATGTACGTTTGTTTTAAAATGTTGTATGCTCATAAAAAGTATATCATCGCTAAAACATGATATAAATAAAATCTATAAATAAATTTTATATACCTAGTATTTCTCCTTTATAAAAGTTTGGTTGTCATCCCTTTTCGTTGCTAAATTTGTATCTTAGGAGTCGTTTGGTAGTCAGGATTAACACCAGATAGGATTAATAAATCGAATAGCCGGATGTTTGGTACGCAATAGGCGGTCGGAACTAATAGCACGAGTTATCCGGATAAAGTTCTTATCCCCTCACTAATAATACCAAAGTTGAGGGTGGTATTATTAGCACCCTCAATAAAAAAAAAAAAACATGTGACTAACATTTTTTAATTTAAAATTACCCCCGATTTATAAGTAAGGATTAATAGCAAGGACGCTAATAACACCGAGATTAATAATACTCCTTATCCTTGTCCAACTACCAAACAAGCCCTTAAATAATTTTAAATGAATAATCTTAGTAGTAGTATAAAATAGGCATGTCAGTTTGATGCTACCATAATCAATTATTCACGTGACATGCACCCCAAAAAGAAGAATTGCTTTTTGCCTTTAATTCTACGAGTCACAGGCCTCAATCATGTGTCTACTTCATAAAATCATCAAATAAGCTTTTTTGCTTATTAAGCATCAAATTAGTCGACATCCCTTTTAGAAAAGATAATTAAATTAAAATTTTTTTTAAAACAAAAAAAAAAACACTTCAAACTTGTTGTTTTAGAGCCCGTTTGTTCGTGCATTTTGATCAAAACGCAGGGTTAAAACGCAGCTTATTCCTTAACTTAGCGTTTCAATGCTGCGGTAGAAAAAACTGTATTTTTGAAATGCATCTGCGTTTTAAAACGCTGAAATTTTTAATTTTTTCCCAAAACGCTGATTTTAAAATGTAGTAGGGAATAAAAAGTTGCGTTTTGACATAATATCCCAAACGCATTTATAAAGAAAAAAAAATCGTGTTTTAAATAATCTGCGTTTTAGAAACATTGCATTTTCAAAATACTGTATTTTAAAAACGCTACACCAAACGGACTCTTAATTTCGTCATTCCTAACATACAACTATACACGGCTATAGATGAATCGAGTTGAGATTTTGAAACCGATTTACCACGAACAACTTCATAGCAGCTCAAATTTAACTTGAGTTGAGCACTTATGCTCAAACTTGACTTATTTATTCCATTAAAGCTCATAATTAATTCTTAATCAAACTCATAACTCATGAGTCGTATGGCAAAATAGCATATATAGTTAATAAACACTTTATACTAATTAAACTAAGGCTTAAATATTAATTTTGTCACTCTACTTTTTTTCAAAAATTAATAAGCTCACTTTACTTTCTTTTTTATTCATACTTTAATCACTCTACTTAAACTTTTCTAATTAATAAGCTCATTGATTAAGTGAGCTTATTGATTTTTATAACTAAATAGAGTGATTAAAGTGTGAAAAAATAAGTACAGTGATCTGAATAAATTTTGGTATTTAAGCCTTAAACTAATTATTTGAGCTAAATAAACTTGATTACTTGAACTATCAACCTAATATCGTGTTTTTTGATCGATGAGCTCGAGTTGAACCAAATCGAAGTATTGGAGCAATTGAATGCAAGGAATCAAGACCACGTAGAATTAAGTTAGAGAAATCAATCCCTTCTTCCATCATATCATAGGGTGTGGTATTAATCTGACAGATATTTAAGTTCGATCATCTTCTTCTTAAATTCACAACTTGATCATTCATTCATGCCACACATCATCTTCTTTTTTTTATTTTTATTTTTTATGGATCCCTCAACGTGGGAGCCATGATTCTTCTTTATGTACACTTTAAGTTTAGATAGATAGATCCTTGAAACCCCCCTCTTAAAAAAAAAAAAAAAAGAAGCAACTTTGGATTTTTAAAATCTGCCCAGAAGCTAAAAATGGGTGAAAATACAGGGGCTTATTTGCAATAACCGAAATTAGATAGAAACTAGTACTAATTTAATTAATACAGTAATAACAACCACAACAACCAGCAAGTCGGCAACCAAACAAATCAGATCACCTAAAGCAATTTTGTTGAGGTTACAAACACAATATTTGACCCACCATATCCTTCTAAAGTTCATTCTTCTTTTTGACATATTGAGCAAGCATTTGTTTTTGAGCATTGCTTTTAACACCCCCGATACCTCTAAGTACACCACTTCATATATTATAAAAATATTATTATAAATTTTAACTTAAATGTCTTTATATTTTCTTTGATTGTTAGGTTAAAAAATATATATATGGTGTTCGATAGAGGGTCAGAGAACACCATTAAGGGTATTCGGTAGGGCCGTCGAACACCTTTAGAGGTGTTCCTGCAAGGGCTAACGAACACCAACACAGGACCGAACAGCTATGACCTAGAAAATTCAATTTTTCAAAGTAAATTTGCTATAAATCAAGAAATTTGAACATCAAATTCTAAAGAAATTGAAATATAATTAAAATTTAACAATATTTTAATATACAAATTGCAAAATATGTGCTGAAAACAATGGAATCAAAGTGATGTAAAAGACTATTTTCTTATTTCGATGATGATACAATGTAGGTGATGAACCTATATACAACACAGCTGCACAATTAGAGGAACGGAAATTATGGCCTTCCTATTCTAGATCCTAAGAAAAAAGGAAAGAAGATAAAAACAAATAATGTGGAGATATATACAATATCTCGTATCTTTACACTCCCCCTCAAGTTGGCGCATGTAAGTCTCGAATGCCCAACTTGCCAACAAGGTAACGAAAACGAGCAGACCCTAAGGCTTTTGTGAATAAATCAGCGACTTGATCTTCCGTGGTGATCTTTTTGGGAGATATATCACGAGACTCAACACGTTCTCGTACAAAATAACAATCCATTTCCACGTGTTTGGTTAGTTCATGGAAGACTGGGTTATTAGCTATGTGTCTAGCCGCCTGATTATCACAATAAAGGGCAGTAGTATTAACTTGTGGAGCTACAATGTCCTTGAGGAGCCAACGTAACCATGGAATTTCACTGACAGTAGTGGCCATAGCGCGGTATTCGGCTTCAGCGGAAGAACGAGAGACGACAGATTGTTTCTTAGTGCGCCATGAAATGGGTGCACCACCAAGAGACATAAAATAACCAGTACACGACCTCCTTGTCATAGGGCATTCGCCCCAGTCAGCGTCACAATACGCCTCAAGAGTGAGGTCTTCATCAGAGGGCAGAAAAATACTTTGCCCAGCAGTTTGTTTTAGGAAGCGAAGGATGCGAATGGCTGCATCCATGTGGCTGCGCCGTAGTGCTGAGAGAAATTGGCTCAAGAGGTTCACGGAGAATTGAATGTCTGGCCGAGTGACAGTTAAATAAAGAAGACGTCCAATGAGACGGCGAAATTGTGAACCATCAACAAGGGGTGTATTGTCCACGGCATTGAGACGTAAGTTTTGCTCCATGGGAAAATCACTTGGCCTCCCACCTTGCAAACCACTTTCTTCCAAAATGTCAAGAGTGTACTTCCGTTGGCTAAGTACAATACCTTTTGACGATCTAGCAACCTCTATTCCCAAAAAATATTTTAGAGGTCCAAGATCCTTAATGCTAAATTTGTTGCCCAGATAAGCTTTGACCTCGGAAATTTTGGTGTGATCGTTTCCAACGAGCAAGACATCATCCACATAAATTAAAGCAGCAACGTACAAATTCTTAACCTTGTAGATGAATAAGGAATGGTCAGCACGTGACTGAAGAAAACCAATCTCAAGCAAAACCCTTGTGAACTTATGGTACCAATTTCGTGACGCTTGACGAAGTCCATAGAGTGATTTGTGTAACTTGCATACTCGTTGGTCACCATCTTTGGCAAAACCTTGAGGCACCTTCATGTACACATCCTCATGTAAGTCTCTGTGAAGAAAGGCGTTGTTCACATCAAGTTGATGGATGAGCCATCCTTTCTTGACTGCCACCGCTAGCAAACTTCGCATGGTCACCAACTTGGCTACAGGTGCAAAAGTCTTGTGGTAGTCTATGCCCTCCACTTGTGTGAACCCCTTTGCTACTAAACGAGCCTTGTACCGTTCCACCTCCCCATTAGGTTTATATTTTATCTTGTAAACCCACTTAGAGTCAACGGCCTTCTTTCCCGTGGCAAAGTTTCAAGTGTCCATGTGCCATTTTGTTCAAGTGCCAAAATTTCTTTCTTCATTGCTTCTCGCCAATGGGCATCTTTCACTGCCTGATAATAATATTTAGGCTCATCACGCGAAGTGATGGCCGCCAAGAAAGCTTTATGATTAGGGGAAAAACGATCATAAGTAACGAAATGTGCTAAGGGATATACCTCCGAGGATTCTGAATTGGAAGCAGGTGGCGAATGGTCTATGGAGCCAGGAAGATTGACGACATAGTTCTCAAGATGCTTGGGTTGTTTCTTGACACGATCACTGCGGCGTGGTTCTGCAGTCTGACTCTGCTCAATGGTCTGCTCAATTGACTCCTCAACTTGATGTTCAACCTGCTGTTCATGCTGTTCATCAGACTGCTCGAGTGACTGTAGAGTTGTCTGCTCAAGAGTCTCCTCAACTGGACACTTAGCCGGTACCAGGTGAAATATTACCTCACCCATATGTACTATCAAACAACATATTGAGTTCCTCCTCCCAATCATATTCCCGACAGGCAACTAAATCATCCACAACGGGCTAAGGTGACACTTTCTTGAATGGAAAAACATTCTCAACAAATTTCACATCGCGAGAGGTGTAAATTTGCTTAGTTTCAAGATCGAACATCCTATAACCCTTTTGAGAATGTGGATACCCAACAAAAATGCATGGACGTCCCCTAACATCGAACTTATCTCCCCCTTTCCTGTTATCCTTGGCATATGCGAGGCAACCGAAGGTGCGAAGGTGGTCATAACTAGGTTTTTTCTCAAACATGACTTCAAATGGTGTTTTATTTTGCAAAATTTTTGTGGGTAACCTATTTATGATGTAAGTGGCTGTCAAAACACATTCACCCCAAAAATGCTTTGGTAACCCCGCTTCAAAACGTAAGGCTCTAGCAACCTCCAAAATGTGCTTATGCTTACGTTCCACCACCCCATTTTGTTGGGGTGTGTCCGTGCAAGAGGTTTCAAGTAACATGCCATGTTCGTTGTAATATTTTATCATTTGTTGGGATTGAAATTCAAGGCCATTATCACTTCGAACCCTTTTTATTTGTTTACCAAACTGAGTTCGAATCATGTTGCAAAACATAGTTAAATATTTAGACACATCAGACTTGTATTTCATGAGAAAAGTCCAAACACCTCTACCAAAATCATCAACAATTGATAAGAAATATCTTGCACCAGAAAATGAAGGTGTTTTATATGCGCCCCAAATGTCACAATGAATTAAGTCAAAACAGGCGGAAGAACGAGTATTACTTAATGAAAAAGGGAGTCTTGTCAACTTAGCTCTAAAGCAAGAATCACAATGCTCGTCCTCCTTTATTTCACTGCTAGAACCATCACTAAAATAATCAGACCTTGAAGAAGCTACATGGCCCAATCTCCGGTGCCAAGTTCGTGAATCAACAACTGCTGCCAACGCTGTACCACTACTCTTGACTGGCTCCATGTAGTAAAGACCATTGTGTCGCCTACCCATCCCAATCAGATTCCTTGAAGCTAAGTCTTGTATAGCACAAAAATCCGGGAAAAAAATTAGTGCACAATTTAAATCTTTCGTGAGTTTACTAACAGAAAGTAAATTGCACTTGAAACCCGAAATATTTAAAACATGATCGATTTTCAACCCATTCGGCAGATTAGTGCTACCCACCCCCTTGACGGGTATGGTATCACCATTAGGTATTTTGACTGGCATGAAATTCTCGGATCTTCTTTGGTTGTGCAAAATGGTAGCATCACACGTCATGTGCTCGCTCGCACCTGAATCTATTATCCAAGACGTAATATTACCAATCTTACTCGCCATATTTGCTGTCGGAGGACTTTTGACTTGCTCACCATCGTTCTGATTGTTGAAGTAGTGTACCAGCTTGGCATAGTTTTCTGCCTAGACCTGGAATGGGGCTTTCATTTCTCGTTGCCAAGTATGTAGATTTTCCCAAGCCTTTGCTGCTTCCTCCCTTTTTTTTTGCTGGCTGGATACCCAATAACTTCATAACAATTTTCCACTGTATGGTAGTATTTCCCACAGTGAGTGCATCTAGGTTTGTCTCGCTGCCCATCCCTTTTATCCTCTTTGATTGGCTTCTGTACTGCCTGCGTTTGGAAGGCTGCCGCCTCAATGGTGACCTTGCCTGCCATTGCAATTTGCCTTTGCCTCTCATCCTCGGATACTAGGTGGTATGCGACTCCCAAAGATACGATTGGTTGAGTGCTAAGGATCTGCGTTTTAACTGTTCCAAAGCTCTCGTCCAGTCCCATCAAAAATTCATACAATCGTTCTTTCTCCCTCATCTCTAGCAGCTGTTTGGGTACGTCGCATTTGCAACCGCTGCACTTGCATTTTGGAATAGGAGATATTGATTGAATCTCATCCCAAAGTCCCTTCAATTTTGTGTAGTAAGATGACACGGAGAGCTTC
The DNA here is from genome assembly GCA_016624345.1 of Platycodon grandiflorus. Classification (NCBI taxonomy): domain Eukaryota; kingdom Viridiplantae; phylum Streptophyta; class Magnoliopsida; order Asterales; family Campanulaceae; genus Platycodon; species Platycodon grandiflorus. Next base: position 49,175,883 of record CM028361.1, on the reverse strand, counting down.
TCTTGTCGAGTGAGGGTTATCTCCCTCTTCAATTCATATGTCCTTGGTGTGCTTTGTATCCCAAAACGCTCGCTCAGATCTTCCCACACTTCTTGTGCGGTGTTAGCATGTTTCATGCTGTTCCTGATTTCCTTCTTCATGGAGCTATGTAGCCATCCTTTAACCATGGCATTAATTACATCTTCTCCACAAACTCAATTCGGCAGCATCTCCTTTAGGGCATGGGATCGTCCCGTCCACGAACCTAAACTTGTTCTTTGCGAAGAGGGCGTTGGCCATCTCCTCGACCCAATCCGCATAGTTCCCATCATGTAGAAGATCACTGACGAACACGGTGTTTGGATTATCAGAGGCTGAAATAAAGTATGGTGACATTACGTCCACCTTTGCCCCCCCTGTGGCAGTGACATCGGTATTGCTACCATCTGGGGTCATGGTGTTTGTAAGTCAAAAAATTTTTTGCGGAAGCTTTTATGTTGGAAAAACCCGCTCTGATACCATGAAAACAATGGAATCAAAGTGATGTAAAAGACTATTTTCTTATTTCGATGATGATACAATGTAGGTGATGAACCTATATACAACACGGCTACACAATTAGAGGAACAGAAATTATGGCCTTCCTAAAACTACGTTATTATTGATTTTTGTAAGTATCAAAACAATATTTGTCATATATTATGAAATAAAATTTTAGTCACTAAAACTACGTTAGAAATACTACTATTATTATTGATTTTTGTAATTTTACAACAATAAATTAACTCATAGAATTTTTTGGTTAGAATTTAATTAAATTACAAAAAAAAAAAAATCGCCTTTCCATAAAACAGAGGGAGTATATGTAATGTAGTTTGGGCTTGTTTGTTAACTATTTCTGTTTCATATTTTTTGTTTCTGTTTCTAATTTTTGGTGAAAAATAGAAATAGAAATGCGTTTGACAATCATTTCTATTTCTGAGAAACTAAAAACGTTTCTTATTTTTCCCCAAATTCTAGAAATAAAAAAATTTTGTTTCTCGCAGAAGAGAAACATTTCTCATCCAAAATACAGAAGGGCCAAGATCAATTAGGTTGGGTCTTTGAACTTTGACACGAAAAATTTTCAACCCTAACTTTTTTCCTCCATGTATACACACACACACACACACACACACACACACACACACACATATATATATATATATATATATATATATATATATATATATATAGAATTGAGTTTTCAAAAGAAAAATAAATAAAAAGTTTAATCCTGAAATTAAATAATCAGAAACTAGAAATAGTAATTGAAAGATGATGGGTACTTGAACAATAATAAAATAGAGTTGGACAAATGTATGTATGTATATATGAATATTAATTTTTATTTTTTAATTTTTAATTTTTATTCACAATTTTTTAATAATAGATAAAATGTGAATTATTATTCTACACCTTTTAAGTTGGATATAATATATGATGAAGTTGTAATGTATTAATAGTTTTGGGAAAAAAGTTTTAACTTTGTGAAAGAAAATAGAAATGTTTATCAAACATGACATGTTTCAAGAAACAGAAACAAATTGAAACAGAAACAAAGTGAAATAGAAACATGTGAAATAGAATAAAGAAACAGAAATGTTACCAAACACTACCTTATTTTAACTTGTTTTTGTAAGCAATGAAAGACGTCGGCAAGGTTGGATAATGGATAAGTCTGATTACTCAATATTCGATTTCGTCTTTTTTTTTTTTTTTTGCATTTTGAAAGTACACAAATAGATTCTTCCATGGACTCCATTTTCAAATGAATATCTTGAAAAATATACACTATCTTCAATATTTTTAATAAAATTAATTATTTTTTCTTAATTTGTGTGTTAAATCAAAACATAAAACTTTTTTAGAAACAGATGTATTATATGTTTATTTTATTTACTTACTTTGGCACAAATATGTAAACTTATTCTAAACATAAAGAGGATTATTCCAAAAATATAACATTGATGACAAAAATTTAGAAAAGACTATGTTACAGGTATTTTCTATAGATGAATCTTTCTGACCCGACTCATCGTGTGTTGGTAAACTAAGTTGTAAGAGTGAGACTTTATCTTACGAATTTGAATACGTTACGCGATTTTACATGAGACTTACCCAACACTGTTAGGATTCATATTTCTTCATGAATTCCACATATTACACTCCTACAAGTAGGGTTAGACTTGCAGCCCCTCAAGTTTTCTAAAAGCTTCTTAAAACCTCTTAGTTTCATGGCCATTATAACATCAAGCGTTACAAGAAATCTAAAATTACTCATAATAAATACAGTAAGTTTTAATATTTGTTATCATCACTATATTTGAAAATGTGAACCATGTGACACATGTCCATTACTAAAGTTGAGTCATTAATGATATATACTTGCATTTGTAATCTTATGAACTTTTTTTCTTTGTAGTATGCACAATTCCTTTTAGTCTAATAATTATTTGTTACTTACTACTTTGCCCCCTAAAGTTAGGTCCTAAGTACCCTTTTGCACTCTATTGCCTTAGCGACACTTAATAAGGTTCCATTTAAGAAGAAAAATGATTCACAACTTTCTAGGATATACATTTTCTCCTAAAAAATGTTGGCCGACCTAAGTGTAAGCATTGAGATTAACTACTATTCTATGAGGCCCATGAATATGGATGATTATCTACTCAGCACATCGCATCAGAGTGAAAAATCTACTTAGGTTTATTGTGTTATATATATATATATATATATGTATGTATAAAACTTATATTCAGCAAGGAAACTATAGCGACCATCTTAATCCATGCTAGTAGCCACCACGAAACGACCTCCCCAACCACCATAAGAAGAACTCTCTCTCTCTCTCTCTTCCAAGAAGATTTCCTCTGACAACAATGACTGTGAAGAGGACATAAGGTTGTCTTACTTATTATGACAATGATGACTGTCAAGGGACATAAGGTTGTCTTATTTATTAATGTACGAGAATGAGATAGAGCACTCTTTTCACTATCCTATGAATGACTCTTCCCTTGATCGTTACTTATAATCCTCTTGCGCCTATTATTGTATTTCCAATCTCTATTCTGATTTTTGCTCCTATCTCCCTTCTTCCACTGTTTTCCATGATGGTGGCTCCTCAACCTTTGATTTCTCCACCACAACGTGTTGAAGTAAAGCCTCCAATTAAATACCACAATATTGTATATTTTTCCCAACAGAAAACAAAGATTGACTTATTCTAATCGTCTACTTCAAACAAGATAGCAAAATATATGATCGTTGTTGACTCCAGTGATACGCTAGCGACAAACAAACCTAGACATGAGGAAATTCCATATTTGATTTTTGCTATATTATTTGTTGGTTTTTGTTAAAATTGTGCTTTTCTACATCTTTGTTTCTCCTTGTTGGAAATTTCGCTTTTAATATCTTGGCACGGACAATTGAAGGGGAGAGTTTTAGGCTATTTGAATTGGGATGAGAGTTAGGCTAAATTTTTGAATGATCAAAAACTCAATGATGCCATCACCTAAAATAAATTGATATTCCCTCCATCCCGAAACAATAGGGGGAATATTCCTTTGTAAGCTTATTCGGTTTAGTTAGGGCATTATGGTATTTTAAATGAATCAAATTATTGTTAAATGCATCAAATTTCTAACAGAGCATAACAAAAGCGTGGATGCCGAAACTAGGCCAAACTTGAACTTGGCCAAACCATTGGTGGTTGTATTTCATTTTATCCTTTCGAGACATAGTTTACTAGTCATTAACTACTTGAGGCAGCGAAAACAAATTAAATTTTGAGAGGCAAGTAGTGGTCAGTTTAGTAAATAAAGTGCAATATAGGCTACCATTAAAGTATGGGGGTTGAGTGTAACTATCTTAAACCACAAACCACGAGTCCAAATAAGTTGAAAGTTGAGGTCCCTTTAATTAATTTCAAGAAACTTTGGGCAACTACAAGGTCTAAACTCTAAAGCAATGGAAAAGCCCACACCTTCTTCTTCTTCTTCTTCTTCTTCCTTAAACTAAACTCTCAAGCAGTCACACCCAGCTTGAACTCTCAGTCACGCCATAACTCTACCCAAATAACCCTTCAATTACAGAAGATATTACACCCTTGCCCCCTCCAAAACCCTGATTTTTTGGACTGAATTTTGTTAGCAGTCAGTTGATAGTAGTTAGTTCAATATGATTCCTCTTCTATTCACTCTGTTATTCACAGAAATGGCATTAATCGTGATCTTCGTTTTCAAGACTCCTCTAAGGAAGCTTGTGATCATGGGTTTGGATCGGGTCAAGCGCGGTCGGGGCCCGATCGTAGTGAAGACCGTCGGGGCTACCGTGTTTGTGGTGATGCTGTCCAGTTTGTACAATGTGATGAAGATCCAGAAGCGTTGGATCGAAGAGGGCGAGATTACTCCGACGGATCAGATTCTCTCTTCCAAACACCTCCTTGAAGCCTCTCTCATGGGTAACTTCTTTTCTTTTTTTAATATATGTGTAAAATTTGTATGCTGAAATTAATTGGGTTGTCAATATTAAATTGATTGTAGTAACATTTTGAAATTTTACTAATTTGGACTATAGTTATTAAGTTGCAATTGAATTGTAATTTAGATAGGATTCTTGAAGTACTAAGTTTCCTTCTTGTTCATGATCATGAACAAAATAGAACACTCGTTTTCGGACCCCGGAAGATTCTCATAATGCTAGTTTCTCTGTTGGGATTTTAAAATCTCTGGGGTTAATAGCCGGAGGATGAGTAATTCTGTGAAAAATTGTGGCGATTATTATGTTGGTTCTTGGTACAGTCATTAACTAATTGAGGATAGGACTGTTTATACCAATCATATGTTTGATTGATCATTATTCTTTAAAGTTTCTAGGATTAAACTGAAAGTATATTCATTGCCTTCACTTAGAGCAAGTGATTCTTGAGCTACCTTTTCCCCATTTTGCAAATTTAGTCATAGCTTATGCACAGGACCACCAGACCACACCTGGGGAAATAATTTCGTTGTCAATGTTTCAATAACTAAATAAATAATCCCCAATTGAACTTTAAGCTTACAAGTTCTCTGATGATCTAAAATTTTCCTTCCTATCTCAAGCAAACTGTTTGGGTGCCATCGCGAATTTTGATATGATTAGAACTCTCAGGAACGATTTGTGTTCCTTAAATAGGACTTCTCCAGTAGAGATTTTCTTTTGGGAAGGAGGGAGAAATTACTAGCTGTGTACAGGGATGCTCTACCCTTCTCTGCTTCTCCAGACAAATTAATCCTGATCTAGTTGGTCAACAAAACAGCTTAGTGGCATCTAACTTGATGAATTTTTATCCATGTCCCATCTTACACTATATTTCTGATACTTAGAGCATGAATGTCTCTTGGGCTGTTTATGGAGTACTTTATCGCTGTAATATAACGCTACGTGTCTCCCATGCTATGTGGTCTTGGAACCTCGAGGAAATTGAAAATAAAAAATAACATTTCTAGATGCCATGTGCACGATCAATAAACTTCGTCTTTGCTATAAAAACAACTTATAACTTCATATTCGCAAGCGGTATTCAAATGTGAATAGAGTTATATATCTTCCATGTACTGAAGCATCAAACTACAAAGGATGGTGTTATAGGGCCATAGCTCTCTCTCCCTCTCTCTGTTCCTTGTACAGGGTATGCTCTTGTGAGGTGTCATTCGATTGTGGGTGGGGTATGAAGGATAGGATTTGAGCCTAATTCTTTGATATGACCTCCAAAGAATAGTTGAGCCTATTTTCTTCCTAGATCTTGAATTCACCGGTATAAATTATACTTTCAGATCATTACCCTTATATGATATTGTATTTAAAGAGTTCTTTAAGGCTCTACTGCTGAATTGCAGGTTTAAAATTGTGAAAATCTCCTTTTGCTTGTGGATATTAACCTCTGCTTAACTTGGACCTAATTCATGCAGGATTTTCCCTATTTCTTGCTCTAATGATAGATAGATTACACCACTATATGAGAGAACTCAGAATACGAAGAAAAAATATGGAGGCCGCAAAGAAACAGAATCGAGTTTTTGAGGATGGCAAACATGGAAGCTCGGAAGAAATCAAAACCTTGGAGGAAGAGACAAAGACATTAAGGGCCAAGGTTAAGCATCTGGAATCAGAACTTGAGAGAAAGACAGAAGAGGTAAGCACAGCAGATGCCAATGCTACTGCCTTGAGAAAGCAATCTGAAGGATTTCTTCTCGAGTATGACCGGTTGCTCGAGGACAACCAAAACCTTCAGGCCCAGTTGCAATCTATGGATGGGAGACTCACACGTTCCGGTAGCAAGAAGGTTATGTAACCGAATCACCTAATTTATCATCTCATTTGCCCCCATTTTTTCGTGTACTTGTTTGTCGGTCTGTGATGAAATTGTTGAAAATGGTTTATCAGTAGATTGAGAGAGAAAGGTATAAACACTAAAGTAATTCAAGCAAAAAAATGAAATATACCATTTGGATTATTGGTTAAGTTCATCTAATTTGATACACACACTAAATGTTGATTGAGAATTCTTTTTTTTTTTTCTTTTTCATTGCAATTAATCCTCGCTTTAAGATCTGAGAAACTTCCATCGTTCGTTCATATTGGTGCTTTATTTCAAGTTGCATGGAACTTTATGGCCTTTGTGTGCAGGCGTTAAAAGGCGGAACTTGGTGATACTGTGATCTGTCTATCCTTGAACTTTAGCACTTTGAGGGCGTGGACGTGACATTTGACAACACTTAAAAAACAAGCAAGTTGGAACTCCCCAATACTTTTCCTTTTCACCTTTTCTGTTTGGGATGTTAGAATATTATCCATTGTCCTGCTTAAGTTTTGGCGGTTTCAACTGGAGCTCGTGAAAAGCTATAATTTGAGTTCGAGTCGAGTCTCTCTAACCTCGTATGAGCTCGACTCAAGTTGGTTCGCAAGCTGTGCACAAGCCATCAGCCAACAATCTAATTCGATCGAACACAGTCGAAGTTGAGCTTACTCGAGCTCTATCTACCTGAAGTTGAGTGGAATGGATACACACACACATTTATGTAATCAAATTTAGTTACATATAACATAACATATGAAACCAAATTTAATTACAAAATTCATGTTTTTCGCGAACAAACGAGCACAGCTTGTCGAACAGACTAGCTGAGCATGTTTGACTCGAATGAACTAGACGAGCTCAAATCTGAGTTCGAACTTAATAGTCACCTCGAGCTTCTCGAGTCTGTCCGATTCATTTAACAGACCTAGTCTTGCTCTATCGTGTGGAGACATAAACCCCCAACCATTTCTTAGGAATACAGTTAATAAGAAAAACATAGCATGGAACAATAGCTTGTAGCTATTCATCAGTACATATATACACTTGAGAGCATAATTAGAGAGACTCAGTTGCTTTTTGCAGATAGCCATCGCGCAGCCTACTTAAGCCTTTGTTGACCCTAAATTATCCCCGAAATCCAGAATGGGATCATTGTCACGGAAGAGCATGTCTGCATTAAGCGCCGAGGAAACCAACAAACAAATGAAAACTAGAACCGAGAGCACCGATAGTATAAGCATCAGTCCAGACGCTGCTACGGTTTTAACCTGTTGTGTGTATTCCGCCGAGGCCAGAGCTAGGAAAGTTAGCGGGAAGGAGTAAGCCCACCATGCGATGTTGTACCTTTTCATTGATTTCTTGAAGAGTGCTGGCCTACATACCTGTTATGGAAGAAAACAATGTTCAGATCTAGGCGTCGAGTTGCACAAAACCAATATCATTCCTTCTAAAAACAGTATTTCTTTCTTTGTGAACATTCTTTCTTTCTTCAGAGACTTCTCACTTACGCAGTTTCTTTCTTTCTAAACACGTAGATCTATCTAACTAATAAATGAACTCCAATTTCAACGGTTGCACTCCATTTAATGCAAAGACAAGAGTGGAGTGCAACTAAGCAACTGCTAAAGTTGGTCGTGTGTACATATATATTCAAACTCATTTCATTGGAATATATTCAAACTACTTGGGAAGCTAACTTACCAAAGATGTGAAGAGGAACAGAGATAGAAAGAAGAGCATTTTGCATAGGATATCAAAGCTGTTATTAATTGAGCTCCAGGCTAAAGCTGCCATGCTTGGTGCAGCCACGAATAAGAAGAAAACAGGCCTCAGCCTTGCGGGAAGATGATTACCGCCTGATAAGCGCTGATAAAGGGTAATAAACACGACTAAGTAGTGTGTCATCCCCAAAGTAAATATACAAACACCACTCTCCTTCCACCCCATCTTAGTTGCAGCCCATGCACCCACCAAGTTCCCTATCACCGATATCTGGCTCGTGGGGTTTGCCACCATCGATAAAAACTTCTTCTCGGTCGTGAACCACTGCCCATACATTTTCACATCGAGAATCACAACAGGGATGATAAAGAGCCCCCAAAGAACCTGGTAAGAAACGTTTTCAGGAACGATAAAAGTCACGGATTGTAGCAAGAGAAGCCATGAAATCCAAGGGGCAAATAAGTAATTCACTCCAACGTGGTGTACGAATTCTGCTTTCACCAAGTGAAAGTGAAAGATGCACCTTAGAAGGTAGAGAAGGGAGAGAATAAGAAGCACGCAGAGCGCGAGGCACCAGAGCAGGAGGAATGCAGTTGAAGGCAACTTGGCAAACGCATGGTGAAGGGATTGGGAGACATTAATTTTTTCGTTTAGGGTTTTCCATAACAAAGCTTGACTAGCGAGAGAGATGCATATTCTGAAGTAGCCAGCGTGGAGTTTAGTTAAAATGGACGGCTTTAACGGCTTGGCAAGTTGTTCTTTGTTGTCAATGACTGTCGAATCATGGTCGATAATGACCTTGATGGTTATGGATTCAGAAACTCTATCATCCATATTTAGAAAAATAAATTGATAGAAGTGAGGTTTCTCTTAAGAGGTTTTACAGGATGGGATGATCGTGATAGGCCTCAACACTGCTTATAAAGGAAGATAACTGTGAGAGAGAGAGAGAGCAAAGTGGTGGCTTACATAGCATAACCGAATTTCCTTACGACACGCCCATTTTCTATCTCTCTCTCTCTCTCTCTCTCTCTCTATATATATATATATATATATATATATATATATATATGGGAGTATTTAATGGTTACTTTTTTATTTAACCATCAATGGTTAATCTCATTATCAACCATTGGATCAAAAATTAAAGGTTGAGATTTAATGGTTAGTTGAAAAATGCAATTAATGCAAGTAGGTGAGTCATTTAATGCATTAAATCTCAACTTTTAATTTTTGATCCAATGGTTAATAATGAGAGTAACCATTGATGGTTAAATAAAAAAGTAACCATTAAATACTTCCTATATATATATATATATATATATATATATATATATATATATAACCTTTCGATTCTATGTTAAGAGTAAGAACTTCTATTAAATGCTTATATGTTAAAGAAATAGAAAAGTCTGTAAAATAATTAAAATAAACTGGACCATTATACAGACTTGTTTTAACTAATCATAATAAGGATGCATCAAATTTAAGATGCCTATAGTCTCTTAGGGCCACCATAAGACATGTATTTAATCCTTCTCTGGTTAAGGGTTTTAAAGTTATCTGTATAACTCCTATATGTAAAAACTTAAATTTTTCTTGGCATTTAAGAACATCTGATTCTAATAAGTGTACTGTTTCATAATGATTTTTTAGCGGAATAGTTTGTTTCACTGTTTTAATAACTTTTTTAGAATAGAAATCAAAAGTATCTATTTGATAAATAGAATCAGTGGGCAAACTAAACATTTCCCAAACTTTAAGTTTTTCTTCAGCAAATTCTACCTCAAACAAATTTTTTATATATTCATTTTTTTATTATTTCCAAATCCTAAGTGTTTAAGCATTAGGTCATTAAAAGGATTATATAGCAGAAATAAATTATTTCTTAATCGTTTACGGTCAAAGATTCACAGAATTAAATACCCCAAAGACTCAATTCAAAGGAGAAAGAGTTCTTCCTACCTGACTATATAGATGAATTAAGAAAATGCTTACTCCTTATCTATAATACAATACCAATTAGTTCGTTCATGTGCAATTGACAAAAGCTAACTACTGGCTCAGATTTATCCATCTACTAAATTTCGACGGTCAAGATCTTACTTTACATTCACGCGTGCGAAGGACAGTTATTCCTTCCTCATTCTCTCTCCGATCTCTCCTATCCAAGAAAACCTCCTTCACTGCAACTCTTACCTCCATCCTTGGACCCTCAAATCTTGCCTCCAGAACGTCCTCTTCCTCTTATCCTTCTCTCACACCTTAGCCGAAATCACCGACCTCTTCGGGTACGACTTTGTTGTCGTCGACATAGAACACGGCGGCATCTCCGATTTGTTATTTTCCAAGGCACATCTCACAGGTTTGTCCTCTCTCTCTCTGCCAACATGATTTACACCTCATGTCTTCTTCAATTTTTTGGGTTTGAGTTAAATAAGAAATTTCATTTTGATTTTGGGTTTGGGAGAAAGAAGGTATTGCACACCAATTGTTTGATGAAATTCCTCTTAAGATAATGTGTGACGACCCGAGTCCGAGATTCGATGTTGAACCCCAACTCGGAGCGCCAAACCGAAGAAAAACTAAATAAAGCGAGCCACAAAAGCTCAAAACCCAAACCAGAGCAGCGGAATACAAAAAAAACAAGGCAGCGGAATAACAAATGAACTTGAGCCTCAAAGCTCGAATAACAAGAATCCCAACAAATAAAGATAACCTCCACGGCTAAACAAGCGCTGGAGAACAATCAACATCTAAAACACCACGAGACAACACGCTCGGGAAAACTAATAGTAAAATACCAACGGGCACACGGCCACAACAACTAAGAGAACTGGGGTTATAAAAATAGTACAACCGGCACGACTCCACAAGTCGGCATCAAATACAAGTCTATAAAATACAAGAATCTCTACCCGACATACTAAGTTTACATAACTCAGTTTGACCCACGATCTCACAAGTACAGGAAATAAATATAAAATACTAGCTAGCTACAACTAGAGGATCTTCGAACTAGAGCCTCACTGCACCGAAACGTATCTTGCAACTAAGGAAAACAAATATGGAAGGGATGAGTCGAATGACCCAGTAAGCTACTAATGAAACAATATGGCATGACATTATGCACATAAGAATAGCAGGATAATAAACAGGTTGTAGCACATAAGACAACCAACCCTATATTCACGAGAGGCTCAGTAGCCGCCAACCGTCATGCACTGGTTGGAGACCACGACCAACATTCGTTCATATAGGAAGCACATAAGGTATAAATAAACACATAAAGGTGGATACGGTGGATTCGAGGTACACCTCCGAAATCCCTTGAAACACTTCCGACCTTATAGCTCCATGAAGCCGTAGAAGATGATCACGCTGCTGCTTCACAGAACTATAAAAGATGTCTCTGCTGCTATTGAACAAGATAATAATAATAATAGATTCCTGCGCTTCTACTTCGGAGAACCATAATAAATAACTGTGCCGCTAATGCTGGACACATTTCACAATATCGACCAACGACAGAAATAGATGATTGTGCTGCTACTGCCGTACACGAATCACAAAGGGACCGATGCTCGTATCCCCAAACAAATATAGGTACCCGATCGCGACCCGCACGATCTACAGGTACCCAACAAATAATGTACCCGACCGCGACCCGCACGATCTACAGGTACCCGTTGTGGACCATTTTCTGTATCCACGTCGACGTATCGCTCGATCCCCTACGACCCGAGACAATACGGCTCTAGCCACTTATAGGTATCACAAGGGACCGGTGTCCGTATCCCAATGCATACAAAAATGTCGACAATACACAGTCGCCGTTTATTCCGTTCAACTGTGGGACTAGAGAAACCCCTACCGTGGCCAACGGTAGGGCAAGGCCCAATGTATTGGCCTTCGGCTATTACGAAGCCCCTGCTCCCGCAATAACCGAGCGTCAATACACCTCCAATGCACATATGCCAGCTGGACTCGATGCAATGCACAAGTAGATGTTTACCCATGCCAAACTAATCTAAGTGTGTTCTATTGAATCACAACTTAATAAACCAAATCATGATGTGTTCTATTGAATCACAACCTAATGAAATCAAACCATAATGTGTTCTATTGAATCACATACTAAATCAACATAATGTGCTTGTAAATATTAAACACACAATCAATCATCAAAGTAGGATGATTGTCCTATTGCTTACTAGAACAATCACACATACACCAAATCATTTTAGTCCGCAATTGCTAGACTTCACAATCATAATATATGTAAGCCTACTCGTACTTACAATCATAATTCAACGTGCTACTAACACGCGCAACTTAGGATCTCTACGGTATCCCACGATCACAATACACTCCATCTCATGCATATATATATATATATATATATATATATTACCTCATTTCAGTCGCGTATTATGCGTATCACAACTCTCTACAAGTCACAGCGTCCGTATTGGAATGATACTCGAGGTGTGTCATGACTACCTAGGATACAACCAACTCATCATCTGACGATTGAGACTATTCGTCTCATGTGAAATGTCACGCGCTAATGGCATGACTATACGGTAACACTTAAGGAGAGTCCGAAAGGGATAATTAACCCTTGCTAAGGCGTAAGGTTAAGTCAACGATTCACCGCACATCGTAGTCGATAATGTTTGACTAAGTCAACTCAAGTCGAGTCCTATCGGGTCAAGATCTCAACAGTTCGTCTTGCCACACCGTAGGAGACTACAATACAACCTACATTGGTTTATACTACACCTTACCACATTACACGACGTATAATCTCTACGTCTTATACAACTCCGCTAGAGTTGGTTACCAACAAATGAACCTCAGACGAACCGTAATATCGTCCCTAATTAACCGTGCCAACCACAATAACCAACGTTCGGGGTATATACCACCCGTATAAATATTACGAGTCATCGCGAGAGTACTAACGATGAAAGCCTCAAAGAGCTACACATGCTCGGTAGTACTAAAACAAGTCATCGGCGACTTTACGGCCGGAACCCAACTATAACATAAACCCACGAGTCCATAACTTGGAAAACAACAACAACAACAACAATAATCACAACACAATCTCGGGGAGTCTCTACTACTCGGAGACAACAATCATCACAATAACAACAACAACGTGTACACAATGAACTCCACAAGTCTCTAATATTCGGAGACCACAAAATTAACAACAATTCATCAATACTCATCATTTAACATGCTAGAGTATCACATTGAACAAGTATAGCATGTAGGGAGTTTATATGTACATAGATAACACGTAAACATCGCGATACTACTCTACGATGCTCAAAATCTAAGAAGGTGATTAGTAACTTACCACACAACGCAAATCCTCCACGAAATCGAAAGGGATCGAGTGGAAATGTACTCTTCCACGACCTCTACACCGCTACGGAGTCCAATCAACGATCCCAAACTCGAACCAAGCTCGAATCAAACTTCCTCTCTCTCAAAACACCATTTTTTCTCTCTAAGATGTGGGAGAAGAGATGGGTTTGTAATATAGTAATAGATCAGAAAATATCTTTGGGTAGAAATGTGCTCCTCGTCGTCCTCTACACTACGGCGAAGACGGCTCGTCGATCCGACCAACGGAGCTCGAGATATCGCAATTTTTCTCTTCTTCTCTCTCCTTTCTCTCTCTAGACTCTCTCTCTCTCTCTCTCTATTTTCTGGTTTGGGGATGAGAATGAGGGAGAAAATAGAGTTAGGTTATGTTATTAATACCATGGGTAAGTGTTTGGTCCAATCTCGGGCTTGTTTGAGCATTTTAAACCACTTAAAAACACGAAAAACCGAGAAATAACGAAACCGGGCGAAACAGGGGACGGGCTTGAGCGGCCGCCTAGGCGCTCGCCCTCCCTCCAGAATTGAGAATCTAGAGCGGCCACCCAGGCGGCCGCGCTCTCTCCAGATTTTTCGATTTTTCCTATTCCGCTCCCGTTTGACCCCGAAATGTCCCGGAATGATCCTAGGTTGATCCTAACATCAAATTAAGGTCAAAACACATCCAATACACACCTGAACCATCTCGTGACGAGGCACGAATGATAACGAACATAAGTCTCACACGTACAACAAGTCAAACACGCGAAATGGATGTCAAACTACCTCAACTTACGGGTTAACGACAAAGCGAACGTGCTTGTCGTTTGTGAACGAATCTAAGCCAAGGTTAGAATAACCAACTAGAGAGGAAATGTAATGTACACGAACGCTAAACGAAGTCGAGGATAGTCTCGAACGGCTATCGGGACAAAGTGCAACTCGCCATGAGTTAAACACGCGTCGAATATGGCCCTCGGTCTAACACGTCACGCTTAACAAGCATGACGCCTCACTCTCCGAGGGTTTTAAGGTCAATATCGAGAGACTACGAGTGAACCCAGAATGAAGTTGGGTCGGGGTGTTACATAATGGAAGTTCGATGGCTCTCCCTTTATAGTCACTGAAGAAGCTCAATGTACCCTTTCCAGGTTTGTTGATTTTCACTCCATGAAAATTCCTGTTTTTAATTTATTACCCATTATTCTTGATGATTATACCACATGTTGCTTATGAACATGTTTAGGATTCTAGGACAATCATTTGTTATATAAGTTCAAATCTTTTTCCAATCATTTGTTATATAAGTTCAAATCTTTTTCCAATATCTGTTAAGGTTTGAATAAATTGCTGCTTAGTGGCTAACATCCTTTTTCTTGGAGTTTAAAATGCTTTATAATTGTGATATGTGAAACAAAGAACTTTGTAAGTAAAATGAGCAAAGAGGATTAAAGAAATGCATGGAAATTTAACAGTATATTCTCTTGAAATAGAAAAGCAAAAAGAAAAAGGGATAATTTTCTTTCTTTTGAATGAATGTGTTTCCATAAATCATTATTGATTGATAGTGGGTATATAAGAATTTTTCGAATGAATGCCTAAAAGAGGAGATGAATTAAATACTTGATTTGTGAATGATTTCCTATTTTTTATATTATCATTATCAATTTCCATTAAGAATTACAGAGATTTGGTTCTTAATGATTTCTTATTTTTTCCATTAAGAATTGCAGAAACATCACAAATCATACCTTGAATACACATCTGGGAATTAAATACTTGATTTGTGAATGATTTCTTATTTTTTTTTACATTATCATTATTTTTTGACATTGTGTTATTTATGGAAACAAGTGCTTTGGATGAGATTTTGGTGGGTTGGTGAGATTGGAGTGAGTTGGGAGGATGAATTGGGATCTCAATGTGAAGATTTTCATCTTTCTTGGGTTGTTTTTGAAATTTGAGTTGAGAGTATATAATGTACAGAGGCTTTCTAAGTGTTTCTTTTTGGATGAAGATTTTTGGCGTTGGTTGTGATTACTGTAAAGAATTTTGGGGTTTTTTTTTTATGATTTAAAGAATCGTTGAAACCATGATGACCTAATTTATGTGATGGAATCTTGGGTGAAGGCTATGTATGTCATCAGAACATTATGACCTAATTTATGTGATGGAATCTTGGGTGAAGGCTGCAATTGTTTGAGTCCTCACAGTACCATTTTCTAAATCTTGCTTACTGCTGGTGTGAATAGTGTTTTATTTGAGATTATACCTTGAATTTAAAGTTCTACAATAGGTGAAATATTTGGGAAAATGATCATGTTTCACTAAAGGCTCATAGGGTAAGCTGCCTAAAGGTGATTTATTTTCTTAGAGAAGTTTCAAATAGGATTTAATAAAAGCTTATGTGTGAGCCGCAATCCGTGTTTGGTTTGTTTGTAATTGCCAATGAGCATTTGGCTGCTTTTCTTTCAATTGGAAGCTATATCTTATTAGAAATTATGGGTCCTTTGAAAAGTCCCCTTTGGATATGTTATATTTCTGGAAAATTAATCCCTCAAAAAGCAGTCTCAGGGTGTTTTTTTTTTAGTGTCAGTGTCGCTATATGCTGCTGAGATTCCTAAGGAATGTAGCTAATTTTTCCATTCCAAGGTGTTTGTCAGGGCTCCAATAGAATTTTGTGACACTTGAGGACTTGGAAAGTGTGGTTGGCAACCAGCTTGGAAGGGAACCTACTTAACCACTGGGAGTGGTTGAGAAGGCAGTAAGACTTTATTGTTTGGACTCCTTGAAGAAGTAGTATCCCACTACCACTCCTATGGCAAATTTGATTTCTAACTCTTTTCAAGTTCTCACATTCTTTAGGCCTCTAAGATACCAAAGGCTACAATAGGCTTGCTTATGAGTCCAAATTGTGGCAATGTTAAAAGATCCTTTCCTCCCTATTGATCATTCCAGATGAATGGCAGTATACTCTTAGTTTTGTGGTTTCTTACAGCTCCTGAACCATAATGTAGTATATATAGCATTATTCAAATTAGCGCAGTTAATCTATATATGCATTTGAATATGTAAAGCAATTGTTGAGGCTCTAAAAACAAAGATACACAAACTGGAACTGCTGGCTGATGTTTACGGATAATAATATTTAGTGCTTTTTTTCTTTTGTAGGAAAAAGAGTAGGAAGCTGCTACAAAAGTAATTGCTACTCAAAAACTGTAGGGGTGTCTACAACCGGAGGTTCGGGAAGGTAATATTTATTTGTCATCTTTTCTGTAGAGAGTATGAGTTGTCTCCATTGATATTACTATATCATTTGTCAGCTTTTATGTAGAGAGTATGAGTTGTCTCCATTGATTTAATAAAAGCTTCACATTCAGATCCCAATTGACTTTCTTTTGAATAGGCCTTCTTGGGATATTGGGGTGGGGGTGGGGTGGGGCGTGGGGGGTTCGCCCTAAATCTTTTACCTTTTCACTAATAATTATTATTATTAAAAAAATTGTGGGGGGGGGTTAGGGGTGTGTTAATAAAAATTAAAAATTAGAAATCATCACACATGTATCTTTTACCTTCTCACTAAAAAATACACATATACCTTTTATCCTCTCATTAATAAGCATTTTGTTTGTTTGTTTTTTTTTTTTGGGGGGAGGGAATATATCTTTTACCCTCTCACTAATAGAATTTTTCTTTGTGGGGTGCCTATAATTTTCATAAATCTTTCAATTTTACCCTCCACTTAATTTGGGTTGTGATAAAGATATATATTTGAGTGATGGTTATGCTCTCCTTCCTTCCCGCGACCTCTTCTTTTGTGTCATGCCGGTTATATCTCTCCTTCACCGGAGAAGACTAAAACACTATCTCCCAGCGCCACCCGTTTTGTTCCCAAGCGATTTCTCTATACTGCCATGGATGAGAAGTCCTGTTTATATTGGTCTACTCCAAGACTACCCTCTCGATCTCCTTCTCTTTCTCGATCTCCGATCTGTGCACCTCTTCTCTCTACATATATATTGTGTCTGTGTGTGTCTTGATCCCCGGTCTGTGCCCCTCTTTCTCTCTCTACATATATATATATATATATATATATGTGTGTGTGTGTGTGTGTGTGTGTAAATTTGACCATATATGTAGTATATAATAATTTATTTTGAGATTTGATACCTATATTGATAATTTGACCATGTTGGTGATGCCTGCAAGGTGTTTGATCATATGGCCGAGAGAAATCTTATTTCATTAACTCTATGTTTATTTCAGACCAAGAGCATATTAGGTTTCAACCATGATTTTTTTCCTGGGTTTTGATTTTTATTTTAGTTTTGGAGATTTTGAGGTTGTTTGAGTTAGTTTGAGTGTTTTTTTTTTCTTTTGAGGTGTGGGGAAAAATGGCGGAAACATCTACGGTTGCCCCAATTGTGAAAATCTTCTTCAGGAACTTCTTGAGTTCTCTGTTTATCCATGTGGTGGTTGTGTGGTGCCGTTCTAAAAAGTAATTTCCCTTATTTCTCTCGGCGTGTTTTTGTGTGTGTAGCATTGTGTAATTTTTATGCATGGTTGTGTGGAATCGCATATTAATATTGCTATGTATCGGTGTCTCAATTTGCAATTTGTCTCTACATGAAATTGCATATGTCTATATGCTTATATACATATATGATATATGCATATATACAAATATCAATTCTTCTTTTGTAATTTGTGTTTGCTACTCTTTACTTATTGTTTGTTTTAATCTTTACCCTGATTGGTTATTTACTTATGAGTATAGATAGGAATTGAAATTTCTGTGGGGGTTACTTAGATGTTTTACTTTTGTAGAAATTTGTTGTGGGTTTGAGTTTTCTGTAATTTTTCTCTAAAGTTTATACTTATTACGGTCACTTGATTTAATAAGAATTTAGTTACTTGAGAGATTTCATCATGATCATAAGTCATGATTGAGGTTGTTATATTTTTTTCTCACCTTTTGAATAGATGCTCATCCTTATTAGATGTGGTAATAGTATTGGAAATAGGGCCTTGATTAAAGCAATAAATATGTATAGGAAATTTTTATCAACACAATCATGGAACCTGTTGAAGAGAAATCTTTAGCTAAAAAGACTGATGAGGGCATTTATGAGAACACCCCAATGGATCCCCAGCCTATTCAGAAAGAAGGTACTCTGTGTCTTTTAGAGCGTGTGTTTTGGGTATTATAACTTCTTGCAATCATTATGCGCTGGCTGTGTTTTAGATTCTTTTCATGTTTTTTTATTAAGTATTTCTTTTTTTATTTTGTCAAAAGAGAATAGGAGTGCTCACTTAACGCACTGAATGGTTCTGTTGTTAATTCTTCATGTGTTGACTTATTATGTATCTTTTTTGTTAGGGAAAATTTCAACACCGTGAATGAGCTACAGGTATATCAATGAGTTGATTGAGTATATCTTCCTTGCTATCAACAAAGAAGAGGTGAAAGAGATAAGTGAAGATCCATTATCCAATGTGAAAGATTGTAATAATGATTATGGTGTTGCTGAAGATTCTGAACAAGATGTCAACTCTGACTTGATGAAAACTGGGTCGTCTTCTCACTCTAAAAAGAGTGATATGCCATTGTCTAGACTTGACAATCAAAGAGAATATTTCTGGATGCGTTAGAAAATAATCCACATAGCTCAGTTCAAGATGAGCCAATAAATTCACGACCAGCAGCCCATTGGGCTCGAATCCTTAAGGCAGCTACCCAGAGAAGCACAGAAGTTCTCATGCTAGAAAATCTTTAAAATATGTGGACCAAAGGAAGAAACTACAAGAAAAAGCACAAAATAATGCCCTGAATAGCAAAGAGTTCCTGAGTGAGTAGTGGCATGAACACTAAACTTTTAACCGAGAAGTTTGAAACAGCTACTAGCATAAAAGATAAAACTTCAGTGCAGATAACTCCACGACCTCATCCAGATGCTCGGCAAAGTCACCGAAAAAATGATTATCTACAATTGGATGATCTGAACAAAGAACCAATTTCTGCTGAAGGTTGTACTGTTGATGAGTTGGTTGATAAACCATCTCATTTTGGTACTGGAAGTAGAAGTAGGCTTAAAAGATCAAATAGCACCTGTGATTTAAGTATCCAGCCAAACTTTCTCTCTCCTCTTCCCATTGTACACACACACACACTCTCTCTCACACACAAACACACATTTTTTGGTCATGTGAATTTAAGTTGTATGGAAATGGGTGAATTCTTGGCAGTAGTTCCATAGAGAAGTTGAACAGCTTTCAATTTTTGTTTCTCTTTTTCCCCCAAAAATTAGTACTCCCTCCGTTCCAGATAAATGTTCCTAGTGGATAAAACACAGGAATTAAGAAACATAATTAATGATGTGTTGTAAAATGTGTTCTGACCATAATACCCATGAACATTAATTGAGTTCAACTACTTTAAATAATTGAGTTTGTTTGGGATGTGTTATATTAAATGAAGTTTTAAGGGTATATTAGGAAGAATGATAGAGAATAGGTAGATCAAAAGTCTTTAGGAACATTATTTGAGACATCCCAAAATAGAAAGTAGAAACATTTATCCAAGACGAAGGAAGTACTTATAGTTTAGCTTAACGTGATTACAATTTTTTTTTATAATGAAATAGCTTTAAAAACCCAATCTTTGATCAAATGGGTGTTGTTCAGTTTTATTTGCTAAATGTTAAGATTTTTATATCTTTCTTTGATTTTGTTACAGGGTCTTGCAAATTATGGTCTTTTATGTGTGCATTTCTGTTAAAATTAATTTGATTTTGAGCTCAATTTTGATGATGATTTTGTATATCTTCTTGCTTATCAACACCATAAAACATAGGAAACAATCATTCGGTTTCATACTGACACCGTGACATAGATACGGACAAAAAGACCTATATATATATATATATATATATATATATATATATATATATATGCTCAAAATGGTGTACGGATACATCCACCAAAGTCCTTTGCCTCGAGAATCTCTCTAGACTATGTAGATAGCACTTTTATCCATGAATTAGGTAAGATGGGATTGGGCAAGTTGATTGAATGTACCTCTCCGTTTTGAGTTAATCCCTTCATTTGTCTAGTTGTGGCTCATAACCCGTCAATATATTAACGAAGTTATTTAAACCGGAAATTCCTAGCCGGTTTACTTTTAAAATTTTTGAACCTCTTTAGTTTATTATTTTTTTATAATAAAAAAAAATATTTTGAATTTTTTTTTCTAAAATGTCCCCGTCTCTTTCATCTAAACCAACTATAACTTTCTGTAAATGCTTACAAACCAAATCAATTATGGCTTCCTGTAAATGCTAACAAATCAATTTATTAAACCACAGGAAATCCTGATTAACAATTCAGACAATTCAATGGAATCGTAGATTCATAAGAAAAAGAAAGAAGATAAATAAAAAGATGATTGAGAGTTTCGGAGTCCACATTCAATGATTCTAAGCTGCCGAATAAGATAGACCCAGGATAGAGGACGAATAACTCTGGAACACGCCACCATTAACTAAAGCACCTCTTGAAGGAAGACTAGATAAGAGGATTTTCAAACCTGAAACTCAAATAATGGAACAATATTAGTATAAAGAAATACGCAATAAAACACAAATTGAAAAATAAAATATTAAAATAAAAATATGTGAATAAATTATACAAGATTAATCAATATGAATGTGATTTGTGAATCAATTTATGTTTATAAACACATATTTTATGCAAAGATGAATGCGTATTTATAAAAAAGTGGCACTGCATTTCGATGCTCAATTGTTGCATCTCAAATTGAATTTTGATACCCAATTCTTGCATCCCGATGCCCAAATTAATCTGAGAAAGTGGCACTGTATCCCGATGCCCAATTGTTGCATCCCGATGCAACAATGGTTGCATCTTAAATTGAATCCCGATGCCAAATTCTTGCATCCCGATGCCCAAATTAATCTGAGAAAGTAAAATTGCATCCCAATGCCCAATTATTGTATCCCGATGCCCAATTGTTGCATCTCAAATTGAATCCCGATGTCCAATTTGTGCATCCCGATGCCTAAATTAATCTGAGAAAGTGACACTGCATCCTGATGCCCAATTGTTGCATCTCAAATAGAATCCCAAAAATTCTTGCATCCCGATGCACAAATTAATCTGAGAAAATGGCACAGCATCCCGATGCCTGATGCTTGATGCACGCGTGTTTTGGTTTCATTAAGGGTATCGTAGTCTTTTTGCCCCATAAATGTTTTTTTTTTCGATTTTAAAAAAATATGATAGACTGAAGCAATTACAAATATTAAAAAGAAATCGGCATGTAATTCACGCTTATTTAAAATGTACATGGGTAGTTTAATATGTACATTGAATAGTTCAAGATATACATTCAATAACCTAATATGTACATGTTGTACGACTTGGACTAATGAATGCACGTACTAAACTAAGATGTACAAATTAAACCTACAACACGTTTTATCAGTAGAGTTGGATGACTTGGCGCAATCTCAATACTAATTCTAAGAAATGTAGAAAAATTCAAACTCCTAATGTTTTATCAAAATCATTAACTATGACGACTTCATTAATATGTGAGTAATGTTAGAAATAACTAATTTTATATGCACAAAACGATGTTGATCTTGTTGACTTTACTTTTTAACCTACAGTGAAATAGAGGAGATATATATATATATATATATATATATATATATATATGCCAAATAACCTTCAAAAAGTGAATAGAAAGCGGGGAAGGATAAATTTGTGTATTAAAATGTTGCTAATGAGTGTATTTGCATTTGGTGAGAGTGACCTCTCCCTTGTCTTTTCTTTACTTAAATTATTTTAGCCAGGAAAGAAGGAGAAGAAGAAAAAAGAGTATGATCTAAGTGGATAATAAGAGGTTATTCGTTAAGTCCATGCCAATTTAAGTACACGAAGAAAAGTAAGGTGATTAGATGGATAATTTTTTCTAATTGAATACGACCCACAGCAGAAAGCTATCAATCTTTCTGCTTTTCCTAACTTGATCCGGTATCCACTACTTCAATATTGTTTACATTTTTACAACTGATTAACCAAACCAAATCAGCCGGCGGTTCAAATAAATTGATCCATGGCAGTACCGAGGGGACGTCGTTACAAGCCAATTAATGTTATTAGGGGCACAATGGAAACATTCCAAACCCATATTGCCTAACTTATGGCTGAGTTTGGTGCTCTATAATGGAAACATATAACAAGTGTTTGCAATTTTTGAAGAAATGAAAGCATTGGGAACCAACAGAGATACTCTATCTCTCCCTGTCAAAAGTCGGAACTCTCCGGAAATTAAGCAGGTTAAGACTCGGTATGCCAGCCGATCAATTTCATCCGAGGTGATTAAGACTTGCAACGCCACCGGACCATTTTTATCATTGATTCCTAGTCCCAGCTAAACTAACGAACATCAGCAAAAGGAGTTCTTTCTACACAAGATGTAACAACAGAGACTGGAAGGATGTCAACACTTTAACGACTACACACACACACACACACCAAAAGGAGCAGAGGTCAAAGTGTGGGGATTGCTGCAAAGGGAACTAACAAATTTACAGCTTTCAAAATTCAGCCACTGTTTCGTCTTCCATTCATTAACGTGTTGCCTCCTTGTTACAGCTTTCAAAATTCAGCCACTGTTTCGTCTTCCATTCATTAACGTGTTGCCTCCTACTACGGGAGAAAACTATGCTAACTTGGCTCTTTCATGTATAATAATAAATACCCATGCTATTACTCCTATACTGCAGACCGAGTGGTGACGCACTTAAATAGGACTTGTACTAGATAAAAAGGAGACGTTTTACGTAGGGTGCTTGCATATAAACACCGATTAGCCGGACAGCAAGTGGTACAACATCCATGACATAAATCTGCTTAGACAATAGCTTCTTTTTTTGATCTGCATAGTTGCATATTTAAGAACATTATCGCAAAAAATGATATATTAAAATGAGTTCCCCAACAGCTACACCGGGCACGCCATCTCCGATCCCCAGCTCACCTGAATCGTCAGGCGAGCATTCCCAAACCCCCTCCTCCACCTTCACCGGAAGATGAAGACAATCTGGCCCACAAAACAAAGAAAGTGAAGATCACCTCTGCTCTCATGAAATTGGGCTGGCAGGTGGTCACTAACTCTGACAGCATATGGGCTAGGGTTTCATGAGCCAAATATGTTAAATCTGATAATCCTAAGAGTTTGGAATAAACCTCCCCAAGCCTCTCATATTTAGAGGGGGATTTGGGAGACAAAAAATTGGATTTTTCATGTGTGGAACAAGTTGGATTCCATCTCTTTCATGGCTGATAGTTGGAACCTTGATCTCCCCAACCGGCTTAAAATTAATTTAGTTACTAAAGGCAGTCCGCTATTCAAGGGGCTTTATTTATTTTCAGCAGTGATATGGCAGGATTGGAAAAGCAGAAATAAAAAGAGTGCATGGAGAATAAAATCATTAGCACTGATCACGCAGAAATGGTTTTGGGTGACCACGTCAGCTCCGTGTGTAGCAAGTTTCCTTGGTCAAGATGCCTCGGCTCTCTAAAGGCGTTCTTTGGAAGGGATTTGATTACGGGACCTTACACAACCTGTCAAAACAAAGACCGTTAGGGGCGTCGGGGGTTTGACCCGACTATGACCCTCTGGTGTGAGAATCAGTATGAGGATTTATGAAGGGTAGAGAGGCTTAAATGAGGCTCTCGTGAGTAAATGCACAGGCAGTGTCTAGAAATGATTTGGTAGTTGTGAGTAAATGGACTGTGCAGAAGCTTTGTCTTGTAGAGAGTAATGTTACCTTAGTCTTGAATGCACTCTGGTTCCTGGTATTTATAGCCAATGGTGATACTGTGCTGGTGTTTGGTGTGTCACCCGCGAAAGGAGGAAGATGTCCATGCTGAAGTATGGCCATGCTGGGCACGTTGTCAGAGTAGGTGAGCAGGTAATATCTTCCTTGATTTGAGGGAATGGGAGGTTGATAATCATGGGCGCCGCCACACGCCAGAAGGGGTGCTGCCATTAATGAGAATGTATGGGCTCTGTTGGATTAGGTACTGACATACTGGGAGCATTTAATGCTATGAGGCCGACCTGCTCCAAGGTCGCGTGTAGGTCCTCGTGGGTGGTCGTCCTCGGTGACGACTTGGGTCTTAGGTCGCGCCGAGGTCTGGTTTGACCGATGACCTCGGCCTGGGGGTCCGAGCTTCTTACTGCCGACGTGGCCCCCTGGGTCCACTTGGGGACTACGTGGAAGACACGTGTTACATGTATTTGGGAGGATCCCATCAGTAGCCCCCAAGTCCTCGGCTGAATGGATTTATCCTGAAGACGAGGAGTTTATCTTTAGAGCTCAATACAACTTCTAAGTGTTTGATCTTCGTTGGTTCCTGTCTAGATGTCTTTGACTTCGTCCTTTCCAGGCACCTCGCTGCTCTGATACGACCATTCGCTGACGAGCTTGACTTTTGGCGTCAGAGGTCATTCTGGTTTTCAATAGTTGCAAGTTGGTCATGATCCGTTCTGATTTTGAAAGACCGTGCTTCGAAGAGACACAAAAGGGGAAAGAAAGATCGAGCTGCTACATATGGTGGAGTGAGGAGAGAGATTGAATGCTCGCGATGATCGGGGTTATGAGGATTTATGACTTGTTAATGATCGCTATGGTGCGACTAAGTCGAGGAAGTCTGTCCTCTCCATGTCGTCGCTCGTAGGAGGATCATGTCAATAACTCGGCGCAACTTATGTCGAGTACGATCATAATGAGGTCGCGTCTTGTCGTCGTGGCGGTCACGCGGGCGAGCTGACTTATGTCAGCTTCTGGCAATAATCTGGGGAAAGTAACTTCGCTTTGAAGGTCACATCAGATAATTATGAGCGAGATTCTCGATATCGCTTTGTATTTAATGCGTGACGTTTCAGGTTTGAGGGATACGGCGGAACGCGCCTTGCCCCGCGCGTCCCCCTCACGGCGAGAGGCGTATGGGGTACACTATCCAGATTCTGCCTTGGGTTGACCCGGTTACCCGGGTTATAAATAGGAAAAATAACCGCTTCACTGTCACTTTCCACAGAGCCTTAGAGAGAACCCTATTCCGGCGAACCTGAGCGATTTCCGGCAGAGCCCAACCGTTTCCAGAAATCACCATTGCCACTCGTTCTTGCTGCTCCAACCTGATCTTCTCTTGTAGGTTGGTTCCTTCCTTCATTTTCTATTGCTTTGTTGTCTCTTTTTTGAACTGTCTCCTCTGTAAATCGCGTTTAAACATTCGCCTTCCGCCGGCGATTTGACTCTGGTCTTCTTGATTTCAGGCGTACTGTTCTTCTTCCACTTTCGTCTTCCAGATACTTCCTTTGATAAAGGTAATCCCCTTGTTATTTGGCTTTGGAAGTTTTCAAATTTTATGCAAATGTCTTTTTTGGAGGGAGTAGAGTTTGTGTTTAATCCTGTTGAAATTGTGAGTTCCACGTCCTCGCCGAGCTCGGACTCTTCGAGCTCGTCGTGTCCTTCTAGCTCGTCGTCTAGCATGTCTTCCCCCGAAGTCTTTGCTCGCTCTCCTTCGGGGAATAATATATATAGGCAAGCAGAAGGCCGCTGGGTCTTCGTATCCCCGAGCGCGGCCCGAACATACTTACTCAACCAGGGTATAGAGGTAGAGGCTTTCTTTGTGGTCGCGGACGACCTTTATTCTGTTAGCGACCTTCCCTCGTCGACACCCATGTTAATAATTCGGCCTAGTGAGGTTATAGACGAGCTTTATCGCCAATATTTTACTGTTCAGAAGGTGATAGATCGCATTAAGGCAAATCGAGAGAGAAAAATGCGTGAGGCCATTGAGGCAGAGAAAGCTCGCTCTGGCCGGGCTAGAACTCGCGAGGTCCCCAAGCCCGTGAGGCCGCGTGCCGGCCAGAAGAGATACAAGATGTTAGCTCGCGGCCCCTTATCCGCTTGCAAATTGAGGTCGTCTAATGAGTCTGCTTCTGTACAGATGGCGAGGACAAGGGGTGGAGCTTCCACATCGGGCCGAGTTGATTCTGAGCGACCTGAGGCTAGGACCAGCAGAGCCCCCAAGGCTTGGGTGAATCAACTCAGTGCTAAGGACTTGACCCTCTGGAATAACAACTACAACCATGCCTTCAATGACTTCCGAGGATCCTTTATAGCCGGCGATGATCTGGCAAAGCTGAGGGGTTTGCGAAGCCGAGTTGGCTTTTACCTCAGTTTCTTTGAGGTCGGTCTTCGTCTTCCTCTGGACCCCTTCTTCTGCTCGTTCTTGAGCGATATGTCTGCTCATCCACTGGATCTCTCCCTCAACACCGTGAGGATGTTGATGAGCTTTGCGGCGGTTACTCGGCTGCTCGGATTTGAACCCAGTGTCAACCTCTTCCGCCACTACTTCCTTGTCTGCCAGACTTTGGATCGAACTCGGATCAACTGCAAGTCCCAGAACTTTGGGGTGAAGCTGTTTACCGAGACTCCCAACAAGGTGAGTGGTTGGGCTGATAAAGTGATCGGGGTTGAGAGCCGCCGAGGATGGAATTTTCCCTTGCCGACGAGGCAGTTCGAGATCCCTCCTCGTAAGAGGGACGAGCTTTCTGCCTATGAGCAGCAGGCGAAAGCTGCCATTGAGGGGGAGCTCGGATTTGAGGGGAAAATCTCAGCTCGCCTATATCATTGGAGGAGGTTGATCGAGGATGAAGGGTTGCTGCGGGCAGCAGGCCTTTCCAGGAAAGAGGTGGGAGGCGTCGCGCCTTTGTGCGCTATGCCCGAGGTGAAAAGTTTTCCGGGCTGGTGCTTACACCAGAAACTGCTCTTCTGCGAGCAATGCCCATCCTGCAAGGGCGAGTTGGAGAAGGAATGCGACCCTTGTAAAATCCGAGAACTTTAACCTTTACTTGTCATTTGATTCTTGAGTTTTTGATTTCAACTCGGTTACCTGACTTCTCTTTTTCTTTTGCAGCGATGTTTAATCTTGACAAGTTCCTCGCCTCTAAGGGTGGCCTGGCTGAGGCTGCCAGAGCTCGGTCGGAGGCATTACCCGTTAACCTCCAGGCTGCAAAAGATGCTGGAACTGCTCCAGCGGTTCCGACCATGGCGGTGGGCCCTGCGGCGACCAAGGACCAGGTCGCTGAAAAACAGGCTGGGACCAAAACAACCCGGTCCAAGTCGTCGACGGCCTCGGAACCTTCTCGTAAGAGGAAGAAGGTTTCTGCCGAGAAGGGGTCTGCTGCAACTGTGGAAGGAGCTGGGGAAGGTAGCCAGGCGGAACTTCCATCTTCTGAGGCTGGGGATAAGGCCGAGGAGACTTCGGCTGCGCCTCCGACCTCTGAACCGGCGGGCTCCCCCCATTCTGCCGATGTGCCTCTGTGGCTCAAGCCTGGGTACGAGGTTCCCACCAGCCGCGCTGGCGGGATCGAGCTGGCGAAGGCCATTGGCGAGGTACCCAATCTCGTCAACGTGGTGGCCTCACTTGACCGGTCTTCGGATGGGATCGTCGCTGGCCAGGGGATCATCCTAAGATGCTTGGATGATAAGCTGGTGGAGAGGATGTCAGAGATGGGGAGGATGCAGCTCCTCGGGACATCTGGTGTTGCCCTGGCCGAGGTACTTTTTATCCCCTCCTTGTACTTTATGAAGTTATTAGTTTTCCTTTGTCTAATGAAGTTTATTTTGTTGATACAGTTGGCGGGGTCTCTACACACCCTCGGTTGCGAGCTCAGCGATTCTCGCACCGAGGTTAAAAAGCTGACGGCTGAGAAGATTCAGCAGAATAATGAACAAGGGCGGTTGATCAGCGATCTCCGTGCCTCAAAAGAGGAGACCAAGCGCGCCAGAGCCCAACTCGCCGTTTCCGAGGACCTCAAGAAGAAACTTGAGCAAAATCTTGAGAGGGTCCAAGGTTCGGTGACCAGACTGACCGAGGAGAGGGATATATTATCCGAGGACAAACAGCAGCTCGAGCAACGAGCTTTATCTGCTGAAGAGAAGATTGCTCTACTGAGCGAGAGCTTGCTGCTAAGGCGAACCTCCTCGCGATCAAGTTTTGAAGGAGTTCCAGCAGTCTCCTGCCTTCGGCGAGGTGATTGTTCCATACTACATCCGAGGCGGGAGCACGTCCCGAGGTGGCCGCGGCTCGAGTCCGCCTCGCCGTCCGGGAATGGGGCCGGTGTGAATTTTTCGACTGGCGAGGAGCGGGCACGAGCCGGTGCCTTTCACGGCGGAGGAGCTCGTCACCCTACATGCCCATGATGCCGAACAGGGAAAGGGTCCTTGGACTCCACCCACTCCTTTGAGCCATAATTTCAGGAGTGTGGTGGACATCCTTCAGGCGGACCCCGCTGCCACATTTGATGGGGATGCCAGGTTGAGGGACTTTGAGGGCGACAAGACGAGCCGGGATGGAAATAGGGCTTTATAAATTGTCTCCTCGCTGTGTCGAGCTTTCCACTCCTTTGTAAATCTTTAATGTAATTTGGTACTGGCCTTTGTGCCGATGTAAACACTAGCCTTAGTGCCGATGTGCAATGTAAAGTATTTTTGTTTTATTTTACTTGTTTTGCTTTTATCCTTAATGAATTGCCATAGTAGTTTTTCAAACGTGGCGACTTGGTTTGAGTTTGTTCAAGTGTTCAGTTTTTGCGAGGTGAACTCCTCGTTTGAGTAAAGTTCCGCCTTTGTTTTTGGCGAGGAACTTTAGTTGAGCGTTGAGGTTCCGCCCTTTTGTTTGGCGAGGAACTTTTAGCTCGTAAATGAGTTTAGAGGTTCCACCATATTTAGGCGAGGAACTTATATTCAATGAGTTCTTTGGCGAAGAACAAGCCTTTGTGTTTATTTGAAGTGTTAGGGAATAAATGTAGATTAGGAATGCCAAACTCGTAATTTCATTGATAAAAGCATGTTTACAATTTCACAATGATGTACAACATTTTTCCCCATTCACTGATAGTATCTTCGAAGGTGGTCGGCGTGCCATGGATTTTTCAGCTCTTTTCCGTCTTGGTCAGCCAACCTGTATGTGCCTTCCCTGATCATGCCTTTGATTTGATAGGGTCCTTCCCAGTTAGGCGAGAGCTTGTTCCTCGTCGCGTTTCGCCCAGTGACCTCAATCTTTCGCAGTACCCAATCCCCTACAGAGAATGATCTCGGCTTCACCCTTTTGTCGTGATGGCTTTTTGCTAGTTGCTTGTAGTTCACCATCCTCATCCTCGCTTCAAGTCTCTTTTCTTCGAGCTGGTCCAAGTCGAGTGTCCGAGCTTCTCTGTTGGTTGTTTCGTTGAAGTGAGTAACTCGGAGGGTTGGAAGGGCCATCTCGACGGGTGCCATGGCCTCAGAGCCGTAAGTTAAGGCAAAGGGGGTTTCTCCTGTTGGTCCTCGGACCGAGGTGCGAATGCTCCAAAGCACAGCGGGGAGCTCGTCGTACCACCTGCCTTTCTTCTCGTCTAGGCTTCTTTAGAGCGTGGAGGATCCGCTTGTTCCCTCGCTTCACCCGGCCGTTTCCCGGGATGGGCTACCGAGGACATCCAAGCTTGACATTCATGCGCTCGCAGCTCGCGTGAACTTGGTTGAGAATTGAGTACCATGGTCCGAGACAATTACTCGTGGTAACCCAAATCGACACCAGATGTGATCATGCACGAAACTGATGGCCTTGTCCTCGGCGATGCTAGCTAGCGGCTTAGCTTCCACCCACTTGGTAAAATAATCAACTTCGACGATCACGAACTCACAGTTTCCCTTAGCTTTAGGGAAAGGACCGATGAGGTCTATTCCCCACATGTCAAAGGGCCAAGCTGCGATGACTGGAGTTTGAGGGACTGCTGGAAGGCGGGGAATCTCTGCGAATCTCTGGCATTTGTCGCATTTTCTCACGTACGCCTCTGCATCCTTCCTCAAGCTCGGCCAGTAGTACCCATAGAAGATGATCCGGTCTGCAAGGGTCCTCGCGCCGGGGTGTCCCCCACATACTCCCTCGTGGACCTCAGCGAGGAGATCTTCTGTGATCTCTGGTCGCACGCATCGGAGTAGTGGCTTGGTGAAGGATTTCCTATAGAGGGAACCTCCAATCACAGTGTACCTCGCTGCTCGCTTCCTTAAGACTTGGGCCATGATTTTGTCGTCGGGCTGTGTTCCAAGCTCGATATACTCTTGGATCTCGTCAATCCAGCATCTTTGAGTGGGGATGATAGGTAGAACAGGCTCCCTGTTGATGGAGGGAACCTCCAAGAATTCAATCATTATCCCTCCCGGAAGGTCCTCGAGCTCGCCGGAAGCTATCTTTGACAGGTAATCTGCTCGAGCGTTGTTCTCCCGGTCTACTTGTTGTAGTTCCCAATATGTCAGTCCAGCCAGTAGTTTCCTCGCCAGCTCGCAGTATTTCAACAAAGTTGGGTGAATGGCCCCATACTCCCCGGAAATTTGCCTTACAACGAGCTGTGAGTCACTGATTATGACGAGACTTTCCACCCCGATCTCTTTGGCCAGTTCAATTCCAGCGATCAGTGCTTCGTACTCGGATTGATTGTTCGACGCTGGGAATTTGAAGCGAATTGCTTTGCTAATCTCTTCTCCTTCCGGGGAAAGCAAGGACAGACCTGCACCACTGCCCTTCTTGCTGGCTGAGCCATCAACGTAGACTGTCCAAAACGTTGGCGGCCTAGACCCGTTTGACTTCGTTCTTCCTATGGGCGAGCTGGGATGACTGTTAGAAGTGCTTGCTTCCTCGCTTGCAACCGTGTCATCCTTTACAAACGATGTCTCAGCGATGAAGTCAGCCAAAAACTGGGCCTTGATCGCTTTTCGCCGCTCGTAGGTGATATCGTACCCTGATAGCTCGACGGCCCATTTCATCATCCTTCCCGCGACGTCCGGCTTATGAAGGATTTGTCTGAGGGGCAGGTTGGTGTAGACTATCATGGCATGAGTCTGGAAGTAGTGTCTTAATCTTCTGGCCGCTACGATCAAAGCTAAGACCACCTTTTCTACGTTCAAGTACCTCGTCTCGACATCAGATAGGGCATGCGAGACGTAGTAGATTGGTCTTTGGGTGGCCTTGTCATCTCGAAGCAGGACTGCTGCCACAGCGAAGTCAGTCGCGGCGAGGTAGATGGAAAGGACCTCGGCTGGCGCCGGGCTAGAGAGTAACGGCGGGCTGCCGAGATACTCTTTTAGCTCGGCAAAGGCCTTATCACACTCCTCGTTCCATGAGAAATTCTTCCTTCCTCGTAACACTTTCAGGAAGGGTAAGCTTCTGTCTGCCGCTCTTGCGATGAACCGACTGAGGGCTGTGATGCGACCATTTAGTTGTTGAATTCCCCGTATTGAGGTCGGAGCTCGCATGTCCACCAGGGCTTTAATCTTCTCTGGGTTAGCTTCAATGCCTCTCTCATTCACCATATACCCGAGGAATTTCCCTGCCGTTACCCCAAAGGCGCACTTGGCGGGGTTCGGCCATTCCATTCTTCCTGAGGTTGGTGAACGTTTCATGCAGGTCGGCGATGTGGTTGGTGTCCTTGGTTTTGATGACCATGTCGTCAATATATGCTTCTATATTGCGGCCGAGTTGTTCACCGAACACCTTGTTAACCATTCTCTGGTAGGTAGCTCCTGCATTCTTCAGCCCAAAGGGCATCATCTTGTAACAGTAAAGGGCACCTGCAGCTCGAAAGGCAGTCAGCTTCTTGTCGGCTAACCACATTCTGATTTGATGGTACCCCGAATAGGCATCTATGAAGCTTAGGATCCGGTGGCCTGCAATCGCGTCAACGAGCTGGTCTATTCGTGGCAGGGGATACCAGTCCTTAGGGCAAGCCTTGTTGAGATCGGTGAAGTCCACGCACATTCGCCACTTTCCGCTTGTCTTCTTCACCATCACAACATTGGCAATCCAGGTCGGGTAGAGGATCTCTTCGATGATATCAGCCCGCAGCAGCTTCTCGATCTCTTCCTCTATCGCAGCTTGCTTTTCTGGCAAAAAGACTCGAGGTCGCTGCTGAACAGGTGTGACGGTTTTGTCCACACTTAGTTTATGTACAGCAACCTCTTCGTCAATGCCCTGCATATCCTCGACCTTCCATGCGAACACGTCCTTGTTAGCTCGCAAGAACCTGATTATTTCTTCCCTCTCATCCTCGGGTATCTCCATTCCAACTTTGATCTTTTGCTCTGGATAATCGAAGTTTATAACCACCTCGTCAATGTTCTCGTGAGGCAGTATGTCAGCTTCGTTCCGATTATCCAGACTTTCGACGACCACCACCTTGGGTCCTCGGGCGTCCGGTCCAAAATCGACATCGTCGGAAGTTTTGGGGTCCGTGCCATTTTTTCCTTGCGGGCTATTCTTCTTAGCCCGCTTTGATTGCTATGCTTCTGTTTGGCTGAGCTCGGCCTCTCTGACGAGCTTGCTGGTTTCACTGGTCTCTGCAGCCGTTTTCTCGGCTTCCTTTCTTTCCATGATTCTTCCTTTCTCTGGGGTCATTTTTTCAGGGTGGTCTCCTGGGGTTGTTGTCATCACTTTCCTCTTCTCCTCGTTCTTTCTCACGAGCTTCAGATAGTTCAGGGTGCTCTTGGGATCATTCTTCATCATTCCAATTCCCTGTTTTGTTGGGAATTTTATCCTTTGATGTGCGGGGGAGGAGACCATGTCAAACTTGATTTGGGCAGGAAGCCCGAGAATGGCATTGTATGGGGACGCCAGGTCGAGGACGAGGAAGGTGACATCTTCGGTCCTCGTCCTCTCCTGCTCGCCGAGGGTGACTTGGAGGGTGATCATTCCTTTGGCCCTGGCTTTGTGGCCTGTGAATCCTTCCAGTTGTACACCGCATGGAGTAAGATGAGCGTCCTGAAATCCTAACGCCCTGAAGCAGGAGTCAAACATCACGTTCCTCCCTGCCCCAGTGTCAATCAGGACTCTTCTCACAAATCGACTTCCAATCTGAACTCGGAGGGTTAGAGGTTGTTCCTTGGCAACGGGGTTAGTGGCGAGCTCGCTTGGGTAGAAGACTATCCCTTCCTCGTCTCTCTGCGGAAGTGGGCTGAACGTCTTGTCGAGGTTGTGAATGGTATTCTTGAGTTGGGTGATACTCCTCGTGTCCTCGAGTATCGTATGAACATCGGCATCCTCGGCAGCGGGGACGTCAACCCTTGGGGGGTCTCTTGGCCGAGGTGGTTGCTCGCCTTCCTTTTTTTCAAACCTCCTGAGTGATCCCTGGTCTACCAGTTTTTGGATCGCTCTTTTCAACTCTCTGCAGTCCTCGGTGTTATGTCCAATCTCGTTGTGGTAAGCGCAATGCTTATTCGGGTTCCTGGGTCTTTCTGGTTCCTTCATTGGGAAGGGCCTCTGGATCTTGTTTTCTCGGAACAGCACGTTCATTATGTGCTCTCGGCTGGCATTGAGAGGAGTAAAGTGCTCGTCCTTCTTGTGGAACTTGCTACTTTTCCCCTTGTATCCAGATTGCTCCTTCTTCGGCTCTTTACTGCCGACCTCCTTGGAGTGGCTTGCTTTCTGACCCTTTCCTTTGTTCCTTTTCGACTCAATCTCGGTTTCTGTTTCCCCGATCTTTTGTGCAGCGAGGTACATGGCTGCACTAGTGGCAGGTCGTCTGAGATTGAACTCGTGGGTCATCATTCCGGGCTGAATTCCAGCTTCGAAACAGAGTATGATCATTTGATCGGGGACATTCTGCAGCTCGGCTGCAACTTCCTTGAATCTTTTCAAATAATCCTGGAGAGTCTCGTCCTCGCCTTGTTTGCACTTGGCCAGGTCGGACTGGCTTTTGGGGAGGTCACCAGCCGATGAGAATTTCTCCAAGAATTTGTTTTTAAAGTCATGCCAATCGGCGACTGACCCTTTTTCCAACTCTTCGAACCACTTTAACACGGCTCCTTCAAATGTACTCAGAAACGCTTTGCACCATAAATCCAACTTGTTGGTGCAAATGCCCATTTTCGCCTCGAAGCTAGAGACATGCTCTCTAGCGTTTGTCTTACCTTCATACGACTTAAGGGCAGGGAGTTTCAGGCGGGAGTCTGGCGACGTATCTCTGATTCTTCTGCAAAATGGGGCGAACTGGTCTCGGGGTTTGATGGCGAGCTTGCCTGTTTCCAAGGCGTCTAACCTCTCGCGAAGCTGGTCGAGTACAGTTCCCCCAGTGGTTTCTCTGTTCGCCTGCTCTGGGCGAGGAGGTCTGCCTTCTCCTCTTCGTCTTTTGAACGAGGAGGCGTTTGATCGAGTTTCACTTTTTTCGGGGGTGGGAGATCGCGGGCGATGTCCTGATCTGGCCTTGGTTTGCGATCTCCCTCTGGTGGGCTCGCTCCTATGCGACCTCGAAGAATACGAAATTCTCGAGTGCACACTCCCCTTTGTCGAGTCCGCTCATCGCCGGGCTATTCTATCATGAACACTAACTTTCGTGCAAAGAATCTCTCATGAACGCTCCGTACTTGCACCGGAGCCGAGGTTCGTGAGTGAGGTCGCCCTTGTGATCCTCCGGTCGGCCGCGGGGTGCTTTCCTACGACCTTCACCATGCCCGCATCACGTTGAGGGCGACCACGCGACGAGCCGCTCGTGCTCGCGTCTTCCAACTCCCTCGTCTCTCGAGGTAAGCTTTCTCCTGCGAATGTGCTCTAACTCGGCCAAGTCCCACTCTTTTTGAGTGAGGGCCTTGGCTCGCTCGAGCGGAGGCGTTCTTGTGCGGGGAGCCCGTGTTGACATTGCTCGCGAGCAAGCTCTCCCTTCGCCCGCCGTTAGTCCTTTTCTTTCCCGGTTGGTGTTTCCTTTTGGTTATCGTCTGAACCGGTTTCAAGGTCCTTGCTACTTCCGCGACCTTGGCCGGTGTTTCGAGGACGGGATTAGGGGGTTGCTCGGTTATCAGTTCCGTAGCTCGCAGGGGCTGTACCTCCGCTTGAGGAACTACTGGAGGAGTTGGAGGAGGTGGCTGTTTGATGGGAGTTTGTTTAGAGGTGGCCATTTACTCTTTTGTTTTTTGAAGATTTTTAAGAGGTCCCGACAACGGAACCAAACTGATCACGCAGAAATGGTTTTGGGTGACCACGTCAGCTCCGTGTGTAGCAAGTTTCCTTGGTCAAGATGCCTCGGCTCTCTAAAGGCGTTCTTTGGAAGGGATTTGATTACGGGACCTTACACAACCTGTCAAAACAAATACCGTTAGGGGCGTCGGGGGTTTGACCCGACTATGACCCTCCGGTGTGAGAATCAGTATGAGGATTTATGAAGGGTAGAGAGGCTTAAATGAGGCTCTCGTGAGTAAATGCACAGGCAGTGTCTAGAAATGATTTGGTAGTTGTGAGTAAATGGACTGTGCAGAAGCTTTGTCTTGTAGAGAGTAATGTTACCTTAGTCTTGAATGCACTCTGGTTCCTGGTATTTATAGCCAATGGTGATACTGTGCTGGTGTTTGGTGTGTCACCCGCGAAAGGAGGAAGATGTCCATGCTGAAGTATGGCCATGCTGGGCACGTTGTCAGAGTAGGTGAGCAGGTAATATCTTCCTTGATTTGAGGGAATGGGAGGTTGATAATCATGGGCGCCGCCACACGCCAGAAGGGGTGCTGCCATTAATGAGAATGTATGGGCTCTGTTGGATTAGGTACT
This sequence comes from Platycodon grandiflorus, assembly GCA_016624345.1. Taxonomy (NCBI): domain Eukaryota; kingdom Viridiplantae; phylum Streptophyta; class Magnoliopsida; order Asterales; family Campanulaceae; genus Platycodon; species Platycodon grandiflorus. The sequence goes on along the minus strand of CM028361.1, from coordinate 49,139,750 downwards.
GACATACTGGGAGCATTTAATGCTATGAGGCCGACCTGCTCCAAGGTCGCGTGTGGGTCCTCGTGGGTGGTCGTCCTCGGTGACGACTTGGGTCTTAGGTCGCGCCGAGGTCTGGTTTGACCGACGACCTCGGCCTGGGGGTCCGAGCTTCTTACTGCCGACGTGGCCCCCTGGGTCCACTTGGGGACTACGTGGAAGACACGTGTTACATGTATTTGGGAGGATCCCATCAAGCACTAACAGCACTACTGGAGCAACTCTTACTTTTGCTAGGGAAGTCTCATGGGCTTTCTCTTCTTCTGCTAATGTTATTAATAATACCACTTATGTTAGTTGGTCTGCTCCTGCTGCAGGTTCAGTTAAGCTTAACACAGATGGCAGTGTGCAGAACCTGGGAGCTAAATGTGGCTTTGGTGGTATTTTAGGTCCAGCAGTGCTCGGTGGGTTCTATGGTCGTCTCACTAGCTGCTCGTTTTTGGAACATTACATGCTATTCTGGTGGGCCTTGAGCTAGCCAGATCGCAAGGTTGGGGGAACATCGCTGTTGAAACTGACTCTCTAGAGGCTGTGCACTTGAACAAGCCGAAAAACATGAAGAACATCCTCTTCGAGTCCTCACGGGAGATATCAAGTGTTTAACTGATTCTACTGGCTCTGCTCTCTTCAACATATTTTAAGGGAGGGCAAAAAGTGTTCTGACCTTGCTAGAAAGGGGGCCAATCAGAACCTCCAGCTTGTCAAATTGAGAGAGCCGGATGAAGATTTGAAGCTGCTGCTGTTGGCTGACAAGATGGGGACTTAATTTCCTCGGGGCGACTAGTCTTTGTTTGATTTTCCTTTCCCAATGTAACAAGAAAAAATATATATATATTTATAGAAGACAAAACAACCCCACTATTTACAAACTACTGTTTAGGGCCAAGGACACAACAACCTTTATATTTCAACATTTGAACACCATTCATTATGTTAATGTACGCTGGAACAAAACAGGCACAAAGAAAATGAGTTTAAAGGAGCCATGGCCTCATAGTAGCTGCAGTTAGGCTGCTTCTGCGAAACCAACTCTCATCTTCCCAGAATCAAACACGGTGTGGTAGCGACCCATGAAGACATCTCCCAAAATCCTGCATCACGTTAGTAGAATGCAACCTTACTAAAGATTGATTTTTGGAAGAAAAAAACGAAAAAGAAAGATTTTGGAAAGACAGCATTACACAGACAAAAGGCGATGTCGATGAAAGAAACATACCAGAGAGGTCCACGAGGTGGAGGAATATCCATGGCAGTGAAGCCACTAATGCATTGTGCAGCAGAGCCCTCACCCACCTTGAGTATGTACTGCTCACACCATCAAAAAAAAAAATTTGGTGCCATTCTATTAGCGAACTGATCTGGTTCAATCTTCTCTAGGGCCCAAGCCACATTATTTTCCCAATTAAAAAAATTCAATACGAAAAACAGTCTATCTGCCTTGTATAGACAACATATCGTAGGAAACTGAGGCCCACAAAAGAAAGTAAGATGATTTGATGGATATGAAAAGTGAAATGCCTTCAGCAGAAGTTATGTATTCACAACACCTTCACTCAAACAGAATATGAACAACGAACACAAAAGTCTCCCTTTAGAGAGAAAATGGTGGGTAAGAAATATCCTCTACTACCAAAGGTCAAGATCCAACACTAATCTCCATATACATTAAGTCATTGTCAGCTTGGGGCTGGAAATAATTGAACGAGTTGAGAGACAATGAACATGGGAAAAGGTTCCTTGAAGGAGTGAAAGCATATATACTACCCTGTGCAAAACAGGCACACAAATCACTTGACAGTACAATTCAGCAAATTCATTTTAACTTGAGAGACAACTTAATAATAACTTGACAACTAAGAGCTTCATCTTCAATTATCTTTTTCTCATAACTCATATTGTTTTTGTAGTTATTTAAATGTAATGCACCAACATTGTATTAATATTGTTGTGTTTTATGGTCTTGATAGATATGTGCATGCATCATCTTTTCCTTTGTGACTGATATTGACATGGACAAATTACTTCAACCAGTTGGAATTTTCCAATCATGTCGATATTACTCTTTATGCACTAGCACTTTGCTTGGACAAGCATAACTACATTTCAATGCTACTTAGGAGGACAGGTTAGTGCAACACTAGTGCAGCTCCCCATATTCTATCTTGCCAATCCTTCCTTTTTACAAAGATTTGTTTTGGGGAGGCAGTTAATTTTATGTAATTATTGAGCACTAGAAAGCCTCAGAGAAGAAGTGAAACCTAATCCTTGTTTTCAACAACAATGATGTTGATGATTTTCTAGTGGTAGTTGAGCTTGCCCTCATGCATACATATTAGGACTAGCTAAAAACTACTCTCTCCATTCCGCTCAAAAAGTCCCTTTCCTATTTTTAAGAATCAACATGTGTATATATCAAATTATTACCTCCAAGGCTCCAACCCAACAAAACAGTCCCATTTTTAAAAAGGATATAAATCGTAGTGCAATTCAAAGAAAGTTTGACTTGTCAAATTAGGACTATTTGGGACGTAGGGAGTACTAGACATCATCTATTTATGTTTTAGCCAATAAATTTTTCTTTATCAAAAGCTACAATAAAGATGCTATTGAATTGAAATCTTTGTAATTTTGTTATATATCTTTGGTCAATGTTTAATCAAGTTGAACCAAAGTAGTCAAAAGGAGACTTTGAACGGACGGTGTAAAAGAAATAGTTGGGATTATACCTCCTTTGCAGAAAGATTGAAAACTTTACCACCAATGGTAAAGGAAACACTAGGCATATGAGAAATGCTTCCACAGTCAACAGCTGACTCTCCCATTGGACTAGGAATTCGGTCACAAAGCTGCAAATTGTTAGACTCATCAGTCAGCATGAGAATCAACATTGAATGAGAGACAATTCTTGAAAACTTTAACAGAAACCAGAAAGGCAATTCACCTCATGGACATAGGTCAAAATACGATCCTGAGTCTGATTCTGCTTAAGCTGGTTTTGCATCCAGACCACTGTCATCTCGCAGGCAGTGCACATTGCATCACGAAGCCCTGCTGATCTGCTACTTGTCTCATCTACTACACTCTCAATGCCACCACTGGATGGAAGAATACCCAAAAAAAAAAAAAAAGTCTCAGTTGGACAATACAATTGGCATCCTCCATAGTAATAGAATAGATTAATAAGGAGTAATAATGAGTGATCCCAATGGGACGCAAAAGAGAAAGGAAGTAGACGGCATCTCTTCAGACAGTCAAACATAGCATCAGAATCCGAGCTAACCTAACACCACGAGTTCCATCAAAGGTGCAAATTCCAATTTGGGAGCATATCTTCTTTGGTTGTACCTAAACAGTAACAGTGGTAAAATAACATTCATATAATGCAGTTATCGGGCATATCACATATAATCAAATGAAATGTCTGAAAGAAGGAACTCCACAATTTACCTCGGCCAAAAGCAAATCCATAATAGTTTGCCCATATTGTTCAACAACAGACTTGCATTCCTGACTAACGACTCCAGTGGCCCCAATGGCATGATTTATCATGGTGATCACAGTCTGCATATTGAGAGAGAGAGAGAGAGAGAGAGAGAGAGAGAGAGAGAGAGAGAGATATTGGAAATCGTAGTCATTATACATATGCAATTAACAATGCAAAACCAATACCCCAACGAAGAGAAGACCTAAACTTGTACAGCTGCAAATTAAACAAACTGTTCACAAACTTAGACTTGGCTCTATAATGGACAACCTCGGACTCGGTCAATCAGCAATAGCCAAGCTTAAGCAACACAAGCACGCTCGTGACAAACTCGACTGAATTCATATACCTATGTAACTCAAAAATACATGAATATGAAATGAGCATATGTACGAATAATGTACTATACAGCTATAAATTAACCAAGCTGTTCATCAGCTTGTCACGAGCATGGTTGTGTGCATTTTAACTATTTATACATTTTGCACACAGTTAAAACAAAGAAGTAAATACTATTTGCATCTGTAAAATTGGTAAATAAGATTTGTCCAGAATTCTTGAACAAGTGATTGATTGGTTTGATGAAATAGTGCGCAGGCTAGCCAGGTTGAGCTAGCTCATTAACTACTTGGAGGAATGCGAGCACGTAAATAGTTATGGAGCTTGCGACAAGCCTGAGCGACTATAAAACAAAATGAACTGCATTAGGCTAGGCTAGTTGCCCAGCAGCAAGCATTAGAAAGAAAAGCACTACATTATCAACAGTTCCAGCGTTGACATGTGATTAATCCAAAAATAAGCTACATAACATGCGAGCAAATAACTTAGCAAGACTGTTCAATAAGCTTCAAACAACGATGGGGCCTGTTAAAAGTGTATACTGTTCCAAAGCTTTTGACAAATTCCAGCAATACATAATCTTCATAGCCTCATATGCAACGTCCATGTATTGAATGAGAAAAACCAATTTAAATTAAGGAATGAATGTTTCTGATATCCATAAAGTAATGGTAAGTCATATAGCTGACAAAAACTCAAACTATAAACATGGAATACTGTTAGCTAAAACAGCGGGGTTGGCTACAGTTTCAGAAGATAACATATACAAGTTCCAAGATCCCTTACCGTAGGACCTGCTAGCAAAGAAGTTCCCGAATCTGCAATTGCAGCACAACTACTTCCACAGTACCCTGAACAAAAATAAATTTTAAATTCAAACCATGTGGTAAAAGATTGCATCAGTCCCAAACCTATGAGTAAACCCCAGTGACATCAAGAGAGCTTTACCAGTTGGTTTCCCATCAATGAGAACATCACCCATATCAAACTAGCACGGAGAAAACAACAAAAGATATGAGATAGATCATCATATATAATGCACCATAATCAGAAGGGTCAAATAACCAACCTGCCAGTAGCCCTTTTGTGTCACTGGGACATAAGTATGTTTCCCCTTGTAGTGATTTGGATCAACACCACCAAAGACGATCTCGCCCCCTTCTTCTTCCTCTGTTTTTCGGTTAAGCCAAAATGAGAATACAGGTTCCTTAACTAGACCTTGTTTGACCATATTATACCTGCATATGGAACAGCATTGTCTCAAATTCGAAAATTGCGCATACAACAAAATCAAATCCTACTAGCATGCTAACTTCCGCTCAACAAAATCATTGCAGAACAAGTAAATTTGAATATCCAAGAAAAAAACTGAAAAAATACTTACCACACTGGGACAGCGTTTCCTACTGAGATCTCTTGAAATCCAAGCCCAAGTATACCATCAAACTTGGCCACCAAAAATGTGACACCGGGCTCCCTAGTCGCCTCAATAAACTCCTGAAAGGTTAACATAGAGCTACTGAGTATATAAATGCTATTTGTGATACAGCCCAAGGAAGAGTAAGTTGCTAATGGCACCTGATCCGTCACAACTAGGTCACCAAGCTTAACATGGTCTTCGCTGAAGAAACCAGATATAGCTCCAGTACCATAGTGAATATCAGCAGATTTTCCTGCATGATGGATGTTGAACCCAAAAATTTAATCAGAAGAGTCTAAATCAACTATAGGAATAACATTACTAGTCTCACTAGCAGTGGCGGCTCTATCTAAGTTGGGGCCTAAAGCATGAGTGCATGAAAAGAAAATTAAGGCCTAATTCAATTAACTTTATAACTATTCAACTTTTTATTTATTTAAAATGCACTCTTCTAGCCTTTTGAAATGAAATGTTATTAATTAATTTTTTATTTTTCTTGGTTTGAAGTTTTCTTGATTCCAGTTCAAGATTGAAGATGTATGATTCTTTCGTTGATATTGTTTTTTTTTTTTTTTACTTTTTTGCTCTTTTTTTTTTTTAAGTGCTGAATTATATTGCAGGGAAGTGGTTATCATTTTTTGAAACTCTAAATTAAATCAATACTAATTAATGAGTTTTGAATTGGAAAGTTTTCTTTTCTAATTCCCAAACGATGGAACTTTTTATTTCTTATAATTTAATAAAGGAAAGAGAACGGTTTCCTTTTTCATGGCCTAATAAAGTGGAGTGAATATGTGATTAACAAAAAAAAATATAGTTACTAAATATACGGTCCCTTAATTATCTCTCTACATACATCGTTATCTATTGGGGCCTAAAATTATGGAGGGCCTAAGGCAGTTGCCTCAATTGCTTTAACAATAGAGCCGCCCCTGCCCACTAGACGGATGCGGAAAACCCTCGGAGAAGAATAAATCATAAAATAGTGTTTGTGGATTGTACTGACATCATCTGCCTTGATAGTTCTAGACAAAGTGAAGAACTCCCTCAACTTAATGGAAGCAAACAAGCAACCTACGACAGCTTCATATGCTAGGCCAAATAAAAATGGATCGGGAAAAGTAAAACAAATAAATAAGTAGGTTCTTTCTCCACCATGGCTGAAAGTTGGGGGACCTGAGAAGGCACACTAGCTTTTGGTCATGGAAACTTACTAAAACACAGTTTAATTAAATTGACAAATAAGATACTATGAGATCTTAAAAGCATGATGAGAGGAGAATCGCTCTTACAGAATCTCATAAGAAAGTATTGACAACAATAGGCACATTATATTATCTTTTTTAGTAAGTAACACCAAGCACATATAATATCATCATCTATTATAAACTCTTATGGGACCTACAATTAAGTTTAGGAGCTGTACCAATTGGGTATTAAAATCTATACCATACTTTTATAGATCATGTTCTTCCTTCAAATTCAGATGCCAAAAGAAAGATGATAGTTTACATAGGAAATGTTATCCATCAAGACAGCATGAAGTGCTAATGCAGGATGATAACATTCATAAATTTTATTTAATTGAACTACCAAACTAGGTTGACAAAACATAAGTGCAAAACATAAGAGAATGTACGACACTAACAAAAATGAAATAACAGAAGCTACCTGTTGATATCTATAACAAACAACATAATTCAATCAGTCTCAATAAATAAGGTGAGTCATACTTGTCCCCTAAGAGGAAAATATAAATTTGATGTATATAAGAACAAAAGAGACAAACCATTCTTCTTGTAGGTACTTGATTGGCTTGCCTTGTACTTTGAGTGGAAAAACAGGATACCTGCCACACCATCCATAAGCATAAGATTGTTTTCAAGCAGGTAAAACTTCAGAGCATAAGTTCAGATAACACGGCTATGCAGAAGCTCACCGAAAAATAGCACTTGGCTGAGGGTACCCACAGATTTGAGCTACCAGTGTCGAAGATTACTGTGAACTTTTGAGGAGGAGTACCAATACCAATCTCACCAAAGTACTGAGCATCCATGTAGTTCTTTAGGGCGACAATATCAGTATCCTCAGAATCTCCAAGATTACCTCGCAGGCGGTTATACTTCCTAATAGAGGCCCTCAAAGGTTCACCTTCTTTTGACTCGAGTCGTGCAGCAATGCGGTTGTTTTGATCGAATTTCATTTTTTCAGTCCAATTCTAAATAACCCATCACTTGATGTGGAAAGGGCCAGGGAAAACAACAGGGATGAACAGAACAGAAGCACTGCAATGGCTCTGAATTTAATTCCCATGATGGCCTAGAAGGGCATTAGAATTTAGTCAATGAAAGCTGGTGAAACATTCAGTTATAAACTGTAAGAAAATTGATAGCATGTTTGATGCAAAGTTGATTGACAGGTTCCCACAGGTGGAAACTGCAATTTCATGACAAACTAATTGAAGGACCATTAACTGATGTTAAAGGTTTTGACATTGGGCTGTTACGACTCATTCCAAGAGAAGAATATATGAATTTCTGAAACAGTTCTTTATTTTCTACCCGGTAAAGCAAAACTGAAGACCACCAAAAAAGTCGACAAACAGCTCGATATACATTGAAATAAACTTTAACAATTCAGAAACAACCAAAAGAAAAAAAGAACTTCATGATCATGTTTTTACGATCTAATTAATTTTCTTTCCCAATAGATAAAAACTAATATCATATAAAATTAGCACAAAGAAATGCTTTAGGTTCGAATAAGTAATTATTTTGTAAGTTTTTTGAATTTCAAACACCACACTGTCAAAATTAATTCACGGAGTTATTTTTTCACCAAACTAAACATAAAGATAAAACTTTCTCGAGCGCCATCAGCCCCATGCAGCAACAAATTCAATCTCTCTCTTTCTTTTAACTTTACAACTTTCTCCTCAGACAAACGAAAAACAAATCAAAAATGACAAAATTTGCAAATAAAATCCGGAAAAAAGTCTATGAACATATCGAACAAACGCAACAACGTAATCAATCCAAACAACAAGATATGAGAAAACAAAAACAAAAGTACATCAAATCAACCAATATCACAAACAATCGCCTAATTTTTATTCATATAAAAACTCATAAATTACGTTGAAATTTGTAAAATAATCAAGGAAAAAAAATTCAAACACAAAATCAATTGCATGCAGCTAAACAAAACAAAATCACCTCCAATTTTTGCAAGAAAAAACAAAAATACGATTAGATTAAAGCATATAAACACGAAATCAATTCAATAATTTGAGTAGATAGAATGCGGTTACAACAAATGCTTACCGAAGAGCTGATCGACTCCCAAAACAAGCTAGAGGAAGTTGAAGGAACGAAGGAAGGAATGAGAGAGAGAAACCTTAACCGAACAATATATTTCGAGAAAAATGAATTTTATATATATATATATATATATATATATACACTCGTAGAGAGCGAAAGTGAAACTAACTTTTTCGGACCCGCTGGACCCAAGTCAGCGACCCGTCAACGAGAGTACACTATGTTTTTACATCCTGGCCGTTTGGTTTTGCTTGGTTTGATCTGAGCCGTCCATATGAGATTTTGGTGTTGCTTTCACGAAATGCTCGTTTCCGTTAGCTCTAAATAAATGTACCCAAAGCAAAGCACATTAAGTGGTGGGGGTGTTTACAGGTTTACCCCCTCAAATTTAATTCCTTTATCACTATGCACCTCAAAGTACAAAGATGGAGTACTCTAGTCCCTAAGAGCATCACCAATGCAAACGTAAATGTGGAAAAAATTAAGTGCCACCTAGGATTTACACATTTTTAAAAAAAAAAACTCTCCAATACAATTGTAGAATATGATGTGTCAACTAAATTGTTTCCTATTGGTTATTAGATAATTGATTTTTTTACTTCCAATGCACATTGTGAGGGAGGATTATTCACATCCTCCCTCACAATATGCATTGGAAGTCAAAAAATTAATTATCTAATAACCAACAGGAAACAATTTAGTTGACATATCATATTCGCATTCCTTCTCCACAATTGCATTGAAGAGTTTTTTTCTTTGAAAAATGTACAAATCATAGGTGGCATCCAATTTTTTCACATTCAAATTTACATTGGTGATGCTCTAAGGTTTCAGCACTACTTTGAGGATGCAAAATGATACATCCATAAACCTGGAGGACAATGAATATAAGTTTGGAAGAGAATAATATCAAGCGGATTCTCGGGTTAGAGTAATGTAATCCATCTTCGGTTGTGAGCCGTAGATATGAGATAGATCAACGGTGATCTGTAAAAGGGAATGGATGGATAGATCGAGTGGTCGTCACGGAAAAGCACAAGGGAATGTGGAGACAATAATGTAACAGAATGCTAACGTGTCAGCAAAGGGAAGCACGTTGCCAACCTGAGCACGCGACACCTACTTTGCTCTCTCTCTCTCTCTCTCTCTTCTTTAGGAGTTAGTTTTGTTTTTGCGTGTGAAAGAGTTAACGAGAGGAGGAGTGCACACATTACATGTTTTTTTTTTTTTTTTTTTTTGCGCCGAGAAGCCTAATTTTTTGAGTCGGGCAAGACCACAAAAGCTATAAAATTATTCCTATCAAGTTTTAACACAGCTAGTTCGAAACGAGTCGGGCAAAACTACAAGGGTGATAATGCTCTTCCTATCGAGTTTTAAAGTTTCATATATCGAATTTGAGACAAATAATTAAGATAAAACAACCTATGTACGCGTTTGGTGGCTGAACACATTATATGTGTGGTGTGACCCTTTTTCTTTTTGTTTTTGCAGTTTCATCTTATCTTAGATAATGATGAAAAAGCTGGTTGTTGTATCATGTTTTGTATGCTATCTAAAATTTTATGCAACTCTTTTGCTATAAAAACTTACTTTTCCGAGTTTTATGTATTTTTTAACCAGTCTCTTTATATTCGCTTGTGTTGTGTTGGTTAGAGATGTTAAATAAACGTATAAGATGAGCATAGGTAGTGGTTATGTGGGATGCAAGTTTAAATGGATAGATAATTGAATACTCAATTGATAACGTACAGATATAAATGAGCAGATCATAATTGGGCTTGGACGCCCTAGGCACCATGCGCGCTCATTTACCTATTAACATAAAATTATCAAATAAAATAAGCATTATAAAGCTTCATTTAAACTAAAACCTTGGATAAATTTTTTACTAAAGTATATATAGATGTTCATTACTAAAAAGTATATGAGATAGACATTATGGTGGGTGCCCATGTAACTATGTAAGCCCTTTTTTGCCCTCAAAAATTAGTGAACTAAAATAGTCTCATCCATTAACATTATAGTACATTACTAAAGAGATATGTGTTCATACTCACTTATATGTAGGGGTGGCAATTCGTGCTATCGTATTGTGTTCGTGTCTCACTATCGTGTTTTCATGTTATCTATATATCTTATTTGATCATAAATATAACAATAAATATTATTTTAACAAAAAATTTAATTTCGTGCTTTCATGTCGTGTTTCGTGTCATGTCGTATCGTGTCGTGCCATATCGTGTCATTTCTCTTTGTAATTGATCATGTTTATAATCGTGTCGTGCTGATTCGTGTGTTCGTGTTGTGTCAGCCATTGTCACCCCTATTTATACATGAGTGATCCGGACAGATAAATAGGAGGGACACCTTTTATGATCGGCTCATAAAAATGATTTCCCCAATTAAAGTTTCGTAGCTAATTCGCAACATTTTAGCTGTTCTCACGGATTTGGAAATTCATTTGCCTGAAGTTTTGTAACATATTGGGTTTTAGTTATGTAGTCTTACAAAAATGAATTTCTTTCTTCCTTCAGTTGTACAGTGCTTTTTTTTTTTCTTCTATATATTTCAAAATCATAAAAAAAAAAGTTTAATTATATTACTTTCATGTCTCAAAATCGATATCTTAGGCATGAACGCGTTTTGGATTACTATACTTAGATTTGTGTTAGAGATCTTTATCTTCACTTTTTTTTTTTTTTTCTTTTCTTTCTATTTCCACTTTTCTACTTTGATTTTTATTTTATTTTTACTTTAACATTTATCTATATTATAGGAGTATATCACCAACAAACTGATAAAGCCCATCTAGAGAAAAATATTGTGGGCTGAAAACATATAAAGCCCATCTAAATAAGTTCTAACTATCAAGATGGCTTAGCTTGTAGGCTATAAGAAAGATTATTGCTAAAAGCCCATTTCGATACTATGCATACTAACCAATTTTAAGATTGAAAAGTTATCTAAGCACTAAAAAATTAAAGCCATAAAAACTTGTTGCAAGTATGAAAATGAGGGTGTCTCGGTAATTTGCCTACCACTACTATAGGAAAAAAAAAAGAGATGACCCCATATTTGCCCGACCCGCTTGTCACGGGTTTTGACACGAACCAACCCGATTGACCCAATTGACAGGCCTACATTAAAGTAAGAATAAAACCTTTATTATGCAAAATCAGTTAAATTTTGACAAAAAAGGAAATAATTATTGAATATACTTTGTGCAAAATATTAGCCAGCAGCTACTTTGTCGAAGTAAATTAGGGTGAGTTATGCCAATTTATTTAAAATATTCTACAATTGTTATGTTGCACCCCCTCTCTTCCTAAAAAAAAGTTCAATATCTTCTTTGAAATGTTTCAGTAAAGAGGTTCAGAAAGCATCGTTCTTGTTTGATATTACGATTGTACTTTATTTTAACTCAGCTAAAGGGACCCATAAATATTATTTTCTCACTTTTACGGATAGAATTAGAAAATAAATAATGTACAATTATTTATAATAAAGTCAATTATATTTGTAATCTTTGTGCACAATTGTTTTCTAAGAGGAGTGGGACTATACTATACGTCTATACTATTGATTGAATTAGCTGTGTAGACTGCTGGGCCTTTGATTAAGGACATTGGTGTCAAATGGGTATGTTAATATTATTGGACCTAAACTACATAATCCAGTTATCTAAACGAAGTGAATGTAAACGTTGGGCTATATCCCCAATTAGACACCACGGTTACCACCCACTATCATGGGCGTTCGGTTACTTATTTTTTTAGTTTTTCGGTGTATCCCCAAGCTTGAATGTTCAAAAATTAAAACAAAATACACAATCGGATCATTGTACTTTGGGAAGGGTTGCATTTTGACTATTGTACTTCAATTATCTTTCAAGCAAACTCATTTTTTGGATAAACGTTAGTTCAGTCGTTAAAATAACATAAGATATCAATTTTACCCCTGTCTCCATCTTCATCTTCCTTAATGTAAAGTTTTGTAATTCGAATCTCGTTCTTGAAAAAATTCACTATTGATTTTTTCGATATATCAATGGCGAAAATGTGGGTATCTATAGTGATCGGACGGTGAGTATAGCGAAGGCAACGGAACTGAAGAGGGAATTGTAGAGACTGGTCAAAGCGAACAATTAATTTAGAATTTAGGGTTCATATATACATTTCTAATGCAAAATAAGCATAGAAAAGAGATGAACTAGATTAGGATTGCCAATTTTCGAAATTGGAGTCGAAATATGTTGTAGATGCTTTTGATTCAAGATTTCATTCTAATTTATAATTTCCCCTCTTGAGATCATTAATTCGAAGTGAATTCACAAACTAGGAAGATAATAGAAGGGGATTCTTTGAATTTTTTGGCGATGTTGCTAGCTTCGAAGGAGAGAAACAGACTGAGAAAGAGTCTCGACATTGACGACATGCTTGAGGGAGACAGACGGACAGCAGATGAACGAACATTGAATAGGGAGAGAGAAACTCTGATTAAATCATTCGATTCATTAGGAGATTTGTCATTTCTACAAGAATTTCATTACCCTCTTTCGAAAGAGCTTATGAGAGGTCCTATTATTGTGGCTACTGGTCAGATATGTGTTAATTAATTTCTCCCAAGTTAGAGTTAGTTATTTTTTATGCTTAATTATATATTTTTTATTGAGCTTAATTGATATAATTTGACTGCGTGGTCGGTTGTTAGTTAGAGTTAGGGTTTGTTTTTTCTTAACTGGTGAAGATGGAGATAGAGGTAAATTGGTATTTTCTGTTATTTTAACGGCTGAACTAACGTCCGCCCAAAAAATGGGCTCGTTTACAAGATAACTGAAGTACAGTGACCCAAATAACATTTTCAAACAATCAGTGAACGAATTGCAACCTTCTCCAAAGTACAGTGACCTAATTGTATGTTTTGCCAAAATTTAATCTCCATTGTCGGACACTAGAACGGCGATCTTTTAAAAAAAAAAAAAAACAGGAGATCTTTTTCAACAACCCAGTTCATGCAAACTTTCCTCTCACTTTGGACAGCAAAATGGAGACAGCGTGTGACGTACCGCCGATTCTTAGTCTAGAGGGCGCGTGCACCACACTCTCCATAAAAGGGGCGTCCAGCCTAGAAACTATCTGCCCCCGCCCCCCCACGTCTGCCACCCAAAAATGATATCTCCTTTTTTTTCTTTTATAGTATTTGATGTTTTGGCTTAATTTTCCTTAAAGAAAAGCCTTTTTTTCAAATATATTTTGTTTTAACCTTTAAAAAGTTTTTTTTTAAAAAATTCTAAATAAGTAGTTTTTAAAAAAAAATAAGATTAAGTTTAATTTTTTTTATTTTAATAAAGTTATTTTTTAATTCTAATAAAGTTTTTGTTTTTAATACTAATTTTGAAATAAAAATTATATGCAATATATAATTAATAAAAATATAAATGATTTAATTTTTTGTTTGTGCAAAATATTTGAAATATGTAATATACTAATTAATAAATTTATTTATTTATACAATAATTATTTAAATATAATTAAAATATTATTATAAATTAATAAGTAAGATATATTTAAATATGCAATAATAAAAAAATAAAGAAATTACTTTTTTGAAAATAAAAATTAATGAATTTAATTATAAAAATTTTATTGGTCCAATTAAAATATGTTTTATCTAAGAGTATAATCAAATAAATGATTAACGGTAAAAAAAAAAAAAATAACGATAAATAACGTGGAAAAAAATTAATAATTATTATAAAAATAAAAATAGAGGATCACTTAGATCACTTTGGTCGTCGTTTTTGCCACTGAGGATAAAATGCAATTTATTGTGTCAAATTCAATGCGAACGGCGTTTTCAAAACGTATTTAAAACTACTGAATTTTTTCCCAAAACGCTCTTAAAAAAAAAGCTACGTATTGAAGTGATATCCCAAACGTATTTATAAGGAAAGACCTAGTTTTAAAATAGCGTTTTTAAACCGCTGCGTTTTGAATTTCACCAACTTAGAGGATGTTTACCCAACTAAATGCCACATCATCTCTACCTCATCATTAGAGGTTTGCATTGGAGAAGATTTTTTTTTTGAAAAAATCTATCTTTCCTACGTATTTAGCATTTTTTTACTAGATAGATGATAGCATTGGAGATGCTTATATGATTGCATTGGATAAGCTTAAGAGCATGTCCAATACTATCATCTAGTTTTTTCTATTTGACATGTTTAAACAAGAAGACCTCTTTCATATGTGTCGAAAAAAAAACGATAGAGTCCTCTTTCTAAACGTACTCCAATGCAAAAATAAAAATTACTCATACTGCATATAACTGATTGAAGGTAAAAAATAAAATTAAAAACTGACAGTAAATGATATGGATGAAAAGATATCCTTTAGGTGACCCTCTAGAAGTAGAGGATCACAGAGGATATCTTCCCAGCTAAATGTCACGTCATCTCTACCTCATTATGAGAAGTTTGCATCGAATAAAATTTTTTTTAGAAAAATCTATTTTTACTATGTATCTAATATCTTTTACTAGATAGATAATTACATTAGAGAAACTCCGAGATCCGAAAAAAAGGATTTGAGGAATAGGATTTCTACGAAAACAAACGACTTGGATATATAAATCCTCTCTTGATTGCTTTCAACTTAGGTCGACCAATTTCAGCATGGCTATGGTTTCTTCACAACTGTTCAATGTGTACCATCAATGGATGTCAACTCAAATATGTGCACGAAATAAAAAAAAAAGAAAAAGAAAAAGAAATGACAATATGTGTCGTAAAGCTTATTAATGTACAGTTGACAACTTAATAATATTACCTCTTTCTCAAAATAGTTGTTATCTTAATAATTTACACGTTGAATAAAAAAAATTCAAAAAAATTTATTTATTCTTATTTAAATTTAATTATTGTAGGAGTATTTTTCCTTTATTTATTTATTTATTTTTTACTTTTACAAACTCTCTTTAACGGAAGTAGTTGATGAAAGTTATAGCAAAGTTGAAATGTGAAGGTGAGGGGAGTGTAGAAATGCAATGGGAATAGGAAATGAGTTTGGTAAACGTCCTTGTACGGCTGATTGAAGTACGGTAATAAGACCCCATAGGTTGCCCACGTTCGGCTGGGTGTTGTACCACGTCAAACCAGTAATAGTAGTCCACATGATTGATTTGATTAAGTGATGCTGCTGCACCCAAGTCAACAACATATCTCACTTTCTCCAATACAACTCAATGATTTGATAATCCACGCTCCCTCCACCAATAATTCTCATTATTCATTACTATCTTAATCTTTAATAATATTACGTACTTAGTATCTAATTTTGTTCATAAAATTGCGTAATGTTTTACTCCCTCCGTCTTAAATTATTATTTTGTTTGATTTAATTATTAATATTAATATAATATATAATTTTATTTAATATTTATGTATATATGATCTATAATTAAAATAAAGATAAAATAATAAAAGTGATATCTTAAATTTTTTTTTTAAATAAAATAATTATTTTGGAACGAATAAAAAAAGAAAAGAAGACAATAATTTAGGAACGGAGGGAGTATGTGTTATCTTATTTAATATTTTATTACCTCCACTGTACGTTAAAAAGTAAATCATGTCATTTTTTACACATAATTATGTACTCATTAGATGGCTCTAGTGTTATTCGTCGGATCATTAACACAACTATTACTAATAAAGATTCATGTCAAATATTTATTCAAAATATTTTTGTTTAGAAATTTACTGCTGTATAGGAGTACTAGTCCATCTGTCTTAAATTATTACTCCCTCCATCCCAAAATTATTAAATTGTTTGATCTGACACATGGATTAAGATAAATATAATTGACTTGATTATTAACATTGTTAGAATGTGTTGTTTCCTTTAAAGCACACGTGACACATAATTAAAGTAGGAAGAAAAAATAAGGGTAAAATGGTAATGTACTAAAAAGAAAAAATTTCAAACAAGACAATTATTTAGGAACAGACAAATAAGAAAGGAAGACAATAATTTAGGGACGGAGGGAGTATTATTTTTTAATTTTTTTAGTTGAACTGATTATTTTTCAAATGAAAGTTTGACAAATAATTTTTTTTTCAAATGAAAATTTGACGTCTAATTTTTTTAAAATTTTAAAACAAATAATTTATAATTTTAAAAAAGTATTACAAATTACGTATTTTATGATTTTGAAAAGGAAAAAATGTAAGTCAAATTTTCATTTAAAAAATAAAATTTTTAACTCAAAACCGACCATAATTTAAGAACAAAAGGAGTATAATTTTTATACGCGTAGTTATTGAGACAAAACTTAATGTGCACACAGATTAAAATATACCTTTGTGAGATGTCAGCCAAACCTTTTGACTAATAGGTTTTTTTTTTTTTTTTTTTCCTTACAAAATTGTGAAAGCTTGCTTGACCTTGATACTTGATAGACAAGAGAGTTTCTAATCACCATAGATTTCAATTGTTAAAAGTAATTATTGGTGAACAATATCTTGTCATATAGTCATTTGCTTTTATACTAGTGGCTTCAATTATAACTATACTAATTAAGGTAATCTATTTTATTTCTAAAAGCTCATTTGATGGTGCGTTTTAGTGAAAATACAGAGATAAAATACAGCTTATTTAGAAAAATTGCGTTTTAATGCTGTGGTAGAATAAGCTGTGTTTTCATTTTATAACGCTGAAATTATCAGTTTTTTCTCAAAACGCAAATAGGAAAAAAAGCTGCGTTTTGAACCGATATCTCAAACGCATTTATAAATAAAAAAAAACTGCGTTTTGAAAAATCTGCATTTTTAAAACACTTAGTTTTAAAAACGCTACACCAAACGGGCTGTAAATATGAATTTGAATGGTTTCAAACTTCAATTAATCAAGTAATTGTAGCTTGAACTCGACTCATATTGGGACTAGACATTCTCAAAGAATTTGCTATTCCAAGTAGCTCATTATTTGACATTGAAGATTTTCAAGTTTTGGATATGCTTATAAAGACAAGTTCTTTTCAAGAAAATGAGACTGATGTAAGATAGATTTATATGATTTTTTTGGTTAAAGATTTGGAAGGATTTTGAATATGACCGTATCTGTTTTAAAATTTTAATGACTCTTGCTAATACGTCCCCATATGACAGTTGTTAAGGTATTTCTTAATAAAATTAAAACAATTTTTAAATATATAGCGGGCGTTTTCAATGCATTGAGGATAATTTTCAATGTACCTATTTCTTAAGAAATAAAATGTAACAAATGTTTTAGAGATGCTTGTTAGGAAAATCTTTTTTATTATAGTATAATTAATTTTGTAATAGCATTTTTTAGAAATTTCATAGTAAGAATAATAGTGCAAGAGACCTAGCAAGTGCTTAATAGCTATAAATACTCTCCTATTGTAATGCAAGAAATAAAATTTTCTTTTGTGCACAAAAAAACCTAGCTATTTGGGCATTGAATTTGCAACTTACGTGTTAACATGCCCAAGTTAATTTCAAAAGAGTAATGTTATAGGTATCAAAAGTGTATTAAATTTTTTGCATCAAATAATGTGTCACTTGATGTGACAGCTGATTTGATGCATTAATTTTGATTTTTAATTTAATTTTTGTACCACATCAGCTGCTACATAAAGTGACGCATCATTTGGTACAAAAAATTTAGTACTCTTTAGGTATCCATAGCATTACTTATTTGAAAATTTATTTGATACTCAGCCGCATCATTAAAAGTTAAGACAAAGGTTGATTTCAGCAAACGCCTCTAATCTACGTCAAGTTAATGAGTCACCTCCTGTTTTAAAATACTTGACAATAAATACCCCTCTTCCACAATTACTTGACATTTGACAATATTCCCCGCATAGGTCGTTATAATATTAATGTACATACAACAAGTGATTTCTTATAGAAAAAACACAATAAATTGCTGGTCGGTCCACTTTCTTAAACTTTTTTTCTCTCTAATCTATCATCTTTTTTTTTAACCGCTAAAAGACAGTTTTAAAATATTGTTCCTAAAATGTCCCTCTGCAACGTAAAACTCGATTGTAAACACATATCATGCACATATTAGGCCTCGCCAAAAGTTTCCTATTATTTCTTCCTAAAATATATAAAACACTTCGTCTCTTGATTTGTAAACTCGATTGAAAACCCTATTATTTTTCTGTTATAAAAAACGCGATCATGTTAATGGTGAAATTCAGAAGTGGTACGATCGTTTATAAAGTTTCTGAAAATTTTGGAATAACTGATGTGATTCGATTAATAACAGGTAAGTATTTCAATGTTGAAGCTCAAAATTTATCTTTAAAATATTCCTTTGGATCTCATATGAATTGTTTTCTGTCGAATGATGATGATTGCGTAAATATGGTATTGTTGATCAAAATTTTATCAGTTAGTATTATATCAGTAGACGTTTTTGAAAATCAAAATGTTTTAAACTACGAATTGAATAGAGTAGGGTTAGTTAGTGATTCTGTTTCCTTTGTCGGGCATCACGATTTAGGGATGCCTCATCGCGATGCCGGGATGCCTCATTGCTATGCTTCAGTCCGTAATAGCAGTTCAAGTTATTCCAATCGTGATACATCATCATCGCATCAAATCAATATCAATTCTGTAATTTTGAAAATTGATGATGAAAGTGTCTCATGTTATGGCATATGTCCTAATCAATTACAAAAGGATCTTTTAACTGCTGGTTGGGCATCTGCTATTACTGGTGTTGGGCAAATTTTTAAAGGTAGGTTGGATGAATTTTGGAGGCAACTGATAAAGTATTCTTTCAAGATTGGTTTTGATTATGTTTTTTTTAAGAACAACAATGAGAGGGCTAGTGTTGTATGTGGAAAGAATTTCGATGATGATTACGGTTGGTTTATCAGGGCATCTGTTTCAAGTCTTGGCAATTCAACATCCATATACAAGTGCTACCTTACACACAAATGTCAAGTCACCATGTTTGATTCAATTGATTACTCGAAAAGGATGGGTTGTGGTATAATTGCAGACTTGATCGTTGAAAATGTTCGTAGTCAACCAAGCTATTCCCCGGCCGATGTAATTGATCACATGAGGACCCAGTATGGAATTGAGGTAAGTTACAGTAAGGCTTGAAAAAGTGTTGAAAAGGCTCGAAGTAGGATTTTTGGTAGTTACGATGATTCTTTCAGGAGCTGCAATGGTACATCAAAGCGTTGCATAAGAGTAATCCGGGCAGCTTTGCATTTGTTGAATCAGACCCTATTACAAATCGTTTCAGTCGTTTGTTCATTTCATTTCGAGCATGCGTAGATGAGTTTAAGTATTGCCGTCCTATATTGTTTATAGATGGCACCTTTATGAAATCTCGATTTAAGGGCACACTTTTGTCTGCGACAGCCAAGGATGGAAATCAAGGTACTTAAAAAAAAAAAAAGAAAAAATCAATTACTTAAAAAAAATTTTGTTTGGACATTATTTTAAGGATCGTATTGGTTATATGCAGGGCTTTTTCCATTTGCATTTGCGATTGTAAATGTTGAAAATCGGGAAAATTGGTCTTAGTTTCTTTCAAAAATAAAAGAATCAATAGAAGATCGGGATGTGTTATTTGTATCTGATAGAAACGTTGGTTTCATGGAAGCCATAGGTGATGTTTTTGCTAGTTCAAAACATTTCTTCTGCTTGGTGCACTTGTATCGTAACTTAAAAGAGATGTTTGGTGGTAAACGTTATTCGAGCGTGTTTCATAGCAAGATGTGTTCAATATTGAAGGATTATGCGTATGCCCCGACCATCAGAATATTCAATGAGAAACTTGAAGTATTCAAAAAAGAAGGGGGACTAATTGCTTGTGATTTTTTGTCCAATATTCCATACGATAAGTGGTCTATTACACATTGTCGCGAGAACAAGTATGCCGAGATGACATCAAATACTGTAAAATTGTTCAATAATTGGATTTTAGATGCTCGAGCTCTTCCCATTACTCATATGGTTGATTGCATAAGATCAAAATCATGAAATGGTTTACAGAGAGACTTAGCAATGGAAGAAAATGGAACAGATTATTATGTTGGAAGATGAATAAAAAGTGGAGGGAGTATATAACCATTGGGGTCACATGGCATATCTGGATGGTACGTAACGTAATATACGAGGTTCTGTCCAATCCAAGCGTTTTGGTTGATTTAGAGAATCGAACATGTTCGTGCTATCAGTGGCAGATTCAAGGACTCCCATGTTGCCACGCTGCGGTTGTGATTATGAGATGCTCAAAAAAGATTGATGATATCGTTGATAATTACTTCCTGACAAGTTATTACATCAAGTGTTACGAGGGAATATTAATGCCAATTTCAACTACAGAGAGGTCCGAGCTAAATAATTTTTTCGAAAGCGAGACCATTTTACCACCAATAACGAACAGATTAGCTGGACGTCCGATGAAGAAGAGGATCGCATCAAGTGGTGAATCAACAAGCAAAAGGAAAATGAAATGTAGCAGATGTAAAAGGCTTTGTAACCACAACTCTAGGTCATGTAGAGAGGCAATACAACCTTGATTTTTATTTTTTTTAATGTTTACTGAACTATTAGTGTCAATGAAATTGTGTTTTCATATTTTACAATATTTAAAAAAAAATTAAAGTTTTTTAGTCATATTTTGTCATTTTATCAATGGTGCATTTGGTATGTTGAACTATTATTCAAGTCGATGCATAGATCAGGCATCGTAATGCCTTGATAATGTATCGTGATGTATATGTCAGGCATTGCGATGCACATATCAGGCATCGAGATGCCTTAAGTTGGGCATCGCAATGCCTTTTACCACTTTTGAATTTGTTTTCTTGTCCTTCCAATCATGTCAGACTTAATTTCATTCAACTATATTTTTCAAAAATTACAAGGCTTGTAATAATTACAAAATATTTGTTTTAATTTCATCACTTCTAATTTGCTATAACAAAAATTACAAAATTTTATAACAAGCTACAATTTGACATCCTGTAATATGCCTTTTACTTGGGCATCGGGATGCTAATATTACTCAAGTCAATGCACAGATCAGCCATCACAATGCCTAAATCATGCATCGCGATGCATATATTAGGCATCGAGATGCCTTAAGTTGGGCATCGCAATGCACATATCAGGCATTGCAATGCCTTTTACTAGTTTTGAAATACTAACACAAGTTGACATGTGGGTCACACCTGACTGAAAATTATGACATTTAGTAACTTTACCACTCATTACCCCACAACCACCTTCAGAATTTAAATTTCATTCAAAAATTACAAATTACAAGACTTGTGTAATTACAAGACTTGTGCACTCATCATATATACAAAAATTACAAAAATTACAAAATTATAAAAATTACAAAATTGGATGTCCGCCAGGTTATTTCTTCATGTGACCCCTTGCTACCATCATCATCTCCACCATTCTCGCCCTGTATTTGTTACATTGATGAATGCCATATTTCTTGGGTACTGATAACCCTTTTAATAGCCATTCAATTATCATGCAGACGATCATGCCGCAGTCCTCAGTGTTTGGAGCTTGTTGGGTGATTTTGCACATGTTTTGAAATCACATGTGAAGTTTTTCTAGCTTAATCCTTCGAATCGTTTGAAGGTCTCATCTAAGGGCAAATCTTTGATGATTTCACGCATTTTTCCTTCAACGTATTTTACCTGTAAAGAAAAATATTTAAAAAAATTAGTTAATGCATGAATTTTTTTGTTATTTTTTGATTAAACAGTCGTACATTATTCACCAATTTTGTTACCCTTTGCAAATGCCAATCTTTCTTTGCTTTTGGGTGGATGTAAGAGTTGTAGAGGGTCCAGACAATTTCGCTTTCAGAGAAAACAAGTAGAGTCCAGTGATCGCAGTGTCCAGTCTACTCATTTCCTGCCCCAGGTGTGTTGATTGGAAAAATGAATATCTCATCACTGGTCATAGCCTCTTTCAATATGTTATTTATCTTTGATTCCACAACTGGTCTGTATTATTTTCCACCTCTTACAACAAAATTCTAAATAATATTTTTAATATTAGTTTTCAGCAATCAATTAATAATCTTATACGTTAAGGAATTAGGATAATTTTTACCCAGCTATCCGATGTAAAAACAGTTCCAATTTTGTCTTATTTCTTTTTTTGTAGTACGTTTTGTATGAGGAACGCCCATGTGTCGATGTTCTATAAACAAAGAAAATAAGTTATTCTTTCTGAAAATAAAATATCACATCTCAAAGCTTAATAAGTACAATACATACAAAGTTTTTGAATTTATCACTGTGTAAGATTTGCATTGTATTTTTAAGTTCCATTACTGACACAATATCTCGTGCCTGATAGACAACCGTGCTGCATAATGTGAGGACCATATTAATAATTCAGCACAAAAACCATATTTATGTAAGTATTACCCGGAATATGAATAATCTGATATTTTAAAATTCAACAATATTAGTTTCACTTACTCTTCTCCCCCAAATTTGAGGTAAATATGTTGCATTGCATCCCTGACTTCTTTCTTCAGGACCTTAATAGGTGCAAGTTCATCATTGAGTGGTACTTGGGAATCCATGTTCCTTTTCTTATAAACTTGTGCGTTGAATTCATCCCCTTTTTTCCTGTAGGAATCACCCTTATTCTTCCTCTTACGGCCTACTCGTGTTTTTACTCCTCTGACCAAGGAAAAAGGAGACATGACACCTTTCTTTTTAGCGTCTGCATTGACAAAATCATCCCTATCGTCATCTGTTTCTGTAGCAGAACTATCTTCTTCTGATTCATCTATTGATGTAGTCTGTACGTCCTTCAGAACCAATCGGATGGTATCATCTGTTTCGCTCGCTTTTGTGCCCTTAGCATTTCCATCTCTTGTGCCATTGTTGATAGTTTATTGTTTAGAGATTGAATCTCAGTTTCAGCTTCAAGTAGTTTTAAATTCACTACAGTTTATTGCTCTTGGGGCTACTCGGATGATTTTTCTGGAAGCTTTGCTAGTTCAGATTTTAGATTTTCAATTTCGGTAGCCTTAGCTTCTATTGTTAATTCTTTTTCAGCCAACTCAGTTTGAAGCATCTGCAATTGTTCTTTGCTAGCACTGAATTCAACTCTTAAGCTTTCAATTTATTCAAGTAGCTTCAAATTCAATTCATCTGTAGGCGACGATAGATTTTGGGTGTTAGTTTGTTGCTGTTCGGATGATTTTTCTAGAAGCTTGGCTAATTTAGATTTGAACTTTTCTATTACGGTATCCTTAGCTTCTACTGTCAATGCTTTTTTAGTCAACTCAGTCCGGAGCCTCTGTATTTCGTTGTGTTTGGCATCTAGTTGAAAGGAACTTTCATCCAATTTAGCGTTGAGCGACTTGCTTACTGTTTGCTCTTCAAGCAACTCAGTTCTTAACGTTGTAATTTCATTGTTCTTTTCTTCAATAGTGGTCAATTTGTTGATCAACTCGTCTTTTAAATTTTTGCAACAATTATTTTCAACCAATTGCGTATCATCAACCTCAGTGTCGAAGAAATCTGTATCTTTTTCCGAACCCTCAATTTCATCATCTTTATTCGAATCCTTAATTTGAAGGTCAGCATCTTTATCAACACACATTTCTTCGTTTTCATCTGTTCCTATTCCCCATAATGTTTCTCTTTCACTTGTTGTTGCCTTGGGAAAATGATAAAATTTTTGCAAAAGCAAGAAAGTAAATGTAATACAATGTTAGGGGAGATGCATTGAAAATACATTGTTTGTTATTTGTAATTAGATACTAAAGACACATTTCATACACTTACTTTTTTCTTCATGACTGTATTAAATTCTGATTTATTCAAAACAGTTGACAGTGCTGACAGATCCCATTTGAGTAACCTTGGGATATCATCTTCTTTAATTGGGTTCAGGATGTTGGTTCGCTCGCATAACCAATACTGCATGTGTAAATTCAACCCCTTGTTAATACAAACAAATCAATATGAACTACATACAAAAATCTGAAATTAGTAATAAGTGAGTGTAAAAAAGTTACCGGTAGCAGCAGCAAGCATTTCTCCACGTTGTCATCCTTTCTAGTTTCCAAGGCATGTATTAACCTGTTAACAATATGGTTTGACCAATTGTATGTTGAAATCTTGTCGAAATCCGATATTATGTTTATATATGCCCATGGTATATAACTGCTAGTTGTTGGAACGAGGAAGGTTGCAAGAACAAGCAGTGTCATCAAACTTGCAATGTCGTTGACTTCCCTTTGATCTTCACCGGGCATAATGGCCTGAATTCGACTGCATATAAGGATTGGGCTAAGCTTATAGTCCTTTGATTCCTTTTCAGGGAAGTGCCTTAGAAGGAAATCGGATCGTTCGATGTTGTAAAAGTTAATCTTGATTTCCTCCTCCCCGTCATTGATTCCAAGTAGAAGCTTTGCATGCCTTGCTTTAAGTTCTAGGTCTTTCTTTCCAAATAAGAAAGACTTGTCTCTCTTTACATAACAGTTTATAATCATTGTCAGTACGGAACTATCCATCGTACAATGATTTTCTACAATTTTGTCTTGAATTATGGCTTCAATTAGTTTCCAAAATGGTGTTTTCTTTAGTGCTTCAAGGTGATTTTCCCTGATTTGCAATGTCTTCCCCAGTTTTTTCAGGAGTACGAGACTGCATCTGCGTTTAAACGCTCTAGTTTGTTTCTTGTTTGAAGCTGCATAACAACAGGGATATTGCATTTTATTACCAAAGGGTAAATTTATTGAAAAAGAAGAAAGTAAACCAAGATGCATAGAAATCATCTTGAATACAACAAATCCAAATGAAATTCCGATGCCCAATTTGATGTATTTTGATGCACATATTATGAATTATATTCATTGATTATATGCTAGAACCCTAAAAATCATGTTTTAAGAACCCTAGAATCGCGATTTCCAAGTTTTATGAACCCTAGAATCGCGATTCCCAAGTATCTCAATCCGGACGCATAAATTGAATAAAGCATTACATAATTTTAAAATAATGCAGAAGAAATACACACCTGTTGTTGTTTGAGTTTCCTTCGTCATTTTGGCCATTCTGGTGGTGTCTTCAGCTTGTTGAGAAGAAATTATGGTCTTAGCAGTTGTCATTTTCCTCTCGTAATTCTTACTATTAGTTTGCTTGTGTAGACATTGGTAGTGAAATGGAAGTGAAATTAGAGTTTTTTTTTTTGTGTTTTTATGTGAAATGAGGGGTGAAATGGGTTGTTTTTGTTTTCGCGCCTATTTTATATTTCTGCCTTAAAATGATTTGGTTCATCGCAATTTAAAATCTCGCCAACGCGATGATTGATATAGGCATCGTAATGCTCGGATTATGCATCGGGATGCCTAAGTATTAAGAGAATATTAGTATTTTTGTCAAAATACAAAAATATAATTTTACATGGGCATCGCGATGCCTATATGATTGAACGTGATGCCTAAAGAATTGAACGCGAGTTTTGATGATGAACGTGATGCTCGCAATGCCCATATGATTGAACGTGATGCCAATATATTTGGGCCTCGTTATGCCTTAAATTAGGCATCGGGATACTCGTTGATGAGCGCAATTGGGCATCGAGATGCCTTAAATTGGGTTTTATTGATTGGTCAAATGTGAACTTTTTATGAAGCACAGTATGACTTATCCTTTTAAAACTCTATAGCAGTTGTTTCTTTGTGAGGTGTTCTCAAACATTTCGTATTCAGTTGGTTTTAATTGGTCCAAAAGATCCGAACAACTGAATGATAATTTATACTTTTTTAGAGTGTTCATACAAGGGATTTAGCATAAATATATTTATTCATCTTTGCATTCCTTTAAATATTACATTACAGAATACAAATAAAACATGAATAGATATTCTAAGATAAACTTGGCAAATTTCAACAACTGATATAGCCTTTATCTTCGTCCTCCTCCTTGGTTACTACTCACCTCTATAGCAATGTCCTCTTCCTTATCGATTTCCTTTTTCTTCATAGTATTGTTCTCTTTAATGGGCACAAGCACATTTGAACCAACAGAAGAGTTGGAAGAGGATAGATGAGCTACTGGAGAAGTAGATCGAGCAACCATTTCTCCACTTCTTGTTGGTACCCAGTCAATAAAATTAGAAATATCATTTCTGGGATCCCGCACTTTCATCACAATCGGAGACAAGTACAAAATTTTTACTGAAGAGGAGCTGGTTGAATTTGTGTCCTTAGTCATTTTTCAAAGAACTGAAAGTGAGAAAAGACAAGTAGAGAATTTTTACAGAAGAGGACTGGTAAATTTTGAAGATTTTAGAAAAGTATGAATAGCTCATTTTATAGGAAAGTAAAAGAATCTCTTGAAATTCTGAGAATTTGAAGAGTTTTTTTTTATTTGGGCATTGGGATGCGAATATTGTTGAACTCGATGCCATATAATTGAACGCGATGCCAATATATTTGGGATACTTTAAATTAGACATCGGGATGCCTTAATTTAGGCATCGAGATGCCATATGATTGAACGCGATGCCCATATGATTGAACAAGATGCCTTAATTAGGCATTGCGATGCCTTAAATTAGGCATCGTGATGCCTTAATTAGGCATCGCGATGATCGATGATTCGCCCAACACTACTAGAAAGTGGACAATTACCTACGGAAAATTTACCAACGGAATTTCCGTAGGTAATTACCTACGGAAATTTTTACATTACCGACGGAATTTCGTAGGTAAAATGGCGGGATTTCAAACCACCCACGGAAACATTCCGTAGGAAATTTCCGTCGGTAATTATAGAATATTCTAAGAATATCCATTTTATTCCGTCGGTAAATTCCCAGGAAAAAAGCGTCAGAATTACCGACGGAATTTCCGTCGGTAAATATAATGTCCGTCGGTAATTACCGACGGAAATTCCGTTGGTGATATAAGATATTTATATGTTAGGTCAGAAGCGTATCTCTCTATCTCGATCTCTCTCATCTCCGACTATAGCTCTCTCTCCCTCTCACGTTCTGGCCGTCGCCGCCTCAGCGACTATAGCTCTCTCTCTCTCTCTCGTTCCGGCGCCACCACCGCTGCCGACTGCAATTTTTGCCGTTCTTTTTCGCTACCCAAGTTGATCCGCCGCCGCCGACTGGAATTTTGTCGTTCTTTTTCGCCTCCCAAGTTGATCCGCCAGCACCCTGCGGTTAGTATAATTTTACGGGTTAGTATAATTTTACGGGTTAGTATAATTCCGTGCAAGTTCACAGGTTCATATGTCTTCATTTTATTCTCATTAATTTACATTATAAACAATGGAATTAGCTGAATGTTTGTGCTTTATCGATAAAATCATGACTGGTAGTTATCTGTTTCTGATGTGGTTTTTGGTGGGATGCATTTGAATCAATGTAATATTGGTTATGTGTCCTCCTTCCATCCCTTAGCCCAGGCCTAATTGAAACTCCCAACCTACTCTAACACCTTACTAAGACACTTCTTAACCCAGTGAGGATGAAGGGTGTGAAATTAACCTTTTATATTAATGCCAAAGTTTGTAAAGCAGTCTTGACGACCAACAAAGTGATGGCAAGATGCACAGATGTTATGTTCGCCTTGTTTGATAGGTGAACAGGAATAGAGGGAAATACTAAGGAAATACGAAGTACTAATTAAGTTGGATAATTGTAGGATGTGGAGAAAACTCTCATTGGCTGAATAATCCTTAAACTTATCTTGTGTTTACAAAAGACCATGTAATTGATGGGATATGACATAATTCGCTATTTCTAAAAATACCTCAAGCCTCCTGTAAACTTGTGCAAATACAATGGTCATAAATCATCTTCCTTTCTGTTTCTTCTCTCAGTTCCACTTCAGCAATGAAGTTCATCTTTTCCATTTGTTTGGATTAGTTAGTGGTTTAGAGTGAAAAGAAAGTGCCAAGAGGGCAAAGCCAATGTACTGAAGAATATTGACAAAAATCGAAGCATACACCCAAAATCTTCCTCGCCTGTATGTTCCTGAGCTCCACACATATACGTAAAGGTATCAAAACTCTCCTAAAAGTTCACAGATGTATCAGTAAATTCGAATGAAAGACTTCTCCAACCAGAAATAAACTAAATTCAGCTTCATTGCTCTTTTTAAAATGGACATCAATCAAATTTAAGAATACTGGAATTTTGTGATTAACACGGCAATCTAATGTAATCTAATGTAATCTTTTTTCGCTTTTAATTTAGCAACCGATTCCATGAGCTAATGAGTTTTAATTCCTTGGAAACCTTTTTCCTAGATCTCTTTAAGAACATTATTCTTGAACACAGTAGTGAATTTTGCTTATGACTATCATATATGTGAAGATGTTATTAAGGATATCTCATTGCCTATACGTTCAGGTGTGCCAACTTGCAAGCATTCTGATCTTTTCGATAGTTTTTGAATCATGACTACAAATATGTGAAACTTCTGTTGTGCAAGTTTTGGAAGCACCTCCTTCCGTCATGTTTTTTCAACTCTTTTCATCAAATGCCTTTGCTCTAGTATTGGTTTTACAACCACGAGAAATGTTATCACCCTGCTATTTATGGGGATACTGTGGGCCCCTTAGGAGGGTGTGCTGTTCATATCTTTTTATTTTATTTTATTTTTTATTTTTTCTCTTTTTCTGGCAACTAAATAGTTGTTTTTGAATTTACTTGGGATCAGGTTATAAGTAGAGTTGGTGATATGGATACTTTTCATTATGGATGATGATTTTCTTAGTTACTAAAATAGGTAATAAATTTAGACCTTACTTGGAAAGAAAAAAAAAATAGTAATTATAGACACCATAATCTTGGATCCCTCCCCTATATACATTCTTCTCTCTTAAATAATTGCTTGCCTGTACCTGTCTGGTTGTATTAATGCTTCATGACTTAACACATTTATATAATGACGATACTTAGTGAGACAATTTTAAAGGATGAAGAGCAGATGCTAAGACTATTTGGTGGCCCCTACACCAAATAGACAATTTTCCCCTACTAGTGTAGAAGGGGAAAATATAGATAATGAGTTGTTGAGACCTTTTTGCAGTAGACTGCAACTATCCTAGGAAATTTTATTTATTTATTTATTTATTTTTGCTTAATGTTTTGCATCAAACAGCCTGGAAACTTTTCAAAAATGTTGAGGATATGGGAAATTTGTTTAGATAGTTTTGAGCAGCTTCAAAATGATTAAGTCAATTTGATATTCGCTTGATCACACTATACCCTAAAACTAAGCACTAATTAAATATGCATAGAGTTTTAATATTGTTCTTTTTTTATTATTACAGAATGAATATAAGGACAAGGTTCGGACAGAGAGTTCGGACTCAAATATTGTGTGGAGCCCTCCTGTATGGTGTGATGTGGCCTCAAAGGGGCGGAAGAAAAGGGGGGAGAGGATATATGGGTTGGGAGACCATGGTGCAGCTGTGATCATGCCATCTACAGCTTCGGTTGATGTTGATTCTCCATCCACGGCTCGATCTCACTCCTCGGATACTAACCCAATTATGGCCAATTTACAAAGAGAATTGACTCAGACGCAGCAGGCCTTGTTGGATATGCAGGAAAGGGAGAATCGGTGTATAGCAGAGATGGAAGAAAGAGAGAATCAACGTCAACAAACAATGGCGGAGTTGCAGGCACAAGTCCAACAACTCTTGCAACAACAAATCCGCCAAAGTCAAACCCCCTCCCTTGAATCACTTGCCCGCAATTTATTTCGAGACATTTAAACTAGTTTTTCTTTTAGTTTATTGTAACTTTTAATTTGTATTTGAATTGTCACTTGTGTTTGAATTTGTGAAACTTTTGAATTGTTGTTTTGAATTGTTAGTTGGTTTGAATTTATGAAACTTTTGAATTGTTGTTTAAATTGTATATAAATTGATCAATTAGGCACCCAAAAATTTTTCAGTAATTTCTTTTTATTTTTATTTTTTTTAAATTTTTAATGATTTACCGACGGTTATTCCGTAGGTAATTCTCTACGTAATTCACCTACGGTAATTCCGTAGGTGATTGCCTACGGAAATTCTGTAGGTAAATTTCGTAGGTGATTACCGACGGAAATTCCGTAGGTAAATTCCGTAGGTAATTACCGACGGTTTATTCCGTCGGTAATTACCGACGGAGTGTTCCGTCGGTGATTACCTACGGAAATTGGTACGTCGGTAATTACCGTCTTTCGGTCACCGACGGAATGCCGACGGAAAATACCGTTGGTATAAAATAATTACCGACGGAAATATGAAATTACCTACGGAAAATTCCGTAGGTAATGACTGTTTTTCTAGCAGTGCAATTGGGGCATCGAGATGCCTTAAATAGGGTTTTTCTTGATTAGTCAAAAGTGAACTCTTTATGAAGCACAATATGACTTATCCTTTTAAAACACTATAGCAGTTGTTTCGTAGTGAGGTTTTTAAGAGAGTGTTCATACAAGGTATTCAGTATAAATATATTTTATTCATCTTTGCATTCCTTCAAATATTACATTACAGTACAGAATACAAACAAAACATAAATTAATCTTCTAAGATAAATTGGGTAAATTTCAATAACTGATCTAGTCCTACTTCTACATCTACTCTTAGTTCTTCAAGACTTATCCTCCTTTTCTTCTTCCATTACCACCATTAGGGTGCTTCTGGATGAGAGAAAACGAATGTTATAGGAGGTGAAAACTAGATAACTATATTTTCTTCTTCATTTTCTACCTTACTTGGATCTTCCCTCTTCTAATGGGGTTAACCCTTATGCTCTATGATGATCTCACGTCTGTAGTAAGACCATTTCATGGGAGAAGCGAATGTTATTGGAGGTGAAAATGGAGTTGAATGGTGATGACCGAAGCCATGATGGTTCGCAAGATATTTCTTGCGCTATTGACATCACCACAAGATACTTCTTGCGTTCCTGAAACGGGAAGATCTTGGAGCTGACATATGTCCATTTGACATAATGCCATGAAATCCAAGAATATTTGCGCAGGACGAGCCTGGTCATCTTGAAAGAAAGACGAGAAGAAGGTTAAAAAGAGTAGAAGGTTTTTGAAAGTTTTGGACCGTGAAAAGATCAGATGTATAGGACTATGTTTATTTAGGAGGTTTTTCAGGCGATTGTATTGTAAGGATTTAAATAAGAAATAAGTTCCTTAAATAAAAGATTTTCGAGAGATTAGACAGTTGATATATAAGACAAAGCTGTCCGACATTTGAGATTCATGAATGTGCTTTTTGAAAAAATACAAAGTGGTTTAAGCATGGCAGACTTGATTGACAGGATGTATTAACTTTTTAAACAGTGTAAAATGTGATTTAGGCATCGCGATGCTCGATATGATGTAGCAACTTTTTAAAGTGTAAAGTGTGATTTAGGCATCGCGATGCTCGATGTGATGTATCAACTTTTTAAAGTGTAAAGTGTGATTTAGGCATTGTGATGCCTTTAGTTAGGCATCGCGATGCTTGATGTTAAGTGCAACTGAGGCATCGAGATGCCTTAAGTTGGGGCATCGAGATACCTTAAATGGGGCATCGAGATGCCTTGGATTACTGATGCGCACATGTTTTTCTTTCATTAATGGCATAATCGTCTTTTTGCCCAAAAAATGTCTTTTTTTGGTTTTAAAAAAAGATGAGTGGACTGAAGCGATTACAAATGTTAAAAAAGGGACCGGCCTATAATTCACCATTTATAGAAGGGGTGACCCATTAACCCAATGTAAATTGCAGGGCCGGTTCAACACTTACGAAGGCATAAAGCAAATATTAAAATGAGGCATTTTTAAAGAATTTTTTTATTAAAATTATTATATTTCCATTTTAAAGTTTATTTTTTGTGTTTTTTGAGATGCAAATCATTTTTTAAATTATTGTAATCGATTTCATTTAATAATTTTTTTTTTTCAATCGATAATAAAGTTAGTCTACTTAATCTTTGTTGAGATATTGTTGATCTAAGATAAGATTTTGTGACGCCCTGACCCGGACCTCTATACGAAATCCCGAGATCGAATCGCCAAAACAACACAACAACAAGAAGAGTACGTGGCGTAATCACCCGTACTTACGACAAAACACTACTGATAAAACCTGATTTAATAAAAAACAAGTCTTTGGCGACACTATAGCCGGAACTCATAACAAAAACCACAAGTCTAAAACTTGGGAAATAAAACAACTACACAACAACCACAACATCGACCACAACAGGTCAGAATAATATACATAAACCATGAGCTACAACATGCTCGGGAAAGAAACTAAATTAACCATAAGTTAAATACACATATGTCGGCTACCAAAAGAATACGAGATTTATAGCACAAACAAATACTGCCCAAGTAAAGTTTACATAACTTTACATAACCGTCGTCCTCACCAAAAGAATACTACTAACTATTAACAAGCTTCAAGAGCAACAACACCAAAATACAACTTTCGAGCTACTCGGGATCTCACTAGGAACCACTAGGCTGGCTTGGATCTAAGTAAAAACAATAAACAACAAACGGGGTGAGTCGAAACTCAATAAGTTACTAAATGCAGCTATATGACATGGCATAATGCTCAAGTGTAAACATAACATGGTAATAGCATTTATATACCACAACTGAACATATATCATCATCTTTGATATATAAATCACATAAATCACATAGCACTTTGATATTCACATAAGTGCTAGTAAATAACCACATATTAAAGGATATCATTTCTCCATCTTCGCGTTGCTCTTGTAATACACGAAATCATTAAATAACCATATCTCGATACTCATATGTGTAGTATCAACGTCACCGGTATCACTCTTCGGTTATTGATATCCCCGGAATCACTCATCAGGTTCCCGGAATCACTCTTCGGGTTACTAGCAAACCAAAGTCATGCGTATTGCTACAACAGTGGGGCTATTTCCTACCTGTGGCCAACAGGTGAGGGTGTGAACTCCAGTACGGCGACCCATAGCGATTCCAAACATTGATTTTTAAAGGCTATACGTCGTCTTACCTTGACTAAACAATAACAAGAATGCCAGCTGGACTCAATGCAATGCACAAGTTGGTATAATACTCAAACTTATGCAAATAACCATTAAGTTCAAAAGTAGTGAACTTGACAAATAACACATAGATTATATTATTCTACAATGTAAGATCATCAAACATATTGTTCAAGAACTTTAAACCACAACTTTAGAGCTAATTTACAAATCTCTAATTTACCAGTATCATTTACTCGGAGGACCAAAACCCATATCAAACGAACTTTAAATCTCGTAGGATTTTAACATGTTGTTCGGTAGTTATTACTTTAACTTGATATCAACTTCTTAGAGTCATTACTACACTTCTTAAAATTTGGGTATAATTGCTATATGCAAAATTTCCCATTTAAAGTCCCAAACTTGTTCACTAGTTCATTTCCTTGATTGATATCCATCTCTACATATTTTAAACCATCTCAACCAAGTATTTCACATAATATCATGTTATTCACATCATCCTACCATTTAGACATGAATTCAACAACAACACAAGTCATGCATGTTAATAAATGTTCATACATGTAACAAATTCTAACATACATAGGGGGTTTAGTAACTTACTAGAAATTGCACAATCAAAATAACAAAATCACAATCAAAGCCTTGTAATGAAGTCTCCTAGTCCTTAGCAACACCTTGGTGGTCTTGCATGGAAGATCCAATGGTTGGATGTTGAGATATGAACTACACACAATATTCTCACCTTTATCTCCCACACTTAAGTTCTCAAGCTTTCATGGAAGAAGAAATGAAGAAATGGTGAATTGAAGTCTCTTATAGGCTTGGGAGTAACTTATTAAGCTGGTCAAAGGGGTCAAACCAAGGTACAACACAATTAGCCTAGGGTCCAAGGGTCAAAAGAGTCAAAATTGCAAAGTTTGGAAGAAGCTTGTCTGTACAGAATGGGCCTGATTTTCAGTCAACTTCAAAGATATGCCTAGGATGATCTACAAGTCTAAATATTGCAAATAAGGTATGATTGAAAAGCTCTTTGAGTCTACTTTACACAGAATCAAACGGTTCGCAAATCCGAGTTTTCTACACAAAGTTATGGCCAAATTATTACAAATTGGTGAAATCTGTCTGTACGCGTGCTAGGGCACGCATATCCTGCGCTAGGGCGCGGCCTAAGGTTGAACTTGGTCTGATTTTTTATAAACTACTGGTTGCTGGTGTGCTAGGGCGCGCCTGGGCACGCTGGGTGATGCGTAACAAACGCCGGATTTGTCGTCTACGAAACTATGGATGAAGATGATGAAACAATGATCAAAGTTGTAGCGAAAATAAAAGATAGAACACGAGTCACCGGTTAGGATTCACTCTCCTAACGTAAAGACCTCGCTTGGATTCACCGGATAGGCTTCACTCACCTATCGTAAAGAATCCTTTTGAATATTACCTCCTAGACCTAAGGAAATAATAGACAAAAATAAGAACAACCTTGTTCTTTGAAATTTCTCCTTGAGAATTATATAACAATAATCTGAATTTTTACAACTTAGATCTAACCCTATTTATAGGTGTTTACAAAGCATCTTAATCTAACAAGGAATAGAAAACTAATCCTAATAGTATAAACATTAAGAATACTACTCTTCCTAGGAATAGAAAGTCAAACCTATACAAGCTAGGATTCACAAACACAGCAGGAAAACTCACGATCGCCCATTACGGTCACGGGCGATCGCTTGTCACGCCACAAAGCGATCGCTTTGTGGCCAGAAACTTGGCTCGCGATTCTGCTTCAAAGGCGATCGCTTTGTCCAAGAGAGGGCGATCGCTCTCTAGCCAGAATGTCCCCAATGCCTTCATTCTTTTGTCCAAAAATCCTCCCTCGTTGCGCATGTGACCTCCAAAGGCCTTCCAAACTCTTGAACCTTCCTAGTTTGCATCACCAATGACTCGAGAGACAATGTTAGACCATCTTCACCCACTTGTAATCCTCCCTCGTTGCGCATGTGACCTCCAAAGGCCTTCCAAACTCTTGAACCTTCCTAGTTTGCATCACCAATGACTCGAGAGACAATGTTAGACCATCTTCACCCACTTGTAATGCATCCACAACTTTGTTTGGTTCTTTGCGAAGATCGTAACTCAATGCTCCCGCATCATCCTCCCCTTCTTGAGAAAGAATTGGCCTCAATTCTTCAAGCATTTTATCTTCTAAGTATGGTGATAAATCTCCCACATTGAATGTAGAACTTATCGAATACTCTTCGGGTAGGTCCAACTTGTAAGCACTATCACCAAATCTTTCAAGCACTTGAAAAGGTCCTTCGGCTCTTGGCATTAGCTTGTTCTTTCTCTTGCTAGGAAATCTCTCCTTCCGCAAATGTAGCCATACTAAATCTCCGGGTTGAAATTCCGGTTGCTTGCGACTTCTGTTGGCTCTCTTCTTGTACATCTCGTTCACCTTCTCGATTCTTGCACGAACTTGTTCATGAAAACGTTGTATATCTTTCAATTTGTTGAACGCATCCGGTTGCTCTTTCCCTCTTCGAGTAGGCACCATATCAATTGGCAAACAAGGATTGACTCCATACACAACTTCAAATGGAGAATGTTGAGTTGCATAAGTTGGTGTACGGTTGTAAGCGAATTCTGCGTGAGCCAACTTCAAATCCCAATCTTTTTGAGTCTTTCCAACTAGTCCTCGTAGTAACACTCCAAGAGTCCTATTGGTGACTTCCGTTTGTCCATCCGTTTGCGGGTGATGAGATGTGCTAAATAGTAACTTTGTACCAATTATCCTCCAAAGAGATCTCCAAAAGTGGCTAAGAAACTTGCTATCCCTATCACTCACAATTGTCTTTGGCACCCCATGCAAACGCACGATTTCTTTGAAGTACAAATCCGCCACTAAGGAAGCATCATCCGTCTTGTGACATGGCACGAAATGCGCCATTTTTGAGAATCGATCCACGACCACCATGATAGCATCCTTTCCTCTTTGCGTTCTTGGTAGAGCCACAATGAAGTCCATCGACACATCACTCCATGGTTGTTTCGGCACGGGCAAAGGTGTATATAAACCTTGATGGAATGTGCTCTTCATCTTTTGACATGTGGCACATCTAGAGATAATTGTTTGCACATCACCAAGCATCTTTGGCCAATAAAAATGCTCTTGTAATAACTCCAATGTCTTGTTGATGCCGAAATGTCCCGCTAGGCCTCCTCCATGAGTTTCTCGAACCAACAATTCCCTTATCGAACACTTGGGAATACATAATTGATTGCCCTTGAACAAGAATCCCTCTTGTAGCACAAAATTCCCATTTGATCCTTTCTCACAATCTCGAACAATAGAGCCAAAATCCGGATCTTCTTTATAGTATTCGCATACTAGTTTGAACCCTAGTAGCTTGGCATCCATCATGGTGAGCATAGAATATCTTCGAGATAATGCATCCGCTACCACATTGTTCTTTCCATCCTTGTATTTTGAAGAAAAGTTGAAGGATTGTAGAAATTCCACCCATTTCGCATGCCTCGGTTTCAACTTGTGTTGCCCATGAATATACTTCAATGCTTCATGATCGGAATGTAGGACGAAGTGATTCGGCCTTAAGTAGTGACTCCAATGATCCAAAGCTCTAACCATGGCATAGAACTCCTTGTCGTAGGTAGAATAGTTGAGTCTTGCTCCTCCAAGCTTCTCACTAAAATAGGCAATGGGCCGCTTTCCTTGAGTCAACACCGCTCCAATACCCACTCCACTAGCATCACACTCAACCTCAAAAGGTTGTGAGAAATCGGGTAAAGCCAAAACCGGTGTTTTGCATAGCTTCTCTTTAAGCTCTTCAAAAGCTTGTTGGGCCGCCGAAGTCCATTCAAATTTCCCTTTCTTCAAGGTTTCGGTCATAGGACTTGCAATAGTACTAAAATCTTTGATGAAGCGTCTATAGAAAGAAGCTAACCCATGAAATGAACGTACCTCCGTTATAGTGGTTGGAATAGGCCAAGATTTGATTGCCTCAATCTTTGTTTGATCAACCGAAACTCCTTCCTTCGATACCACATAACCAAGGAATGTCACACTTGGTTGCATAAATGAGCACTTCTCGAGCTTTCCATAGAGCTTGTTTTTCCACAAAACTTGTAGCACTTCTTCAAGGTGTCGTACATGCTCCTCCTCACTCTTGCTATAGACAAAATATCGTCTAGGTAGACGACCACAAATTTTCCCAAAAACGGTCTCAACACTTCATTCATCAATCTCATAAACGTACTTGGAGCATTCGTGAGCCCGAATGGCATCACCTTCCATTCATATAATCCGTGCTTTGTCTTGAATGCCGTTTTCCACTCATCTCCTTCGCGCATGCGAATTTGATGATAACCGCTCCTCAAATCAATCTTCGAGTAGAATATAGCACCATGAAGTTCATCAATCATATCATCCAAGCGTGGCATTGGAAATCGATATTTGATAGTGATATTGTTGATTGCTCGACTATCCACGCACATTCGCCATGATCCATCTTTCTTGGGTACAAGAAGGGCCGGTACCGCACATGGACTCATGCTTTCTTCCACATATCCCTTTGCGAGCAACTCCTCAATTTGCTTTTGTAGTTCCTTCGTTTCTTCCGGGTTGCATCGATATGCCGGTTTGTTGGGAAGTGGCATTCCGGGTATCAAGTCGATTTGATGTTCGATCCCTCTCTTTGGTGGCAAACCCGGTGGTAGATCTTCGGGGAATACATCCTTGAATTTGTTGAGTAGGGGTTTCATTAAGGGGTGTAGTTCCTCCCCTTCTTGGTTTTGGACCCCTTGAGGAATAACGAGAATCGCTTGACCATCCTTGACGGCTTGTTCGGCTTCTCGTTCACTTGCCAATAAGTTTGTCTTTTGCGGGGGCTTCTTGATGGGAACAACTTTGGAGGGTGGCAAAGGATTCAATTTGACTTCTTACCATCCTTCTTCACAATGTAAGCATTCTCCCTCCCTTCGTGGGTCACATATCGATCATATTGCCAAGGTCGTCCCAAAAGTATATGGCATACATCCATTGGAACCACATCACAAAGTATCTCATCATGATAATTTCCCATAGAGAAAGAGATTAGGGCTTGGCGATTTACCTTGACTTCGGATCCATCATTGAGCCAATGGAGTTTGTAAGGACGAGTGGTTTGTGGTTGGGACCTTCAATTTGTCGATGAGGATATTTGAGACGGCATTCGCGCAACTCCCTCCATCTACTACCACATCACACACTTTTCCTTGCACAAGACATTTCGCATGAAAGATTTGCTCCCTTTGTTCCTCTTCCATGGCCGTTGGCTTTGCATGTAAAGATCTTCTCAAAACTAGTGTCTCCCCCTTGACATCTTCGGAGTCAAACTCCTCTACCTCTTCTTCCTCGGATTCATCTTCTTGTTCTTGAGTTGCAAGGTTGTCTTCAATCTCTCGAATCTCATGAATAGTTAAGACTCTTTTGGTGGGGCATTCGGATTGGTAGTGACCATATCCTTGACATTTAAAACACTTCACGTTGTCCTTGCTCTTGATCGGCTTCTTTCCTTCGACCTTCTCACTTGTGGTACCCTTGTTGGGTTTCTCCGCTTGAGTATTGGGTTTTGGATTGTTTGGCGCCGGGTTGCTTGTAGTCGAATTACTTGAAAATCCCCTTGAAAAAGTCATCTTGTTACCCACCCTTTTCTTCTTCACTTGTCTCTCACATTTGATTGACACCTTGCAAATTTCTTCAAAAGTAAAGCATGGTTGTAGCTCTACTATGTTGGCTATCTCGACATCTAGCCCTCCCATAAATCTTGCAATCTTTTGCTCCTCATGCTCTTGCATGTCACAAAGAATTGAAAGCTTCTCAAACTCCTCAACATATTGGGAAACGGTAGAATTCCCTTGCTTTAATTGTATGAGTTTTGTAAAGTTATCTTGTCGATAAGTACTAGGTAAGAACCTTCGATCAAGATACTTCTTAAACTTGTCCCAAGACTCAATCTTTGACTTTCCTTCACGCCTTCGTTGAGATTTTAGATTTTCATACCATATGAAGCGTACCTTGTAAGCTTGAGGATAGCCACCTTGAATTTCTTGTGGTCACTATACTCCTTGTATTCAAAAATCCGCTCCGCTCTTCGAACCCAATCCAAATATCCTTCCGGATCCATAGCACCATCAAAATCGGGAATGTCGAGCTTCAAGCCTCGATCGTCGTCCTCCCTAAGTCGTACTTGTTGTTGTCTAGGCCTTGGGCGCCTTACTTCCCTTACTTCTTCCTCATCCGAATTGGATTCTTCAACCTCCACATGACCTTGTGGTCTCTCTAGCAATTGCAAAACGCGATCCATTCGTGTACGTAGTTCTTGCATCTCACGATCCCTTCGTAAATTTGCAGCTTGTTCCAAGGTAATTCCACGTGGGCATCCCGCTTCTTCCGCCATGATCGTTTACAAAGTTGGAATTTGTAAAAGACCTTTGCTCTGATACCAAATTTGATGCGTAACAAACGCCGGATTTGTCGTCTACGAAACTATGTATGAAGATGATGAAACAATGATCAAAGTTGCAGCGAAAATAAAAGATAGAACACGAGTCACCGGTTAGGATTCACTCTCCTAACGTAAAGCTTGGATTCACCGGATAGGCTTCACTCACCTATCGTAAAGAATCCTTTTGAATATTACCTCCTAGACCTAAGGAAATAATAGACAAAAATAAGAACAACCTTGTTCTTTGAAATTTCTCCTTGAGAATTATATAACAATAATCTGAATTTTTACAACTTAGATCTAACCCTATTTATAGGTGTTTACAAAGCATCCTAATCTAACAAGGAATAGAAAACTAATCCTAATAGTATAAACATTAAGAATACTACTCTTCCTAGGAATAGAAAGTCAAACCTATACAAGCTAGGATTCACAAACACAGCAGGAAAACTCACGATCGCCCATTCTGGTCACAGGGCGATCGCCTTGTCACGCCACAAAGCGATCGCTTTGTGGCCAGAAACTTGGCTCGCGATTCTGCTTCAAAGGCGATCGCTTTGTCCAAGAGAGGCGCGATCGCTCTCTAGCCAGAATGTCCCCAATGCCTTCTTTTGTCCAAAAATCCTCCCTCGTTGCGCATGTGACCTCCAAAGGCCTTCCAAACTCTTGAACCTTCCTAGTTTGCATCACCAATGACTCGAGAGACAATGTTAGACCATCTTCACCAACTTGTAATGCATCCACGACTTTGTTTGGTTCTTTGCGAAGATCGTAACTCAATGCTCCCGCATCACTGGGGCACGGCCTTGGGTCCAAAAATGACTCAAAAGGGTTTCCAAAGTGTTCCTAAGTGATACCAATATGAACCCAACCCAAAACCAAGTTCGAAATAACTTTGAACTCAATATAAACATCACATAACGTAGCCCTAAATGCAACACATCACGAACTCACATAGCCACAAGGATTAATGTACACTTCAAGGCACACGAAAGACATGAAATCAATGTATAATCATACAACATGCCTCCCCAATGAACCTACAAGTATGTCAAACATGATAGCAATATATTAAGATTAATATAACACACAAAGGAAGGATCGAGGGTATTACAGATTTTATTGATTTTTACAAGCGATATATGCATTTTGAAAATAATCAAGCTTTATTATAGTATAATTTCTCTTAAAATTTTTAGTTTTGTACATAAATCTAATCCATCAATATCAGAGTTGTCATTATGTTTTAATGAAAGTTCAAGGTTAAGGCATTTTTTTTTAATAAAATTTTCATTATCCAATGACCTTAATCTCAATGTTGAATAGAAAACCAAAAATATCTTGAAACATTTTAAATTGTTCAAATTTACTTTGAAATAAAGTGATTGTTGTATCTATTATGTACAAGAAGTAATCAGTTTTAAAAGATTCTCCAGTGGATCTTACAACTTTACTATCAATAATTTCATCAAATTGTTTTTTTACTAATATAGTACATTTTTCACGGAACTTAGGTTTTATATTCATTTTTACAGCAATTTCTTTCGCAAAACTATAGCATTTTCAAATCCGTCTTTCCTATATTTTCAAAAAAATGAAATAAGATATTTCAATTGCTGTAAAACAACATCGATACACATATCATTTTATTGCATATTTTTACAAACTGAGTTTAATGTAAACAATAATTCATACCAAATAGTCATACCTAACAAAAACTCAAAATTTTCAGGTTCTTAAGCCGTTAAATGATTTATGAGTGAGTTCGAAAAACTAAGAGTTACTCTTAACATTTAAAAAAAAATTAATAATAAATATTTTTTTTTTTGTGAGGCCTAATTTTTTATAAGGCCTAAAGCTTGGGCTTTGGTGGCTTTACCCTTGGGCCGACCCTGGCAAATTGTGAGGGTTTGCTGTAATTTACCCTAAAACTAATAGCCGATTCAAAATCAGTTATTATAGCTCTCGTTTGGTGAAGGGTTTTAAAAACGAAGCGTTTTAAAAATATTACATTTTTAAAATGCAGTGTTTTCAAAACGGAGCGTTTTAAAAACATTACGTTTGGGATATCGCTTCAAAACGCATTTTTTTTCTTATCAGCGTTTTAAAACCTGTATTTTGAGAAAAAAACTGAAAATTTCAGCGTTTTAAGACGTTGCTACGTTTTAAAAACGCGTAATTTTTACAAATATATTGTATTTTATTCCTGTATTTTGATCAAAACACACCACCAAACGAACTCTTAATTTAATTGAAAGTTTTTATTTTAACAATTCCTTATTTTTTTACTCCCAAGTCCGAACTCAACTTTATGGATTAAGTCTCTACATTGTCCTGTCAGACTATTAGGCAGACATATAACGAAGTTAAATTTTGTCAAGATAATGTACAGTAACCGAATTGTTGTTTAGATTCAAGAGTGCATAAAAAATTGACATGATTTCTAAGTAGATTGATTATTCCAAGGAAGATTATTCAAACTTCAACTGATCAAAGGAAAGAAGTTG
Organism: Platycodon grandiflorus; assembly: GCA_016624345.1. Classification (NCBI taxonomy): domain Eukaryota; kingdom Viridiplantae; phylum Streptophyta; class Magnoliopsida; order Asterales; family Campanulaceae; genus Platycodon; species Platycodon grandiflorus. Next base: position 49,097,069 of record CM028361.1, on the reverse strand, counting down.
CCATGAAGTCTCCATAAGGTCAACTCTTGTGAGCTGGGGTTTCATTATCAAACAGTTTCCGTGTCAAACATTAATGGCCGTAGTTGTTGACCTCTACAATCAAAATATCCTTTTCCCTTCTCCTATCATCTAACCCCTTCTCATTATTCCTTTCTTCTTTCTTGGCTTTTTCTGACTTTTTATTTTTTTTATTTATATAGAGTTTAATAATCCAGTTTTTTTGTTAAACGTTCTATCTAAGAATATCTCTTTGAGACGGAGACGGACGAAACAAAGATATACACCGATTACACATTTGAATGAAGTAGTAATAATAATGTACTGTTTTTCTTTTGTATAATTTGCTGAAAATTGGAAATAAAGTAAAAGAAACAATTGAAAAAAAGAATAGGAGTTCTATGTTCTAATGTACGTACGTACCCTTTCCCTGAATGATGCACCATAATTATGAACATATATATAATTCTTTACCCACCCAAAGATAAAAAACTAAGAAGAAGAGTTAATTAACATCAAGAAGGAAAAAATAGTAACGAAAAATGAATTATGATCGAGAAAACTTTTCAATTCCCTGGAAAACTGCTAGTCTTGTGGCTGCTGCTTGTAGGAATGTTGTTATTGTTGCTGTTGTTGTTATTGTTGGAGGTGGGAGTGGGGGCGTTGTTGTTGTTGTTGCCGCCGATGATAGAGGTGATGGCGGCTGCTAGGGCGGCCGTGAAGTTGGGATCAGATGTAATGGCAGCGGTGGCGGCACTGAGTGTGTCGGCAAATGAGGTTTGGGGCTGCGGTTGGTGAAATTGTGGTGGCGCAGCATGGTGGGATGCTAGTTGGTTTGACTTATCAGCGTCTTGGGAAATTTGAAGGCCCGAGAATTTTGATTGGTTGTATAGGCTGCCTTGACCGAATAATTGAGGTGGCGCCGGAGATGCATTTTGGGCCGGGACTTGGAATTGGTGTGCGGGTGGTCTTTGGAATGGGTTCGGGGTGTGGGTAAGGTCTAACGTAACGGTTGGAAATGGAGCTGATGCTGAAATTGTTGCGATGCTAGATGAACCGGGGAGAATTGCTCGTGCTAGGAGATTTGGGTTCATTAGTCCATGATCAGCACTCGACATGGACCCCGAGAGTAGCATACTGGCGGCTGCGGATGTCGTTGATGCCATCGCCATGGCTGCCGGAGGCAGCGGATGGTTGTGGTTTCCTTCGTATGTTGTTATTAGAATCGCTCGATCATCAGCACATCTTTGAACCTGTTTGCGAACGGGGCACCCAACCGCCATGGTGCATCGATAGTAAGCTCGGGGACATGGATTGCCTTTCGCCATTTTCTGTCCATATTTACGCCATTGGCATCCATCACTAATCTGAATTCAATTCAATCATATTGATTTAATTTAGTGTCACAATAATCAATCGGAATATGTTCAAATTCAAATTAGTTTAATGAATTACGTACCATGGGGGCTTCTGATCGGGCTCGAACTGAGACACGGGCTTTGCGCATTGTAGCTTCTGTGGCCTGCTCAACAGACTTGGGGACGCTTAACTTGGGAACCTTGTTAGGACCCCAACCTTCCGAATCTGGGGTCTCTTCTCTACCAATTCTTTTGCCATTTGATGTATGCATAACTGAGCCAGATTGGGTTCTTTCTTCTGAAGAAGTATCATGATACGGCTCGTCGATCATGGCCGGTGTGGCACCACTAGGGCCCAAATCCATAAACTGTCTAGGCACTACTGTTGATCCAACCTGATCATGTTTCTTATCTTCTACAATCTGTTTAACATTAATACAACAAATATATTTGTAAGTATTTGATTAGTTTTTTGTCTAAGTAATTAAAGTTTATATAAATTGGATGAAAATAATTAAATTAACTACCTGATCAGGTTCTTGAGTGCTTTCAGTTCTTGAATTCTGCTGCTGCTGTTGCATTAATGTAACAAAATGCATTTGGAGTGCACTGTAATTGTTGCTAACTTGAGTAAGCATTCCCCTCAACCTTCGATTCTCAGTGTTCATTCTTTCCAGTTCAACTTGCAATACTGCTAGCTGAAATTTGACATTCGAAAATCATATACTGCATAATTTAGCCTCGTAAACAATAATCTCATTTGTAGGGTTAACTATATAAAGAATTTTCATTCTCTAATAATTACCTCATTCTTGGCTCGTTTATCTTCCATGTTCGACGAGGTTCCATCATCCACCGATGATTGATCACTTCCGGTGTTAGTAGTGAGCAGATGCAAACCCGTCTATATATATACAAAAATATGTTCCAAAACAGTACTAATTAATACACCAATCAACTACGTAATAATTAAACTCATGAAGAAAATAATGAAAAAAAGAAAGAAGACTATATAATTCAGCTGGGATGCTTACATTTACATCAAAATCTGTCCTAACAGTCGATTCACCATGTGAATGCTCCTTCTTGATTACAACGTTGGAATCGATACGATCATTTGGCTTGCTGGAAAAGAAATCAACCTCACCCACAACCATCCGGTGGTTATTATTCTCATGATCAGCCGGGGGTGGCGGCGGCGGCGAAGAAGCGGCGTGCTCCTCCCGGCGGTTAAGACTGACCGGGGAAAACATAGCAGTTTTTCTGATCAGCTGCTGATTGAACCTTGGACTACTTGAGGTAAATCCTTGTGTTGACTTGTTAAACAAGAACCCAACTGGATCAGGATTATGATCTGCTAAGGTGACACCCCATCCTTTTTCCATAAAATCAATAACACAAAGAGAGAGAATTGGGAGATTTTTGTAATGTTTAGAGAGAGAAAGTAGTGTGTGTGTGTGTGTGTAAAAAGAGAGAAAGAGAGAGAGGGCAAATTAAAGTGTTGTGGAGTGGGGAAGAGTCTTTCACAGGTGCAATGGCCGCGGCTATTAAAAGGGTGGAGGAGTTAAAGAAGTGGTGGGCGAGGGTACGTAAGACCAAAATGTGGACTTTTACGAATAGAATGCGTGTGTGTGTGTGGATGGATAGGATGGGGATTCGATAAAGTGCGTAAGATGGTGCGTCAGGGTTGGTGACAGATGGCGATGAGAGACCAAGGTGGAGAGGAGAGAGATAGAGAAAAGTGGGGCTTCCGTCTAACTTTCGTCAAGACTGAGTTTGACTCGTTCGTGTAGAAAAGGAAGAGGAGAGAGAAGGGTGTGAAAAGAGAGAAGAAAAGAAGATACACCTGTTTAAATTATTACTCCCTAAAAAAAAAAAAAAGATAATTATTTAATGACGAATACAAAAAATAAAATAATAATTTAAAAGATTGAGGTAGTATATTTTTTTAGTTAAATAAATTATTTTTAAAATAGAATTTTAACTTATTTTTTAATATTTTTTGTTGAAAATAATAATACATGTATTTTGTAGTATTGAAAATTTTGAATAACATATTTTATGATAATTATAATAAAATATATATGCAATTTTCTTGATAATGAAATATTTATTTTACTTTAAATTAATTAGAAAAAGTAATAAACATCATACTATTCTCTCAGTATCAATTAAAGGGTATACTTTTTATTTTTAAAAATTAACATGTTTTTAAATTCAATCAAAGTTTAATATATTTTAATTATATTTGCAGAAATAAAATCTCATTTTCTAAAAATTATATTAAAAATACTATTAATTATAATTTATATGATTTTATAAAAATAAATTAATTAATAGTTAAATTTTAATTACATTAACATTAAAAATTTAAAATATATATTATTTGATTGGAATGGAAAAGTATGATCTAATATTTGTATATTCTATATAGTGGTTATATGTAAATTTCTTCGGAGAAAAAATCCACCGTCCCGAGCGGTGCGGCGGGTTCCACGTGATGGAAATAGAAAAAGTGAGGAGAGAGAAAGTCAACGAATTTGACGGCTCAGCTTCTGAGACTGACGACTAGATGAGGTAGTATCGAGGTAATGTGTTGCTGTGGGCAGTTTATCCTTGTGAAAATTCATTCATAGTACCGTACAATATATATGCACCAAAAGAAATTACTACTCCGTAACATACATATTTATAAATTTGAATCATCAATGCTACTATCAAAAGCAACGATTATATTGTCGGTAGTGGGACTATTCTAGCATAATTATAGATTTTGAGTTTATATCATATTAGTAATACTTGTGTTATGTACGATTTTAATTACAAAAAAAATATATATATAACAATATATTGCAAATATATATATATATAATTGTGTTAAATAAATAAATGATTATGGTATAGATATGTACAAATTAGGATTGGAAGTTAAAGATCAAAAAGTTAAAAAAATATAAATTAATAGAGAACTTTGAAAATAGTGAGAGAAAAGAGTAAAATTAACGGAGAGAGAGAGGAAGAATTAGAAAATAGCAAAATTAATGGGGAGAGAGAGAGAGAGAGAGAGAGAGAGAGAGAGAGAGAGAGAGAGAGAGAGAGAGAGGTAAGAAATGAACGATGTTCGTTTTATGCGGGGAAAAAAACATTAACTTAGAAGTGGATAAAACACAGGAATTAAGAAACATAATTAATGATGTGTTGTAAAATGTGTTCTGACAATAATACCCATAAACATTAATTGAGTTCAACTATTTTAAGTAATTGAGTTTTTTTGAAATGTGTTATATTAAATGAAGGTTTATTGATATATTAGGAAGAATGATAGAGAATAGGTAGATCAAAAGTCTTTAGGAATATTAGTTGGGATATCCCAAAATAGAAAGTAGGAACATTTATCCGGGACGGAGGGAGTAATAAATAAATTCTAAAATGTACCTTTCTCGAAAATATTATTTTTCTTATTTTACACTTGATTTCTTGAAAAATTATATGTCACTCCTTTGACTTAATATGTGAGTTCATTTATAGTTTTTTATAATAATTAAAAAATAAAATTTTACACTATTTTAGTATTGTACATACATAAATAATAAATCTAACATGTAACTTAAAAGGCACAAGTTAAAATTTCATTTATAGAATATTTTGTCTTGAAAACTACTCTAATGTCGGTTGAAATGATTTCAAGTATTCTATCATAGTCCCTCTTACACCATGTGTTCCATTGAATTCTAGTTTTACGCATATTCTTGATATTTTAAAAGTCTTTTTTAAATTATTTTTACAAAGACATATGTAGAGGTAGAATTCAATGAGACAATGAGTATGACAGTGAGTGAAATCGAAGACTTGAAATGCGTTAAAAATTATGCATAAGTGGTCATCAAGACAAAACATACCATTTCTAATCTTTAAAAAAGGACAATACTTGTCATATTTTGTTTACATAAATATTTGTATTATCCACATAATAGTATTAAGAGTATACATTAGGACATCTATAGGTAGCAAATTAATGTGAATTTAGTACTTTCATGGAAAAATAGACATCGTTTTGGGATAATAAACACTCATTTTGGGATAAAGCGAGTATTGATTAAGGTATTATTAACAAATTTTCATATTTACATTTTTTGTAAAACAAACAATTTTAAACAATATTATCATAAATACTTTTATTATTATTGTAGCACAATAATTGTTGTTCTAGTTCTAGTGTAACATCATCCTTTGGAACCCAAAAAAAAAGGCGGGAAGAGGAGTCCTTTTATTGACGGAGTATTTCGGTTGGAAATGGGACCGGTACTGGTGGGACCGAGTCAGTTGCTTTAGACTTTTTTGAAGCCAAGTCATTGATCCGAAAATGGGAATGGGAAAGGAAAAGAAAAGAAAATAACAGAAGAGAAATGAAGGATCGATCCATTTATTTTGGAGGAAATTGTTGAAGGCCTTTGAAATAATCTTCTCTTATTAAGAACCTAGATACTTTTTCTCAAAAAAAAAAAAAAAAAAAAGAAGCTATATGCTTGATGAAAAAAGGTCACAAGCATAATAAAGAAAAATAATATGCATACAATATATCAACAAAATGTATTTACAATTAGGGGTGAAGGTGGTTCGGTTTGAGCCAAAACCGCAAACCGAACCACCCCCTAACGGTTTCACATATTTCAAACCGAACCGAACCGCCACAAACTTTAAACCGAACCGAACCGAACCGATCGGTTTGGTTGTCTGTTTAATTATTTAAATATTTTAAAAAAGAAAAAACTTTTAAATATCAAAAAATACTTTTAACATAAACTAAATAATTAAAAGTCAAAAAATTAACTTTAAAATTACAATAATTCAATCAAAATGTAGGCAAACAACAATAATTTTCTTATTAAATTCAATTTCTAATTACTAATTACTAAATAATATACATATATAAAAATAAAAAAATAAAAATTAAATAGTGGTGGCTCGATTCGATTCGGTTTGGCACCAAAAACCGCAAACCGAACCGAACCGCTCGGTTTATAAAATTTCCAAACCTAAACCGAACCGTCCTAGCCCAAAACCGAACCGAACTGGCCGATTCGGTTCGATTCGATTCAATTTGGCGGTTCGGACTTACACCCCTATTTACAATCATATATTTGTATCATACAATACTTCAATCCTTGTTATAAGTAAGGGCCCGTTTGGTACAGCGTTTACAAAATGCAGCGTTTTAAAAAATGCAGTGTTTTAAAAACGGAGGTCTTTCCTTATAAATACGTTTGAGATATTACTTCAATACGCAGCTTTTTTTTCCTAGGAGCGTTTTAAAACCTGCGTTTTGGGAAAAAGAGAATTCCAGCGTTTTAAAACGCAGATGCGTTTTGAAAACGTTGCGTTTTCTGCTGCAGTATTGAAACACATTTTTTGCAAATAAGCTACGTTTTATCCCTATAATTTGACCAAAACGCTTGATCAAACGGGCTCTAAATTATATTGTTGAAATTTATATACGTAGCGTTATTATTTAAAACGGGAACTCACTAGTCGAGTTTTCTGGAAATTAATTAGTTAGAGTCTGTTTTCCAAGCAAAGTTTTAAAACTTTGATTTTTACTCTTAATTTAGGCCCACCAGCTTCTATTTAATCTCTCTTACTTTTCTCTTCAATTATTATAAAATAATAAAAGTTTGAAATTCAAAAATCAACCTCAAAACCCCTATACCAAACACAACCTTATAGAAAGTTCTTGACGTTTATAATTCTCCGGTCTCTTGGACTAGTTTTCGCACCATCAAAATTTGAAGACTAGGGACGAGCCGTTCGGTTCGTGTAACAACCCTAGATGGGAAGTGCCAACCCTTGCTTTTTTGCAAAAGAAAATCAATTTTTTTTAGTTATAGGTTTTGGGGCTTATTGTCAATTTTGGTTCTGGAAGGGATGTGTTGTAAATACTGTAATGGAAGTTTTTTGTTGATTGAATCTATTTCAAAGTTAAAACTTAGAACCTTACAGTTTAGAGAAAGATTACAAAAAACTCCCTCAAAGAACTTTGTATCCAAAAAATTCAAAGAACAATTTAGATATCTATATATATAATCTAAAATTTAAATATTCAATACCAAAAATCTCAATCAAGTAATTTTAGCTTAACACTGTTGATACTTTATTTTTGTGACAAAAATACCCCATTCCCATAATAGTCTTATAACTAGTTATGCTCTTAAAATAAATTTCTATTTAACATTAAAAAAACATCAGTACAAAAAAAGAAAAAATTGTTTGGTAGGCAGTAGTATTGTTAGCAACATAGACATATACTCACATTTTCAACAGAATGTTATTAGTTAATATATGTAATTTAAGTATTGTAAATTTGAAGTTATGAGATAATCAAGGCTGGGGACAAGCATATATTATTGGAGCAACCATGATTAAGAGCCCGTTTGTTCCTGTGTTTTGGCCAAAACACAGGGTTAAAACGCAGCTTATTCCTTAACTTAATGTTTCAATGCTGCGGTAGAAAACGCTGCATTTTCAAAACGCAACTGCGTTTTAAAACGCTGGAATTCCTAGCTTTTTCCCAAAACGCAGATTTTAAAACGCAGTAGGGAATAAAAAGCAGCGTTTTGACATAATATCCCAAACGCATTTATAAAGAAAAAAGTCGCGTTTTAAATAATCTGCGTTTTAGAAATTCTACATTTTTAAAACACTGCGTTTTCAAAACGCTACACCAAACGAACTCTAAACAACATGAAAAATGTATTCCTCATATTATCAAAAAAGTTTGTAGTGTGGAACATCAGCATAAACTCTAATCTTAAACTCAAACAACCTCAACCTCGACCTCGACCTCAATCTCGACCTCAACCTCCTCCATCTAAAAAAATGACTGTCATCCCTATATATCCTTTATCTTTATTGATGTTGTTAAGGTTAATCAATTAAAAAAGTTATTGCATTGGAAATCAATTTTTTTAATGTATTGTAGAGTGTTTCCACCCTACTTTCATGAACGGAAGCTTAAAACAAGTATTATCGGGGCACTTATTAGCAAACTTCTATTTTTATTATAAACAACTTTATCAACTTATGATTTCGTTAATCATTATCCCTATAAACTTTAGAGTAGTTTTACTGTGAGATCATCTTACGGATCCTAATTCATAAGACGGAGTTTCACTCTCTCACAGCTCAACCTACAAACATACGATGGGTCGGATCAAAGAGATCTGTCTTACAAAAATTACACGTAAGACATTATTTTCTAAGTTTTTGTCAAAGCTTTATTTTAAGGTTTCATTAATAGCAATATATATGTACATTGAAAATAACCCATTAGAGTGGTATCAATTTCAACTAAAGGAAGTGTGATAAAGTCTATTTGTTAGCTATACCTGTGGACTAAATATCCTTTTTAACTTTTAGTCCCAATCAATGGATTTTAAAATTTGTTTTGAAATTTGTGGGCGTGCGGGGGGAAAAGAAGTCAAGAAGACATGGCTTGTTGATATGGATATGTATGGAAAAAGTTGATAGCTTCTTTCTTTTACCATGACTATCCCGCGAGTCCTTCTTAGGAAGAAAAATCAATTTGGAATTTTCCACTTATAATAATTATTAGCCTTTCTTTGAAAATGATACATGGATCATAGTCGCTAAACGCAGCCCCCACCCTCTATACGCTAAACGCAATCCCCTTTTAAAACTACTAACTTGTCCTCATCTTCTAATGTATATGTTTTTTTGACATAATTTGTGTCAAATATATATATATATTAATTTTTTTCCATTATTATTGTGTTATAATGTACATTTAAATTTTTTTTGGACATATATGCACCTGGCAAGGCACATGTCTTTTTGGACATGCACCTAGATCAGACGCATGTCCAACAAATTTTTTTATTTTGAAAATTTACACTTTACCCCCTTGAATTTGTTAATTTTGTTAAATTTTTTATTTTGATATAGTGTAAATTTCTATTAAGTTTAACAATTTAACGAAATTAACAAATTTAAGGGGGCATAGTGTAATTGAAAAAAAAATTGGACATGCACCTGGTCCAGAGGCATGTTCAAATTATTAAATTTTTTTGTACATTTTGCAAAAATATACATAATAATAGTATTTCCTTCCATCAAAGGTTTTCACTTAAAAACAAACCCTAGTATTTAGTATTATCTTAGTTTTACTAAAAAAAATATATGTTTGAAAAATCTACTTAAAAAGATATAACGATTATACACATAATTTTTTGAAGTATAGAATCATTAAATTAACATCCCAAAATAGAACGTAGACGTTTATAGGAAACGGATCGGAAGGAGTAATATATATATAAATAGCTACTCCTACAATTTCAAGCAAAGAGTCCCTTATTCCATTTTGGAATATTTCACATAAAGAGTCAACTTTTAAAAAATATGTCTACAATTTTCGTAACTTCTCAACATTACCCTTCACGTGTGATATAAATATATTAAGTACGGTCAAGCAAAAATTTTTTTTTTCAATTATGACATACTCAAACAATACTTATATATCTTAATTATTATACCTTTGAAACGTGGACCCTTTGATGGAACAAATGAAGTATTTACTAAAGGTATGAATAGTTCAAGAAAAATTGTGCCGCACTTAGAAACCATCAATAATTGAGAAATTAGTTTTAAAATCTTTCAAACAACATCAGTTTGTTTTCAGAAAAATAATACTCCCTTCGTTATTAAATTATTGTCATGATTTGACTTTTTCAGTCAAATTAAGTGCTTTTTAAATGAAAATTTGACATATAATGTTCCAGTGTTTTTCAAAATAAGAAAGCAAATTATATGTCAAATTTTCATTTAAAAAACACATAGTTTGACTCAAAAATTTAAATCAGGACAATAATTTAGAAACGGAGGGAGTAGAAAAGAATAATAATAAGGAAAATAAAAAGACAGTATTGAAATGTACTTCCTCCGTTTCGATCAAAGAGTCCAGTTTCTATTTTTAAAAGTCAACATGTGATTAATCAAATCAAATTTAACATACTTTAATTATATTTTTGAAAATAAAATCTCACTCACTAAAAACTAGATTAATACTATGGATTACAACATTTATGATTTTGTATAAACAAAATTTTTTATATAAATTTTTGATCAAATTTTAATTAAGTTGATAAAAAAAATTAATAATAGACTCTTTAGTTAGAACGGAGAGAGTATTAATTAAGAACCTCTACGAGTTTTTCTACTAATTTACCCATGATTTACATCATAGTAATCTCCTTTTTCACTTGCCCTTCATTTTACATTTCTTTAAATGTTTAAGGGGTAGGACTAAAAGGCCACATTTTCTTGTAATTGGTTCCATGAGAAGCATGAGACAAATAAAATATTAGTTGAAAGCATGTAAAAGTATTTTATCTTAATTAAACCCGTGCGAGTTTCTTTTCCACCTTGCCAAAATCATGAACCCATTCAAACGAAACCAAAGAAAAAGGGAAGAAAAGAAAACGGAAAAGATCAATGAGAAACAAGTTTGAAAAAGTGAGATTTATTTTATTCATGAACAGGAAAAGTATAAGATGTCATGTACGTTTAAAGTATGCATCAAATGTGCGTCAAAATTACACTTAATATCTTTTGATTGGTTAAATGATTTGTAGGTCCTAATACTTAAAAGTTTATTACCAACTAAAAGATATCAAGTGTAATTTTAGTACACATTTGATCCATATTTTAAATACAGTGACATTCTTTAAAATATAATAATATCTTGTTTTTGTGTGGATTTAAAAGTAGTTAGATTAAAAACGTGTTCAATAAACGAGGGCTGTGAGTGACCTATTTTGTCTTCTTTGTATAGGGCTACCCCACTAAAGCTTCTTTCAATATACGACAATGGTTTAAAGCTGAGAAGCATGTTTGTTTTCATTTTTGTTTTTTTTATAAAAGCGTGAAAGGAGATCGAATTTGAGATTTTATACTTTGTAAAGCCTCAGTTTTATAACTGGGCCACTCCTTAACGACAGAAGCATGTTCGTTGTCTCACCCAAAAATCTATAGATGTTGTTGGTGTTTAGTGATATTACAACGTATTAGTTTGCTAAGCACCTGTGTCAACGAAACCCAACGATAAACTCATTCAAAAATTTATAAATAATATTGGTGAATAATCTAACCGACGTGCGAGTTACAAAAGCAATATTGTGGGGGCTTACTTGCCAAATCAGTAGAGGATGATAACTTATATAAAGCAAGCCGAAAAGGAAGAATTTCCATCTCTTTACGTGCATGAACAAACAAGCTCCCGAGAGTGTGCTCATTAAGATTGCGTGAAAGTTATAGACAAATTTGTTGCTAATCCGTGCATTTAGTAATTTGATTTAAATTTGTAATATTATATGTGTCGATCGGCTTAATAGTAGGGATTAGGTTTGAAGGACAAATGAGACGTCTCAAATAAACTTAAGTAAGCTCGATTGATACAAATTAAACATGTTTAATAGATTTATCACGCGCCTCTCAAGTTGGCTAGACGAAATGGTCAGGTATAATTTGTTTAACTCGAACCAAACTCAAAACTCCATCCAAACTCATTTGTAATATTTTCGAGGGGGCGGTTGTGTAAATCAGAGGGTGTAGTATTCAAGGTTGGTAGGGGCAATATGGTCATTTTACTGGGAAGAAAGTCTGCGTCTAGTGCCTATGTTAAAATATTGGTAAAGTGTGTCTTAAAGTGTATTCCAACGGGATTCGTTTGTAGTTTCTTTTCTTTTAGAGACGTCATTTGAGATATGTGTTAATGACATTTTACTACCCCATGATTTGATTAATATCACACCTAGGGGTCTGCCGTCTAAAGTTTTGCTCATAAAGGTCTAGTATTACATTTTTGATGCATGGGGGTCAAAGAGGGCCATGAAGGGCCAATAAATGATAGGACCCCGCTCACACGTGGCATCGACAGATCGAGAGTACCAAGGACCAGACGACATGGGATGACAGGTTGACCAAGCGACCTAGCAATCTGAAGAGGTGATACACTCATCTCGCCTCCTCACATCCACATTTAATGTATGCCAGTGTCAACGACAAACCAGGAAAAAATGGATAAACACCATTGGTTGTAACAGTTGACTTACCTTCTATGGGTAAGGAACAGACTCCGCAGGCAAGATCCCCAGTTTTCTGAGTCGTATCATGTACATTTTCAATGACCAACTGGCCTCAACTGAAGCCATGATCTCCTCCTATAAATACCCCCGCATGGTAAATATTTAATACTTACACATTTATCACGCACATAGCTCTCATCTCTCTAATTGATTTTTCCTACTTGCATGCATTTACTCCCTTCCTCTCATTCCCACACTCATTAATAACATTCCGACACATTAATTCCCTTGATGGTTCACGACTGTTAAAGCGAATAATAACACTTAATAATCTCACTCTCACACTAGAGGGTTTGAGTCGGGACATTCCCCGACCCTACTCACGGTAGTTTTTCTGTCATTCTCAGCTGGTGAAAAAGAGCTAAAGGCCAAATATCCAACATTCCTCTATTTTTCTACACTTGACAGAATCATGATCTCAATCATGTGTATGATAAAATATAGCAATGAAGAAGATAAATAACATGAAGAACGATGAAGAAGAACAATGTTGAGAACATTCACCTATTCACTTATCATAAGACCTCTAAGTGAATATTTATTAATTACAAAAGATTTGCTTGTAACCATCATCTATCTAGGTTAGGATAACTTGTTTAAATTTGACTAGTAGCCTGAAGCTACATACTTAGTTATTCGGCCTTAGACCATCCCGACTCACTATGACAGGGCAACTAAATAGAGTGGTAACCAAAGACTCAATACTACTACATCTCACTAAGACACTGAGCATTAAACTCATAGAAGAAGCTGAAGAAACTTAAAGGAGCCGCGTCTCCGACTGATGTTCAAGACAAAGCTCAAAACCAATTTCTCAGCAGCTGATGACAAACTGATGTCTCAGGACTCACATCAGCGATCAAGACTCAACGGTCAAAATGGAAATATATTTTAGATTCTCTAAAATATATTTTCTACACAACTTGATCTCTAAAGTACTGCTCTTCATGTAGCTCCAGCCCAAAAAGTACTTTATGATGTGACAACGCCTTTATACTTTTCAGAGACGTAAAGTCTCTTCTGGAAGATCTTGCTATTTTCCCCAAAAGCCTTAAATCCCGGACACAGTCTTCAAGACTTTGAATTCAACGTCTATAATGACTCTATACAACGGCTGAATTCAAACATCTCTCAACGGCTACTCACATCTCTCTCTCTATAAATACCTCAGGCGTCTGCTCAAGAAAAGTGTGGACATAGGTGGAAAATTACATTAACAATACACCGAGAGCAAGTGCTTCTGGAAAGAGAGAAAGATATAGTGGTGTGCAAGAATAATACATTGGTGAAGTTAGAGTATATTCAAGCGTGCCCAATCAGTCATCTACCGATTGCCCTTAAAGCTCATCTCCATCAACCTCTCAAAAGATTGAAGGATGAAGACTTCACTCACCAAGTGTATGAAGAGAAGAAAGAGAGAAATAGGAAAGAAATGTCCAAAGAGATTCAATCTGTTAGCGTCTAGTCTAGAGTCTAGGTCTTCACTCCATATCTTATCCATACACACAACCTTACTAATCTTTGTAATGGCTAGTGTGGATTTGATTACACAACCTCGTATGAGTTGGGATATCCCCAAAATAGATGATCATACTTTCTAAGTTTGTCACTTCAATAAGTCCTCAGACCATCAAAGAAACTTTTAATTAAGTCTTCTGATGATGGTTCAGGAGAGAAGGTGAAGTGATATCAGCCAAAGGAGAAAATAATCATTTATATCTCTTTTGGATCCCATTAGAATATTTTGACTATAAGTTTTTCTTTAGTAGTTTAATTTACTTTTTGTAACATGTACTTAGGCAAGTTAGCTAAACAATGTGTATGCCTTTACTGAATTCATTTAATGAAGTATCTTATACAATAACTAGTATTTAACTAACTGCTAAATTCAATCTTGTGTACTGCAGCTTTATATTTCATGGCCTACCATATTACTTTGATTAAATTGCCACTACATAAGAACTGAACTTACATACTTTACTATCCAATTTCTACACTATTTTCTCAAAGAGCATCTACAGAGCATTGTGTGACTAAATTCTTTTAATGCTTTCTATCTAACTCTAGTCATTCAACTATCAGTCGACTGATCTATTAGCTGACTAATAGATCAACTGAAGATAGAACTTTCGCTGCTCATACTAATTTTTCAGTCGTATGCCTATCTGATTTAGTTGATTGCTTAAATATCAGACAGCTGATTACATCAATTAACTGACATACTAACTAATTCATCTTCTTCAAATGCTCATACTGATCGCTCAGTATGATTTCGCATATCAGTTAATGATATCACAACTTGAAGTTCCGAAAGAAATTTTAAGTTTGATATATTGGCTATTCACCCCCCTCTAGCCTATTTCTGAGCTCTCCTTAGAGAAAGTGGGCCTACAAAAAAGTATCGTGTATATTCAGTAATCTGTAACGTGCTACATTTGTTACACTCGATGATTGTATTTATATATGTAGAAGACTCAAGTCGTTTGTACAAAGAGAATACATAACAAACCCAACTGCATAAGATTCCTTGTAACAAACCTCTAAGTGCTATAACTTGCACTAACTGCTCAATCTTACTTGGACCACTTGCTCAGCTGGTGGTTCACTTGGTTCCTCTGTAAAAAATCCCCCCTCAAACTGGAAGCCTTAAAAAGATTAAAGGCTTGAAGTTTGGAAAGTAAAAACTGTAATTGATGAGCTGGAAGAGCCTTGGTGAAAAGCTCAACAAGTTGATTGACAGAGGAAACATAGGAAGTGGAAACAACACCCTGGAGAATTTTATCCCTGACTAAATAGCAATCAAGGTCTATATGTTTGGTACGTTCATGGAAGACCGGATTGGAGGCAATATAGAGAGTATCCCTGTTATCACAATCAAGCTGCACAGGAGTGAGAGAGGAAAGACCAAGGTCACTAAGAAGAGCCACAAGCCACACAAGCTCATAACAATCATTGGCCATGGCCCTGTATTCAGCCTCAGTCGAAGAGCTTGAAATAATATTTTGTTTCTTTGCCTTCCAAGTGATAAGACTTGGGCCAAGCATCACACAGTAACCAGAAAATCACCTCCTTGTGGTAGGGCAGCTACCCCAATCAGCATCACAATAGGCTTGTAAAGAAAGAGAACTGGATGAAGAATAAAACAGCCCTTGACCAATTGTCCCTTGTAAATACTTAGCCAATTTTATAGCAGCTGCATAATGAGGCTCCCTTGGAGAAGAGAGAAATTGGCTAAGAATATGAACTGTGTAACAGATATCAGGCCTAGTGATTGTCAAGTAAATAAGCTTACCAACAAGCCTTCTGTATTTTTCAGGGTAGGGTCAGCGAGCAAAACACCAGAATCTACAGCAAGATTGTGATGTTGATCAATAGGAACCTTGGCAGGCTTGGGAGATAGTAGACCAGTGTCTTTGATAATATCCAGTGTATATTTTCTCTGATGGAAACAGATGCCCTTGGGAGACCTAGCTACCTCAATGCCCAAGAAGTACTTGAAAGGCCCTAAATCCTTGATTTTAAACTGAGAATGCAAATATGTTTTGACAGATTGAATGAGGTCTAAACTGTAATAGTGACAACTATGTCATCCACATAAACTAGAATGATAACAATGTTTGTAGAAGTATAGAAGGTGAATAAAGGGTGATCACTCAAGGATTGTTTGAAACTAAAGGCCTTGACTACAGAACTTGAAAAACCAATGCCTGGGGGGCTTATTTTAAGCCATACAAGGACTTGAGAAGTTTGCAAACAACCTGTTGACCCTGGGGACAAGGAACTGGAAGGATTATAACCAGGAAGAAGAGACATATAGACCTCCTTATCAAGATCTCCATGCAAGAAAGCAAATAAAGGCCATGATTTCACAGAGGCAATAGCTAGAAGGATCTTAAAAATAGGCATCTTTGCTACAGGGGAAAATCTCTCAAAGTAATCCTCTCCATATTGCTGAGCAAATCCCTTAGCTACCAGCCTAGCTTTGTAGGTTTCAAGGGAGCCATCAGATTTATATTTAAGCCTAAACACCCATTTGCAGCTTATGGCTTTCTTATCAGCAGGTAGCACTTGTAATAGCCAAGTGTTATTTTGCTCCAGTGCTGCAATTTTACTAGTCATAGCCTAGCATCAATTTAGATCGTTGAGGGCTTGTTTATATGTAATAGGTTCAGTGAGAGAAGATATGTTGCAAAGAAAAGAAAAATAGGAAGGAGTAACAGCAGAGTAATCAATAAAAGTAAATGAGGGATTGAAAGAAGAAGAAGATTGAAGATAAGAAGCAGAGGGAGAGGTATGAAAAGATGGTAAGCCTGTATAGTCATCAAACTTCCTTGGAACCTTTTTCTGTCTTACTGGCCTGGTAGAAGTAAGAGTAGGAGAAGAAGATGAATCAATGGGAGAAGATCAAGTTCCCCCTTGTCCGTGTTTGGGGTAGATGTCATAAGATCAGCCAGCCTCATATCAGCCAACCTCATCCCTCCACTGGACAAACTTCTACCAGCCATGCTTAAACTTCTTCTATCATGCCTTCTTCAATTGAAGATTTTGTTAAAGGCTTGAAAATCATCATGGACTTAATATTTAGACCTAACATATATTGACGAAATGGCCCAAACTTTCAGCTTTCATAAGTTCGTATCAATAGTATATCATCAAATTCCAACCACAGCCATATCTAAACCAAGCCTTATTTGATTCCCAACCAACTTCTACATCACACCAAATCTTCACCTTATTATCTGATTGAACTTATGTTATTTTTTTAATGAACGTGACAATAGCTACTTTTGTTCTCTCCCAAAAGTGAATACATTGGCACTCAACATATTCTCTATGCCTAACGTCTCTATATTTGCAAGCTAAATAATAAGCCTACTGCTCAAGTTCTCATTTAATCTCTTCATGCCTTACAATCCCATTCATGCCTTGTACTCCTCTTTCACGCTTGTGACCATTAAGGAGGAGATGTATATAATGACATATACATAAAGGACGATGTATTGTATACATCAAGGGAGGAGATGTATATGAAATATATATATATATATATATATATATATATTCACGCTTGAATGTATACATTATATTCAGGAGGAGTAGTCCAACTTAAGAAGGTAAAGCTCTCCCTAGATAAGTCTTTGACTTAGCTGATCTAGATAAATCTTTGTGATATATCTATAGATGTGTGGTCCACTTAATGAAGGAGGAACAAATTTTTAACCTTTACTGATCTTCTTTCTTCCTCCGTGTAGCATCACATTCTTCATTAAGAAAATATTTTTCTTTGCTCTGACACTTAATCAATTCAGTTAAGTATCAAAAGAGCTACCTCCAAAATTTTCAAACAACAATTCATAAATTTTTTATTCTTTCAAAAACTGCTGTTCAAACTACTTTCTTGTAAAATCTCTAAACAAGAAAGATACTTTCTTAAATCTTCAATCTAGATACCTAATCAATTCAAATTGAATGTTTATATGAGGAGAATTTCAAACAGCGATTCTTAAATCTCTCATTCAAAAACTGCTGTTCAAAATACTTTCTTGAAAAATATCTAAACAAGAAAGAAACAATATTTCTAAAATTGGTATCTTAGAGCAATTTTTAAAACAAATTTACACTCTAAATCTCTCTTTAAAGAATTGCTATCAAAACTTTTTTTGCCTAGATTCTTCAAAATTGTTTAAATCATTGTGCAAGAAAAATTCTTTTCATAAACATCTTTATGGCCTGCTTATCAATTAAAAGTCATATTTGCCTCAAAATATTTTTACTATTGCATGCCTTGTATTTGTACTTTCATTTATTGAGTCTGTAAATACTGATCAATAGGTGACTATACATATGCTATTGCTTGTAAGTTCAACTTAGGGCATGCCTTGAGATAAAATAATTATTCATTAGAAGACATGTTATTACTAAGGATTGAAAATCTGCTATAAGAGCTTTATGTATATGTCAACTGTAGTAATGGCCCCAAGCGAATAGTAGGAGATTGTTAGAAATATGCCTGTAAAACAACTGATGTATATGTTTGCATATTCCTACACAGTGATTTACTTGTTCCTATTACAACGCATATTTCACAAGTGGCTAAAAGGGCTGCGTACCGGTTAGTGTGGCAAATTGCTGAAATACTGCATAGGTCATTAGACTAGGAAGTATTTGTACATGTCCGAGTTTTTGTCCTACCTTCTTATGATGACCTTACCAATGGATTAGCTTTAGAAGCGCTAGCAAATGTCTCACCAGCAGTTGTCTCACCAGCAGATATCTCTCCAGTAGACTTCACTCTAGTTGTTCTACATCGGCAGTTACTCTAGTATTGCCATGCTCTGTAAAAGACTACTGCAAGAGTACTGCACAGTTCAAAGAGAAACATCAGTCGTTCTCTAAGCTATATTATTTACAAGGACACTCTGCTAATCTCCCTGACAACTTAAAGATACACATCTATGTATGATCCTTCACTCTTATCCATTGGATATTTTCTCTTTGGTGTTTGATCCCAGTCCTCAAGACATATCTAGAAAAAAGACCAGTCACAGAGTGCTTTCACCCAGGCATGCACGTCCTGTCCCATCAATTCTTAGCCTGATTCATGGACAGCCTTTTTGACACAATCTTCATAAATATTTTTACCTAACAATTCATACGATGTATTCTGATACATTGAAGAACCAACATTTCAAACGGAAAAAAAATTAACTCAGTCACAACGGATCCTTCATTCTCTCTGCCTATAAAAGAAACCTCTCATCCTTCTTCAACAAGTGCGATAGTGCGAAGGTGTAAGAGTGGAAAAAACACAAGTGTAAGAACAAACACTTTGTGGGAGAGTGATCTAAAATTCTTAAGGAAAAAAGAAGCTTCGTTTAATCAAGAACTTCCTTCTTGATTTAAGTTCTTTCTTCCTTCGAAAGTCTTAGTTTCTTTAGCAGCTATAATTCTTATTCATAGTAAGAAACTTAGCATCCAGCCTACCGTTAAAGACAGAACCTGCTTGAAGATGTCCGATGAAGAAACAGAGCTTAATATCCACATTGCATTCATACCGGTAGACTTACATTCTATTGTATGTAAGAGTTGTCGGTTGTGCAATAAAGTGTCATCATAGTGGGTTGAGTGCTTTGCACTCAGCTGTTCAAATACTTGCTATTTAAACAACCCATAAAATTGTATTCTCATAACAAATTTATCGAGTTGATACTACAGGATGATAACAAACTAAATGTTGATTACATCTTCCAATGTATTTTCGATAAATTTAATTTCACTTTGTTAATCTCTCCTTTTTGTTTCAGGGGAGATTTCTACGTTAGAGAATCTTGGTTAATATACTAAGCATGTTTACCTTAGAGTAAACCTCTACTGAATTTTAATATAAAATATATTTCTTTACATTCAGCTTTTACTTATCATTCCAGTAATATATGTTTTAATATATTTTGCAATCTGTCTTTGGAAAGTGATTGTTGCATCCAATGAAGATTTAAGTCTGCTAATGTACCTATACTTATTCATTTACAACAACTTTAATCTTCTATACTATACTTTTGCTGCTAGTTCTTCCGCTACTTAACTATCTCATCAGCAAAGTGTAATAATTTCAATTTTCCATGCAGTCAGTCAAGTTTACTTTGACAAAGTAAATAATATTTGCTGAAGCACATCAGCCATTCTTTGTAGCAGCTATGTTGCTTAAAAAGAAAGTTGACTTGGCCTGATAATTATTTCATCCCTGTTCCTAAACAAATATCAAAGTTGAATGAGATTTTTAATTGAGGGTAACATAGGCTATTCACCCCCCCTCTAGCCTATATTCAGAGCATATCAACATAGACCTAACAAGTTGTGTTACTGACATTCGAACTGTGAGTGTAGCCTTTGTTCTTCAAAAACTTTGGCATTTTTGTAGAATATAATTTAACACCATAGAGCCTATGCCACTCTGGAAAGCCTTTGAGAAAGAACAACTATCTTTGGTATGACCCTGTCCTCCATAATGATCACAAGACAAATGACTCTTTTGACTGTTTCTCCTGTTTTGATTGAACTTAGAAGGCTGGCCTTTGGAGAACAAGGATGTTGTATTATCAATTACTATAGGAGGCATATTTGTAGCAGTAAGACCCATTTGTCTTTCATCTTGGCATAGTAAAGATACTGCCTGACTTATGTTTAGTAAATGATTCATCATAAGAATTGAACCTCTCACAATGGTGAAATTGTCATTTAGGACCATAAGAAATTGAGTTAAATGTTGAAGATGATTATTTTCTTCCAATGATTGAGCAGCTCCACATGCACAATTACATACACATTTAGGAGTATTGTTAGTATTGATCAACTCATCCCAAAGAGATTTGAACTTCGTGAAATACTGTGAAACAGTGAGAGTTCGTTGCACAAGAGGAATGATTTCTTTTCGAATTTGATAAATTTGAGGTGCATTACCTTGTGTAAATCTAGCCTCTAAGTCATCCTACATATCTTTAGCATTAGTAATGTATACTATACTTGACCTTATCTTAAGAGTAACCACATTCAAAATCTAGGCAATTAATATATCATTACATCGAATTCAATGAGCTAGGTATTTAGAGTCTGTATTTGGTTTCTTGTGTTCTCCAGAGATTATGCCTAATTTTATCTTTGTAGATAGTGCAATAGTCATAGCTCGTTTCCATTCTGGATAATTCAATCCATTTAGAACTATAATGACTATAAGGAATCCAGAATTATCATTTAGATGAAGATAGAGAGGATGAGAAGAACTCAATTGAAGTGTTACCTCTCCGAAATCATAAGGATCAACTATAATTGCTGCTAAATTTGTTGAATTCGAAGTCATGTTTGATCTTTGATTTGCTAATGATTGAATTAGATTAATGGATTGCGATCACGATTCAGATTAGTGAGTGATTTATGATGCGGAATTAATGGCTCTGATACCATGACAAAATCATGATCTCAATCATGTGTATGATAAAATATAGCAATGAAGAAGATGAAGAACGATAGAGAAGAAAAAGTATCTTGTATATTTTGTAATCTGTAATGTGCTACATTTGTTACACTTGATGATTGTATTTATACATGTAGAAGACTCAAGTTGTTTGTACAAAGAGAATACATAACAACCCTAGCTGGATAAGATTCATTGCAACAAACTTCTAACTACTACAACTTGCCCTAACTGCTCAATCCTACTTGGACCACTTGCTCTACTGGTGGTTCACTTGGTTCCTCTGTAATAACACCCTTCATGTTGAAACTCGACAAGATTACTATTTTTGGTGCGATCAGGCTCTATATTAGTTTGTTGATGAGTAATCATATACAAAATCACTAGCCTGCAATTATTTTAATAATTTTCAGATGACTTTATTCTAAAAACCAAACACCAAACTTAAAAATAAATATCGTTCCAAATACTTCCGCTGACATCGATCTCTCTAATCGACAACGTCGAATTCATCACCCCTGAAAACACCACCATTAAACACCTACACACACTTTTTCTTCCATAAATCTCATAATTTTCCTCGCACTCTACAAATATAAAATTCCCTCTCCACTGGTAGTAGAGAAGACACTACTTTCAGTTCAAGGTGAAGGAGTTTGCTAGAAGGTTATCGATTGTCACATGCTTTAACATCGACAATATGCACATTTCTAGCTTCTTTTAATAGATTGTGGTAACGCTTAGGAAAATTGCAGTAAAGAGGAGGCAGAAGAGGAAGTTGATATGGAGAGTGACTCATTAGGTTTTGGTGGGGTTACGACCAAAGTCTGTATTTGATTTGAGAAGATTTGATTTTGGTTGAAGTAAGCTCAGAAAACCCTAGACAATGATGATGATGATGATGGTTGTGGTTAGGCGAAAAATGATAAAAATATGATGAGTTTGGGAAAGAGAGAGAATTAATGAATCTGAGAAAAAATATGAGTGAATCGTTTTAGATAAGAAAATAAAATTTGACTGGTCTTCTCATTCCGTCACTTGCCTTAGAAATGAGCAGGATGGACCCGAAGGTAGATAGTAAAGATGGCCCATTCTAAGTGGATTAGGGAGACTGCATGTGTCGAACTGTCTCCTAAAATTTCCATCTTTTGACAAATATTTAGGGAAGACTAATGTCAAGGACCATGTCACGGCATTTGAGGTACATATATAAGGGAACCATAACCATCTATGAAGAAGTCTAGTGCAAAGTTTTCGCAAGCACTCTTCAAAGCAAGGCTTTGAAGTGTGAAAGTTGGTTCGAGTTTAAAAGTCTTTATGAAGAAATTCTTCATAACTGACAGCTTCCCCAAGGATGAGTCAGATTTTTAAAATTTTAATTTTACTTATTCATACCTCATTTAAGTTGCAAGAAAACTATATTTAATTTTAGAAATGAAACTATTTGTTCGAGACAAAAAAAAAAAAAAAGTGTCGTGCCACTATATTTTTGGAAGGAATTGGAGGGAGTATATTTTTTGTATGTATAAAATAAAAAAAAAAAACTAAATATCATGCTTCAGAAGAACGAATATTATTTGTTGCTTAAACTTTAAAAATACAACTTTTTCAATTTTTGACAAAACCACAAAAGAAAGTAGTCGAGGTCACACCTTGTCTTGCCCTAGAAAGTCCAAAATGTAATCCTTCTTAATTTCTCCAAAAAGGAAGATTATCATTTGGTCAATGGAATGATAAGTATGCAGCCATGCAGGCAAACATTTTCTCCGGTGACCGCCAACATGTTTAGTGGTTTCATCCTTTATGTCAAAGATCAATGAATCTCTCTCTCTCTCTCTCTCGCCGACCAAACACCATGACCCCGTCGGTCGGTCTCAGTCTCCCTTTTCAACTAGCCTTTAATTTCTTGGTCAATCTTACCAGCGCTCCTTTCCTTCAATAAACTACTTTTGCAAACTTACCAGCTTAATAATTGCGCCTTTCAATCCCCGTAGCATTGTGGCTAGCTAGCTAGTTATTACTTTCGTTGGCACTTTGACTTATTGACTCGCTACGTTTAAATCTTTTATTTCTTGATCCTAAATTCATTGAAAAATAACTTAATTCCCCCAATCCCAAAGATGCAAAACTATCTAGGAGTACTTACCAATTCCTCCGATCAAACCATAAGCTATGGAGTATGTCAATGACATCAAGATCATTGTCACGAATGCACGAATGGCCTGTCTCATATCATCCCATTCAATCTCCACCACTGATTTGATCATCAAAACTCCCACTAATATCAAAGGTGGCCCCATTGCCCACGGTGGTATCGACGCCAACACTGGGTACGTAAAGAAAAATGCGATGATTCAATAAAAACAGTCACAGGCGATGTACCTATAAGTAGTGATCCTATCACAATTGATGTCGCATCGGACATGAAGGCAAAATATTGACCTTAATTCAAAATCATCATTAGCATCTGTAAACCCAAAATATTGACCTTAATTCAAAATCATCATTAGCATCTGTAAACCCCGCAAATTCGGACATCGAATATAATGTACCAGTTGTGTCAAGAATGTCGACGTACAAAAATGTGAAAAATGCCTCCCAAAATGTCCATTCGCCTATGCCTTTGAAACTCAATGCCCCCGCCGTAGTTTCTATTGCACGAACATCCACCACCTTCTTGAAATATGCATACGCTGCATTACCAGATTCAGTATTTGGAAACCAACAAATTACCGTGACGAATATTATACCGTAAATAATTGCGCCTTTAATAATATTTTAAGCCTTACCTGCAGCTTGAGGTTTAGAAATATTTTCAGTTTGCATTGAACTTAGATCCATGGTTTTGGAATTACTTGTCACCATCGCATTTTATAATTTTAGCAAAAGAAGAACTTAGATTCATGGTTTGCATTTTTATAATTTCTTTCAAAGCCAATGTACATGTGAAACCATCAATAAAGTAGGAACAAAAAAGTAAGTATAAAATGGTAAAATTACTTTCCTAAAAAGGTAAGTTTAAAAACAAAAATAAATTTTTTTTAAACGGACAAAAAAGAAAAACAGGACGATCGGGGGGAGTAATATTTTCTTCTCAAACTAAATATTCCTTAGGCCAAAACATAAATTGTTGCCTATAAGTATATATCAAATCTTACATTAGTATACAATATTTATTTCGTCCTAACTAAAGTCCAAACTTTTTAAAAATTTTTGTTTATGATCATAAAAAAGCACTTATTTTCTATTATAGAAAGCAAACATATAAATTGTCTTTTTACATGAATTTAAAAATATTATAAAATCAAATACCAAAATTTTAGTTATTCGATTTCTTTTCCAAAATTATTAATTTTTCAAAATTGATTTCATTTCCGTATATAGCAATTGAGCCTTTAAGTGCATATATAATAATAGTTGATCATGTCAAAATCAAGTTACTTATTGTATTATCTTAAATTATTTTGGATATGAGTGGATAGCACACACAAGTTAAACAAATGTCCAGAGTCAAGCAAACGGCCCCATTTGTAACCAATAAGAGTCGAAAAATTCAAGATTGAAGACAAAACAGAAGTTGACTAAGATTTTCGTTGACCACCTATCAACCCCCACGTGGCTTACTGAATGAACGTAGAAAAGTTAATAGAGTAGTCTTTGGTTAGGTTTGATTGGTCGATCCAATGAACTAAAGAAATAAAAAAGGAAACTATCCTCTGAAAATAGATCACCAATTTAGAAAGCCACTCTAATTCTAAGTAAAGGATTGCGTCCAGCTTAAGATAATCCGTCTTCAGTTTTAGTTAGCTTTACCCTTTTTCACATCAGTCAGTCAGGTAACAGACCCAGAAACAGAAGGCCTGGGGGACTTGTAATTACAGTATTTGTTAAAAACTCTTTATATACAAAAATAAATTGAGGTGTCGTGTACTACTTTTAGACTAGTGTTAGAACGTGCAAGTTTCGTCTTATAATGTCCATCTCAACTGGTAGCATACCACGCTTTTTTTAATGGAAAGGTCAAATGTTCAAGTTTAATCAAAAGATTTTAATAAAATCGGGTGTTCAAATCTCACCAGAAACATCCACGTACATTACTACCAACTTAAAAAAAAGAATGAAGGCTTCATTTTATGGTTAACAACTGGAAAGTAATTTTAAGTGCGAGCGTGGGGTGCGCTTTCGGACTCACACGAGAAAGTAGATTAAATTGAGGTACTCGCAAGTTGACTCGAACGAATCATCTTATCAAACAAACAAAAAAAAAAAAAAATAGACAATAAATTACATTCCACTTATTATTATTAATTTTTTTTTTTTTTTGTCACTGATTCTATTAATGGACCTTACCATTTTGGCAAATTTTTCTATAGACTTGTTTCGATAAATTTCAATATTTTTACTAGAACTAACATATCAATCATAGTCAAGTCATACATCCTTGAAATTTGAAGACTAAGATAACTCATTTAGAACCAAATATTGTCCGTATCATATACAGAATATGCTCCGTTCACAAAAGAGTATCTTATTTGATTCAGTATATAGATTAAAAAAATAATTTTATTATAAATATTAGAATAGTATGTGTTGTCCAAAAATACCTATGTCAGAGTGGGTTCATAAATTATAGTGAGAATCAAATCAATGATAACTTGGTAACATTTTTTGTAAAAAGAAAAATTTGAAAACTTGACATTTTTTTTAGAATTGACAAAAAAATAAAAACACAACTATTTAGAAACTGATGAAGTATATATATAAAATGGCCGGAACTTTCTAATTTCTTATAAAAAGTTTCATAGTATAAGACAATCGGGCAATCAATTTAAGGCTAATTAGGTCAGTTTTAGTGGTAAGATTCAAAGTATTCTTAAATGACTAAAATCAACATCAAACCTAACCTTTTCTTTATTTTGGCTCCTCAACTCAAAGCCAAGGGCGCCGCCTGAGAGGGACCCCCACATATAAATGTTCCAAGACTTTTTCTACACCTAATCTTATTCAAGAGCATGCAACTTTATTGTCATGCATGCATAGAAAAATGTCTTTTTTTTTTTTTTTTGGGACTTAATTAGGTCACTTTTAAGACTAATTTGAGTCTTGAAAAACTTGGAACTAGTGATACTAATTATGACTTTACCCTTTACAAGTGTATAAACATATTAATTATGTTTAAATATTTTTATAATTTATGATTAATTTTAATGATACGTATACATTCATTCATTATTAGACTTTTCAAACATAAACTCTTTGGATAGAACAGAGGAATACTTTCAATTCTTGAAATAAGTGATCAACGTGTGTTACTATAAACTCTTTAAACGAAACGATCATAAAGGTCCCTTATAAGGTGTTTACAGTTTTCCATGAGAATTGTTAGTCACGTGGACATAAAAATTGATTGAAAGCTGGAAATTTGAAATTTGGGTGAATGGTGAACGTTGCCAGTCCAAGTCAAAGAAAATCACTTTGACTTTATCATAATAGGTAAGAGTACATTGAAGGGAGACTACAAAAAGTTGGTATCCAAACTAGCTAATGTATTTGCTTTAAGTTTCATTCAGAGCATCCTCTTCTAAAATCTAAATCAAGTTAGTATTGTTCATTATGGCCAACTAATTAGGTTTTTCAGATCAGTGTTCATCATTTAATTTCCCAAATATGTTTTGTTTTGTTCTTCTCTTCAATATTGTTGTACAACATCATTAAATTGTTAACCTAAAACCCACTGTTTTTAATTGCAATCTTTAAGGCTGTTTGAAGTTAGCTCGATCGCTCGCTCGCTCTATAATCCCCGAATCATGAGGTTTCTACAAGGCTTCGTTGGATGGTAGGAATGGAGACGAAGAATGAAAACTCTGTTGTAATCAGATTTCGATAATGAGCTATCGTATAGTTTTTTTCATTCAAGCATTTGGTGTTAAGAAATGGAGTAGTATCAAGGAATGTATTAAGGAAAAATTGCAGGCCGATCCACTTTAGAGAATATTCAATCGCATAAGTCCATTATATTTATTTTCATTCGCTTAAGTCCCTTTTAAGTGATAAATTGACTATTTGTTCCAAAACTGCCCCCGTATCAACATATGATGTTTTTAAGTGTATTTTGTGCATTGTCGTTGAGTGAAATGTGCATTGTCAATGTATTTTGTGATTTTTGTACTAAAAAATATGCATAATGTATATCGTCAAGTATAAAATGTGTATCGTGTGCACCGTGGAGTGTGCTGGAGTTGCTACAATGGGATATTGTGGCAAGCCAAGAAAAAAATGGTGTTTAGTGTTAGTTGCTTTTGTTAGGGTTTAGGCCCTCTAGCGAACCAAAAACAGAAGAAAAAAGAAACTAGGATAATTAAAAAGGGAAAATTATGAGCTAGTACACTTTGTTGGATTTTCAACAGCTTTAATATCCTATGTTTATTTTCAAATCGAAAAAGACACTTTTGTGAATCGCGATGCAAGAAAGTGTTTTGCGATACATCAATTTGAAAACGCAATACAAAAACAATGCCTTTCTCTGATTTAAAAAAATATAAAATAATAAAGCGATTAAAAATTCATCAAAGTGTACCATCAAAATTTCTGCCTTAGTTAAAAAAAGTTAGTCAAATCCCTTTTCCTTACTTTTCCTTTTTTTGTGGGTCGACTGCAAGATTTTGGAGCTTGACCATCAAAAATTGGTCTAAGTAATAAGACTAGTGTCGGGCTCTAGTTCATGCATAAACCATAGCAAAAAGCTAGTCAAAATAATGGCCCACTAATCTGTTCTCAACGGCCCAGTAATATCTTCCAGCCTTTGGGCTTATGTAGAAATCAACACTAGACTTGTTCCTTTTCTTCTTTTTAGTTTTTAACTGGATCCTTTGTTCCCCATCCCGCCCAAAAGTTACCATTAATTATCTCTTTCATTTTCTTTCTTTAAGTCATCGTCGGTTCATGACACGAACAAAATGCTGTAACAAAACGTTATAACATTCACATGACTTTTCTTTTCTCAATTTTCAGTTTCATCTTCTAGGTTACATCTTTTTGATTTCTAATTTGTTCTAACTAGGTGATAGCTCCCGACGACGAATTACGCTTTCGTTTAAGGCATAATTTGATTTAAGTAGGTGATAGCTCCCGAAATTGAGCCACTGTCTTGGGCGTAAAGCCCACTTAGAAGGCATTGGGTTGGGCTTTTGCCATTACTTACCTCTGTAACCTTCCTTGTTCCTTCTGTTGGTAAAGACAAATTAATGAGCAATAAACTTCTCTTTATTTTTAATGCGGAATAAACCACTTAACTGCATAATGTTATGGTTCAAATTTGAGTTTTTTACCAAAATATTGTAGTTCTACCAAAATATTCCCCAACCATTGTACTTATAAAACTAATTTCCGAACTGCCGTACATTTTAAAATTGTTATCTCAAATAACTGTTCTGTAATTTAAGCCCGTCAAATTTTAAGGCACACACACACACACACATACACACACACACACACATATATATATATATAATAATAATAATAATAATAATAATAATAATAATAATAATAATAATAATAAAAAAGAAAAAAGAGTGTTACATGTTGAGCCCTTCTCAAAATTTTGGTGCATATACGTTTGTTTGGTCAGTTATGATTTGAAGACAAAGGTCTAAGGTTTTTGTGGTGCCTTCGATGATGGAGAGTGGTGCAGATGTATGTTTTCAATGAGATTTTGATGCATTGTACACCCCTGGTGTATTTTTTTCTAATTCATAATATAACTATCCTTTGGTTGTTCTAAAAAATAATAAAAATAATTAAAAAAAATCATATATAATGCATGTATAGCATGTTGTTCGAGCCTATAAGCTAAGAGAATAGTCATGGTTTGAGTTAGACAATGCATGCTTGATCATATTTAAAATGGGCTCCAAGTTAGCTTCTGGAATTTAGAGGGGCTTTTACACTCTTGAAAAAGAATGGGCAGAAAATGGGTCATGTTTACAGAGAGTTAAAAGCAAAGAAGATTAAACCAATGCAAAATTGCAGGTTTTATTACCATTGAAATTCCAAGTGCGAGTCGTATCGAGAAATAACATTCTTCCAACGAAAATTAAAAATCTTCAAACCCTTGATGCAATTTTTGCTTGCGAATCTCCCAAAGACATCATCGAGCTGAAACGTTTTAGACATTTAAATGATACTCTTAAAGCCGTTTGCACATAAACTCTTTTAGAAATCTAAAAAACCTTAGTATTGTAGAAAGTACCACGATTTGGGAATTAGAGCCTGTTTGGTGCAGCGTTTTCAATACGCAGCATTTGAGAAACGCAGATTTTTCAAAACGCATATTTTTTCTTGTAAATGCGTTCGAAATATCAATTCAAAATGCAAAATTTTTTTTCTAGCAGAATTTTAAAACCTGCGTTTTGGGAAAAAGCTAAGAATTTCAGAATTTTAAAACGCATCTGCGTTTTGAAAACCCAAATTTTTTCCGTAGCATTGAAATACAAATTTTATAAATAAACTGCATTTTATCCCTACATTTTGGTCAAAACACACTACCAAACGGGCTCTTAGATAAAGAAGTATTATAGTTTGGAAATATTTTTTTAAAACTACGATGTTTTGGTAAAAAACTCTTCAAACTTTAACAACTAAGAAGTTCAACAATATAATTGTAAAAGCAACAATGATCCAACGGTGAATAGAGGACGGAATATAATTTTGGAATAGAGGATCCATTTCGAATTTACAAAAGAGCATTGTTGGAGCATTCATGTTACGCGTCCACATTTTATTTTAAAATATTTTATTTAACAAGTTTAGTTTAAAAAAATTATATCTACAATATATTTAACCTTTTAACCTTACCGCGATCATGAATTTTAGTAATTATTACCAATTCTAAAGATATATATTAATGTTGGAGTATCTTTTAATTAATAGACTTCTCATACGTGAATTATTTGATTACGAGTAAAATACATATACTCCCCCAGTCTCAAAAAAATAATATCATTTCCTTATTAGAAAGTGAACCTAAGACACTATCAAATCACTATGTAGTATGCATTTATCATATCATAGGTAATAAAATATCAATAATAGATACAATATTAAGAATATTAACAATAACAATCTTTTTGAATTTCATAAGGATAATAAATTTTTATAAATTTTAAGTTAAAATTTAATGAAGTTATCTGAAAAATGTCGAAGTGTAATAATAATTATTTTTGGGAAAGTGGGAATACATTTTCTCCAATCTTATTTTACTCATTTATTCCCCCTTTCCTCAGTCTCTGCTCAAATCAGAAAGCAAAACTAGTGGGTAAATTGGTAAGAATAAAGATAGAGAACACCATTCAAAGGAGACAAAGCAAAAGCAAGCTCTAATTAAAGGGGAGCTATTTAATTAAAAACAGAAAAAGAAAAAGCTGAAAAGGAAAACACTACTAGACTTTCTCCATCTATAGTTCAGTCTTCACTTCAGTTCTAGTGATCATTGTCTTCCTTAACAATACAAATCTTTCTTGACATCACCCCTTCCCATAATCTCCATAAATCTGTAATGGGTTATTCATTCATATACAGATCCATAAACATGATATCCTTTATACTTTTACTTCCATATTTAACCCTCATACAAGCTCAATCAAGTGCCTGCAGAACCTCTTGTGGTGACATACCAATTAACTACCCATTTGGCATTGATGATGGCTGCGGAAGCCCGTACTATCGACACATCCTCGTATGTACCGATTCGAAGCAACTTGAGCTTAGAACCCCTTCAGGAAGATACCCGATTCGGAACATAACCTATTCAGATCCTCACCTCCTTGTTACCGATCCATTCATGTGGAACTGTCAAGATGGTAACAATTTCCGTCCCACCAGGCCATTTAGTCTAGACACTAGCATACATTTCTCTCTCTCCCCTCAGAATGATTATCTCTTCTTCAACTGTAGTGAAACCGATGTGATCATTGAGCCCAAGCCCGTTTTCTGCGAAAGATTTCCTGATCAGTGTGATTCAACGTGCGATAGTGCAAGTTATTTGTGTAGGCACTTGCCTGAATGTGCGACTGCATTGGGCGCTACTACTTCTTGCTGTTCTTATTATCCAAGAGCGACAGAGTCGTTAAGATTGATGCTCAAGTATTGTGACACTTATACTAGTGTGTATTGGAGGAATATGGGCGTGACCCCACCTTATAATCAGGTTCCTGAGTATGGGATTCGGGTTGATTTTGATATCCCGGTAACAACACGGTGCCTGCAGTGTGAGGATGCTGCTAAAGGCGGTGGGACTTGTGGATTTGACACTCAAACACAGAGCTTCTTGTGCCTATGTGATAAAGGAAATGTCACTACTTATTGCAAAGGTATGTCTCAATTGGCAAGGTCCCGGAGCCAAATTAATTTGTGAATATACGTGTGTTTAAATGTTCTCGCGAGTGCATAAATTCCTCATTGTAATTTTGCAGATCAGAGCGCGTCTCAGCATGGTAGCAGAACTGGAGTAGTTGCAGGTAAAGCTTAAATATATCGATTCTTTCAGGATTAGAAGAAGTTTAGGCATGTGATTTATTATTTCCATAGCTTCAGTTTTTTAATTCTTATAACTTATATTTCAAAGTATTTTAGGGACTGCAACTGCAGTGTCGGTAGCCGGAGCCTTTGGAGTCGGAGCTGGGATATGGTACTTGAGAAAAGTGAGAGCCAAAGCGCCAGTCACACATGGAGTTCAAAGCAATGAGAACAGACTTTTTTGAGATCAGAAACAAGCAAAGCCTTCACAAATACTTCTTTCCCTTTATTTTTGTCTTTTTCTTTTATTTATGCTTATTCTTATTCATCATATACTACTTTTTTCACTTTTCAAATACAGTATCATGTTTGTGTATGCCATTTTTGCTCTGTTCTGTGTTATGGTTTTCATCAAGAACAAGGTCTATTAGCAACACAATGTAAAGGACCAGCATCCGCAATTAAAGAAGGAACTGTTGATCCTTCGGCAACATCAAATGCTTGATTCTTAGAGTAAACGGGAGCCGCGTTTCCTAAACCAGATTCCTCAAACTCAGCGCCGTGCAAAAGCATATCCTTAGAGGATTTCCAAGTCCAACTCTTCCAAACGTCATTTCGCAAATCAACTTCTCTTTTTGTAACCTGTCCCCCGTGACTTCATTAGATTATGTAGTAATACTGGTAACAAGATCATCGTGAAAATATCTAGAGGTAAAACAATTTACATATTGATTTTTGTAATGCGAAAGATTGGTTTTTGCCCACCTGTTTATGTTTTTCTGAAGCAATGAAGAGATTTCCCTCGCTTAATATTGTTGGACCAGCGCTTCCACCTATGGCATAGTTTTGCCATTGACAGTACTTGTTGTTGGCAACATGAGCATACCCATACCTAACCCTGTCACACACACACACACACACTCACACAGACTCCAATCCGTCAAAATACAAAGTCTAATCTCTAATATAGTTTTGGGAAACAAGGTAAGTTCATAAAAACCTTTACCTGGGCATCCTTTCAATTAGACCAGGGCCAAAATGGTTAAATGCCACCGTAACTTTCATTATTTTGTCTTCGGCGAAGCCATCGTTATGTCCTAGCAACATCACCTGGGAACTCCAGATGGTTACAGCTCTGTTCAGTTGTCATCAACGTAGAAAATACGCATATTTGATCAAAGTTGTCCATACAATTTTTCTTTATTAATCACAAATAAGGGGTAAACTGATTTTTTTTTTTTGAAGGTTATAGTCTCATCAAATATAGAAAGGTTTCTAGTAGAGAAATGTTGTGTGCTTACTTTATCATGTTGAGTGAAGTAATTGTTAGAGACAGTAACATCAGTGGAGGCATGGGTAATATCAATAAGGCCATCGGTGGAATGAGCAAGATAGCAGTGATCAATCCAAATATTAGAAGAACCATATATGGTAATAGCATCTCCATCAGACCCAATCCTATGCGTGACATGAGACACATTGTCGCGAACAATCAGGTCTTTGGCTGCAGGCTTGCAATCATGAATGCTGATCCCATGTATTATCACATGGCTGACATGTGACAAAGTAAGGCATGGGCCGTTCACAATCTCAATTTTGACACCTCTCCCATCTATGGTCTTATCATTTGTTACAATTAGTTCACTATGTAGGGTAATATTCATGTCCCTTTGGAATGTGATCCAAAGCGCCCCTGTTTGGATTACACCATGTCTAATTGTTCCTGGCTTGGGATTTATGGGGTCGTCAGATGGGTTGATGACTGTGTAGATTTGACCGTTTTGCCCTCCTTTGCACCACTGCCAAAGCCTTTAGCACAGTTTGCTAGGGCTTTGCGGTTATTTTGCCAGTTGGGGTCCGTTCGCCAGCAAGAGTCTATGGTATTCATGACCTTGGTTGGTGGTAGAGGTGTGTGAATGTGTCCGTTGGGGCGGTGGTCTACAGGCTGAGATTGCGAGGCCAGCAAATGGAAGGCTAGAAGGAACGAGACAGTAAGGAGAAAGCTTGGTTTGGCCATGGTTTGAATGTGGAACTTGGGATACTCAATGAGTCTACCAAGAAAGGAAGTGATGAGAAAGTTTGATCATCTAAGACTATATATACATCTGTGAAGTTGGTAGTTTGGTAATATTATAAACCTTGCTTGTCTCGATGCATTGGATTGTCTTGCACAGGATTGAGACCTAGATCGCGATTCTTGCCCCATGGATCCACCCCAATGTGAGAGACCAATTGCTTTGGGAATTAGGGTGTTAAACGAAAGTTATGTGCACTAAGCTCTTATTTCTGATAAACTTTTTAATTGGTGTACTTGATCGTGGCAGCCGCTCATTTTCAGATGGATGGTGAGATAAGGGGGTAAATGAAGAGTAACAATCAAAAAAGCGAGATAATAGGTGAATGAGCATGCTCCATCTGTCAACAAGTATCCAGTATTCAGATCTAGAGTTTTGGACAGTGCACAAATTCGCAGGAACTCATAAGATTTTAAGACATCGGGGAAGGTTGGCATTCTTTACACACATGGGAAGTTTAAAGAATGTCTGTCTTTCACCAACTATCCATGTTTACTGGTCTAAATTGAAAGGTTCAGTAACTATCCTACATTGTGATTTCGACAGCATTCTAACTGAACTATATATAGATGCATCTTCGTAATTTCAAATATATAAATGGTTAAATACAATCATGGACTGTTTTCTGCTGTAGAATTTCCTTCCTCTTTCCCCCGCCCCCTCGTATCTCTTCGTTTTCACTTCTTATGTGAACGTTTCCGCGAATCGTGGGTGTGTATTCCCTTTAATTCTCTCCAAAAACAAATTAAACAGAAAACAAAAAAGAATTACAACAAGAGTTTTAATAGGTGAGTACACTATTTTGGATCAACATTCTTTGTTAGCAACACAATGGAGAGGGCCTGCATCAGAGGTCAAAAGGGGAACTAAAGATCCCTGAGCCACATCAAACAACTGAGGTCTAGAGTACAGAGGAGAGCAGCTTCCCATTCCAGATGGAACAAAAAAAGCTCCATTAAGAAACACATCCTTAGAAGATCTCCATTTCCAATTCTTCCAAAATCCCCTGCCCTCATCAGTCTCTCTCTTTGTAACCTCTTTAGCGTAACCATCATCTGATGCAGCAAAGTAGTTCCCTTCACTCAAAATAGTCGGATCGGAACTCCCACCAATCGCATACATTAACCATTGATCGTACTTATTATTTGCTACATGAGCGTACCCGTATCTAACCCTGTTATCATATAGATCAAGTAATCAAAACTAAATAAAAAATGGTTCGATAAGTTACAAGATCAGTCGCCAAGCAATTGACAACTCACCTCGGCATCCTTTGAACTAGACCAGGCCCAAAATGATTGAACACTACTGTAACTTTCATAGATTTATCAGCCGTGTAGCCGTCTCTATGTCCAAGCAGCATAACCTAAAGTTTCCGCACAGAACTAAATTTAGCAACCATTTCTATTATGTACTGTACATTATTTTGACAAAAGTCAGATATTACTTTACCTTGTCATGTTGGGTGAAGTAGTTGTTAGAGACTGTAACACCAGTGGAGGCATGTATGACATCAACAAGGCCGTCAGTGCAATGAGCAAGATAGCAATGGTCAATCCAAATATTCGACGAAGCAAAAACACTGATAGCATCTCCGTCACATCCGGTTCTATGACCCACATGGTCCGGCGTGCTCCGAACAAGCCCGGGCTTGCTTGGCTTACAATCATGAATACTGATCCCGTGAATGATAACATTACTCACACCTTCTATAGTAATACACGGACCATTAGCAATCTCAACTTTAACACCTCTCCCATCTATAGTCTTGTAACTATTCACCATGAGCTCACTTTCTAGTTTAAGCATCATGTCGGTTTCGAAAATGATCCAGAGCGGCTTTGTTTGGATTGCACCGTACCTGAGCGTACCGGGTTTAGGGTTTATGGGATCATCTGAGGGGTCATTGACGACGTAAATTGCTCCGTATTTGCCTCCTACCGCATGGTTCCCAAAGCCTATCGCGCAATCGGCTAGAGATTGGCGATCGGACTCCCACCCCGGGTTCAATCTCCAACACGAGTCTATTACGTTCATGAGTTTCTTTTGAGGCTTGGGATATGTTGGAAGGTAGGGAAGAGTAGCTTCCAAGGTTGAAGTACAAAATGCAAGAAGAACCCATGAAAGCAGTAGTAAAGAACTTGGCTTTGCCATGGCTTAATTAGGGTTTACTTGTGGGAGATTCAAAGAATTAAGATGCATTGCTATACATACACATATTTATATATAAAGGAAATGGAGAGGTGGTGAACATGTTAGGATTGGGAGGTGGATTTTGTGTGAGATTTCATTGCTTCATCTTAACAAACGTGTTTGCACGAGATGTATAAACAGGTTGACTATAATAACAGACAAATTAACAACCTGATGACAAGGCAAAATAATTAATCAAATCATTCGGCCTGCTGAGCATAACTCATAGTTGCCAAAGCAAGACCTTCATTGCAGTATTGTACCTTTTGCTGAAAAGTTGGTACTTTCCTCTCCTACTATAGACTGTTGTCTATGTAGAATCAAATCTACCAAATGTAGTCTACTAATCTTCTTGGAGTAAATTTTTTCAGTTTTGAAAGTATCTTAAACAACAACGGTGTTGGTAAGACTTGAATACCGACCTTTAAGTACCAGGGTATTTCACCCAACCTTTCCGTTAAAAGAAGTGAGTAGTATCAGTTGAGCTAATGCTCGTTGGTGTATATCTCTCACTTAATGAGTCAGTTCTTAAGATTTCCTTGTATATTCTAAATTGACCCTTTATTTATAAAAGAGTGTTATCGTTATTCACTTGAGACTATTTTCACGTGAGTAATGCTATAATAACAAAGTATGTGAAGAAAATTTGAGTATGAAAATAGTTGACAACCGTTAATTGATTATGGTAAACCTAACATTACAAAGGTTTACTTATCGTAGCAATTGAAGTAGCAAAGACCAACACTTTGTGTAGGCAAAGATAACCCAAACAAACAGCTATTGCAGTTCAATTGATTTCAAAATTAAATCGATCATTCTTGAGATGGGTCAACATCATTTTGGCCAGCTTGCCCCTCCAGCCGAGCCCAAGCCCCCAGCCTCATCGTTTTCGCTTCTACATGAACGTAGTTGATTTAGTTGTAGGAAGAGAACGATATATAATTATGTTTCTATAGTTCCAGTATCCATAATAAACTAAGACGGCAAATTATGCAACTAACTTTGAGGTCTGAACATATTGAACTCATCTCTACAAGTTGCAATGTTCGCATTGTCCCAATCTTTAGCGTTCCACATATGTGACATTGGCATATCTCTTCCTTCTTTCCCAAACTTCCTGCAAATGACGATATCAAATTAGCATGATGCATGATCCTGGAGATAGACAAATGCCATAATTACAGTTTACAGATTTGCAAGAACTGCTATTTAGAAATAGTTTGAAACCAACTAGAACATAATATGAGAGATTTTGGTTCAAATAAAAGATATAGGAAGACAAAGGACTAGGGAATAGAAATATCACAAGAGATATGTATTTTCATTTTAACTAACAAATTAATAAAAGAAGTAATCAAATTTTACTTTGTTCAATTTAAGAAAATTAACACCTTGATCCATAGTAGGCCACGCGCCTTTTGATTTCTAGCACGCCGCATACACATCTCATGAACAAACCATTGTCCTCCCAAAAAGATTCATGAAAATAATGAGGGGCAGAGCCCCTCATATAAAATCAGGAAGCTTCATTGCTTTCTGTTAGGAAACGGGCTTGTGGCCCGATTCAACGTATCCGCCCATAAAGGCTCATAGAGCCCTAGTTATATTATACTTGGTAAGTAGTATCCTAATCCAACGGGATTTGTGATTGACTTTACCAATCCTACAATAAATAAGTTTCTTGTGGGAATAATATAAATAGGGCAAGCCACCAAAGGGAAAAATACGACGTGCAATATTTTTCCTCTCTCTAGAAATTACATCTCACCAAAATACGCTCTCTAAGTCTAACCATCGAGAGACTTGGATTTGCGGCGTGGAATTGTAATTGATTTTCGTCCTACGTGATATCAATTCGACGAGAAAGAATTGCAGATTAATTGTTTGTGATGTTCGTGAGTTCGTAGCACAAGCCAAAAGTCTTCCGCTTCGCTCTAGGGTTCGAATTCGCACGAGGTATTCCGTGATACCCTATTATTGTATAGTGAATTCGTTTCCTTCACTTTCAAACAGTCTGTAGTTTAAGATGTACGGTCTAAAAGAACAAGAACTTTGAATAGTACGTAGTTTAAGATGTACGGTCTAAAAGAACAAATTCATCCAACCACTACTTTCCTAGTAAAATGCAACCAGCAATACGAACAAGTGCTTAATGTAATGAGAGATACAAAAAAGAAAAGCAATTAAGCAGACTACGTATGAAAAGGGATTAGTTGAGAGCATAATATATAGCTACTTAGATACTCCATGGTCGAGGAACTTTCTAATTCACAGACATGGCTTTAATTTGCAAAGCTGAGTATACAATACCATCAGGTGTTTGCACCAGAAAAATCATGATAAGGCTCAGTATATCTGCATGTAATTCCAATAAGCTTCTTCACTCTGGTTCCATAACTGGTAGCTGCAGGAACTAATTAATTCAAGATATTAGGCTATAAATGTTGGCAAGTTAAATAATGTGATACGATGATCGACAATTATTATTCAGTTTTTTTATATCAGAAACTTGAATAATGATAGATGGACTTTTGGAAAGGTCTTCATAGTCACAAGTTGTATATGAAAGATTTTGAAATTGTTTGAATGCCCAAGACGATTTGATATTGCTGATTACAAAGGTATATATACAAGATACATGGATTTTAGTCCAATGAATACAAGAATACAAAGGGCTAAGCTTTGACTGATGGGAGGCTGTTGAAAACCCGAGGAGAGCTTTTCGGGTTTCACAATGCTGATTAAGAATTACGGCTGTCACCCTTCCTCAAGCTAGACGGAGGTGAACGAAGGCGTAGCTTGGAGCAAAGAAGATTGAAATGCACATCACCGAGGCCTTTAGTAAACAAGTCCGCAAGTTGATCATTCGTGGAGACATATGCTAATGTAAGGGAGTTTCGTTGAACAAGCTCCTAGACAAAGTGATAGTCAATCTCGATGTGACAGGTTCAAGCATAGAAGACTGGGTTTCGAGCCATTTGAAGGGCAGAGAGATTGTCACAAAACAATGAGGGAGTTTGACGGAGTGGAATGTTCAGTTTGCGAACAGATAAGGGAACCAACGAACCTCTGTTGTTGTGGTGGCAAGAGCTCGGTATTTCGCTTCGCTGCTGGATTGGGAAACATTGGTTTGTTTCTTAGCTGACCATGAGACTAAATTGAACCCAATGAAGATACACGAACCAGTGGTCAAGCATCGATCATTCGGGTCCTCAACTCAATCTACATCGGAGTATGCCCAAAGAGCAAGGTTGGGTGACTTGTGAAAAATTAATCCTTTTGTAAGGGAACCTTTGACATAGCGGAGAATTCGTTTCGCTTCTTGAAGATGGGAGGACCGAGGTTGATGCATGAATTGGCAGATTTGGTTGACTGCAAAGGCGATATTGGGGCGGGTCAATGTGAAATATTGGAGGCCACCAACCATGCTACGGTACAGAGTTGGTTCTGGAAGAGGGTCACTTGAGTGGAGAGAAAGGTGAGTGTGTGGAGCTATAGGGGAGGCACATGACTTACAATCCTGCATATTGAATTGTGTGAGAAGATCCATTGCATAGCAAAACTGTCGGAGATGGAGGTGAGTGTCGGTTCGAGTTATTTTAATACCAAATAACCTAGGTCATCGAGCTGACGGCTGTCAAAGATGGCACATAATTGATCTATGAATGTTGAGACAGCCGATGGACATGAGCCAGTGACAATTAAATCATCCACATATACTAGAATGACCAAGGTGGAGGAATTGTCGTGGTAGATAAATAAGGATCCATCCGTACGGCTATTGAAGAACCCATGTTGAGTTATGAACTCGGAGAGGCGGTGAAACCAGGCCTTAGGTGATTGCTTCAAGCCATATAAAGCACGATGTAATTTACACACATGTGTGGGTTTAATAGGATCCAAAAAACTGGGGGGTTGGGCCATATAAACTTCTTCGGACCAAAAACCATTTAGGAAGGCATTCCATACATCAAGTTGTTTAATTTGCCATTCCCGGGAATGAGCAATGGAGAGAACTATTCGTATAGTTGTGAACTTTACCACAAGACTAAATATTGTTTCGTCATAGTCAAGGTCTTCTTGTTGACTGAAGCCCTTGGCGACGAGTCGTGCTTTGTGTCGGTCGATTGAACAATCCGCTTTTCGTTTAATACAATAGACCCAGTGGCATCCAACAACGTTCATGGAAAGGAGATGAAGGTACAAGTGTCCATGTGTGATTTTTCTGTAAGGCGGAGAACTCTTCCCTCATAGCAGTTTGCCATTGATCAAGTTGGGATGCTTGTTTGTAAGTGGTAGGTTCAAAGTCCGGAGAATTGGAGAGGACCGTTGAATGGGCGTTTCGCAGTCAACGGCAAGGAGAGCCATAGCTTTTGAATTTTAAAGGCTGTGTGGACTCAGGAGAGGAGATTTTGGGGCCCTTAAAGGGTATTGGTGTGATTGGGGTACGAGTGGGCTGATCTGATTGACCCAAAGGTGGGGCGGATGGTGAGGTGAATTGGTCAGTATGATTGTTTGGTGTGATAGGATTTGATTGGTTGAAGCCAATATGAGAACATATGGGTGGTGCGTATATGGTTAGTGTGTTGTATGGAGAGGATATGGACTGATTGTTAAGTGGTCCTTGTATTGGGTGCGTTGGAGGGCATGTAGGAGCCAGATGACGTGCAGGAGCTGTGAGAGGATCACTTGTTGGCGACGAGTGTGGAGGGGATAAGACTGCTATGGACTGATTATGAGAGCTAGCAAGCCTGTCATTTGCAAAAGGGAAAGAAGATTCATCAAAAAGTACATGTCGAGAAACATAAACTTTTCCCGTTATTTTATCGACGCAACGATATCCTTTGCGATAAATGTCATACCCAAGGAACACACAATGTATTGACTTAGGTTGTAGTTTGTGCTTATTGTATGGGACAATGTAGGGGAAGTAGGAGCAACCAAAAGAGGAACTTATAGTCTGGAGTGCGTCGAAAGAGTTTTTCAAAGGGAGACATATAGTTCAACTGTTTCATCGGTACGCGATTAATTAGGAAGACTACGGTTGAAAAGGCTTCTAACCAAAAAAGAATGGGGACATTTGCTTGAGCAAGAAGACACAAATCCATTTCTTCAATGTGTCGGTGCTTTTGCTCCGCAACACCGTTTTGTTGTGGTGTGTGAGTGCACGTGAGCTGGTGTTTGATACCTTGTTGAAAGAGGAGTTGTCGAAAAACATGGCTAGTGAACTCACCACCGCCATCTGTTTGCATAATTTTAATTGTGTGAATTGCCTCAATACGTCGAGATAGATGATTCTCAATCTGAAGTTTAAAAGTGGCAAACATAGTAAGGACATCAGATTTACTAATGAGAGGAAATAACCAAGTGTATCGAGAAAACTCATCAACAATGAAAAGAAAATAATGAAATTTATTCATTGATGTAACGGGCGAAGGTCCTCAAACGTCCAAATGCAACAAGGCTAGAGGTTCTTTCAAATTAAAAGAGCGAGTTACAAAGGGCAATTTGCATGCCTTGCCCTACGGACATGTCTGGTAGAATTTATTTGGACTGAGTTTGCCTTGAATAGGTAAGTTAAACTTCTTGTGCATGATGTAAAGAATCTGTTTTGACGGGTGCCCTAGTTGAGAATGCCAAACGTCTTGATTCGTTAGTTCTCCAACAAGAGCAAGAGAACTATGACGAGTAGAGGGATCAAATGTAAGATGGTAAAGACCGCTAGAACTATGCCCATAAAGAAGGATCTTCTTGGTGCAGAGGTCCTTAACATGAAAACCAAACGTATCAATTTCAAAGAAGCAATGATTATCATATGAAAAGCGGCGAATGGAAAGTAGATTTATGGGCATTAGGGACACATAGAATATTATTGAATTTGAAAATTCTGTTACCGGAGGAGAAATTTGAGGTTTAACATGAGATATTGGTGTTTGTGAAACATCACCAAAAGTTACAGAATCTGTGCCATGATAGGAGTGTGCTTGCTGAAGGGTTTAGGGATGAGAGTAATATGATGTGTTGCTCCAGAATCAAGGCACCAATTGGGGTTGTGCTGTGAAGAAGAAGTGGCGGTATAGGCTGCGTTGTTGCGATTGTAGCAAACATCTTCTGTGTGGCCATAACGATGGCAAATTTGACATGTTTGATTCTGGTCCATATGTGAGGGATTGGCCGGTGGTTGGTATGGTGGAGATTTGTGTATACCTCGACCTCTATTTAAGCGTCCACGACCTCGACCTCGACCTCTATTATGACCACGGAAGTGACCTCTATTTTTACCACGATAGTTGTTAGGACCATGATAGTTATTAGGACCAGGACTTTGGTGTGGTTACTGACTGGAATTAGAGTGGTGTGGTTCTGTTGAGGTGTTTTTATTGGCGAGAAGGGCAGTGCTTGAGTGGAGATTTAGAGAGGAAAATCGGGTTTGGAGAGTTTCCTTGTATAAGAGGCGGTCAGAGAAATCATCAAAGGTGGAAGCTGGATTTTGATTATATGAGGTGAGAAATTCTTTGTAGTCTGATCTTAGGCCATGGAGTACTTGTTCAATGAGGT
Source organism: Platycodon grandiflorus (assembly GCA_016624345.1). Taxonomy (NCBI): domain Eukaryota; kingdom Viridiplantae; phylum Streptophyta; class Magnoliopsida; order Asterales; family Campanulaceae; genus Platycodon; species Platycodon grandiflorus. Next base: position 49,054,252 of record CM028361.1, on the reverse strand, counting down.
CTTCGTCGGAGATGATGACTTCGGCAGTGGCTAATGAGTTTGATAGTGTAGTAGCTTGGAAGAGGTAGTCTGTGATGAAGATGTTTGGGTCAAGTTTGAGATCGTGAAGCTTTTGGCGTAGAGTGCGAACATGGGCTACCGAGGTTGCTCCAAATTTTCTGGAGATAAGTTCCCAAGCAACTGGGGCTATTTTGACGGAAGCTAAATAGGGTTGTATTGGAGCTGTGACGGAGGACCGTATGCACGCCACAACAAGGCTGGTTGCCTCTAACCATTTTAGATAGGCTGGGTTTACAGTAATTCCATCTTCAAGTTTTGTCTTAGGTGGGTTGTTATCGAAGAGAACATGTTCTAATGAGAAAGTATGAAGAACAGCAAGAAATTGAGCTGACCAATTGAGGTAATTTTCTGAGGTCAACAAGCAATTTGCCATGAGAGATTGTAGGTTGAAGAAAACTGGCAGAGTGTACCCATTGTTATTTGGGACGGATTGGGATAGGTTAGAGGTTGACGAAGCTATGGGGGTTTCACTCATGGAGTGAGCCTTATTGTCGCTCTGATAGCATGAAAGATTTTAAAATTGTTTGAATGCCCAAGACGATTTGATATTGCTGATTACAAAGGTATATATACAAGATACATGTATTTTTGTCCAGTGAATACAAGAATACAAAAGGGCTAAGCTTTGACTGATGGGAGGCTGTTGAGAACCCAAGGAGAGCTTTTGGGTTTCACAATGCTGATCAAGAATTACGGCTGTCATTTCAGGTTTCACAATGCTGATCAAGAATTACGGCTATCAGTATATGCATTAAATTATAAGGTAATATTTTGATTGTATATATAAAATGACAAGAAAGGGAGAAAATGAAACAAAAAAACACACACACACACGGATAGTCTTTTAATTTTCCAAGGCAAGCTCTAATTAACCATTTGAATATACAGATCATGAACCCTTCTGAATAGTAACGAGATGAAGTCATGCACATAATTAGTAGTAATAAGTACGAAAACATGGTTACTGATCAAGCTAGGACTTGATCATGGAGAATACATGCATTTTGCTTCATCTACTTCTTCCACAGCTAATTTGAATACTATGATTTTTAAACTGCATTTTGTGTAGTATTTCCGAAGTTAAGTAGAACCTTTCTGTACAAGAAAAATGACTTCAGCAGTTAAATAATGTTTTGAGCTCAGTAGATATGGTTTCGCCAATAACCTATAATCACATAATCAATGTTCACAGCTCGGTAGAGGGGGAAAAATGCTTGAATGATTTTAAAAAATAAAGACCGTGTTTCAAAAGTAATAACAAATTGGATTTAAACAAAGCTTCAAAAAATGTAGTTGGATATAGAAAGAACATTGACAAATTTATGCGATTGAGTTCCATTCCGTAGTTTTAAAATATGATACACCGAAAAGAACATGCATTACTTTCATTACTAATAACTATACTACACATAATTTCAGCTTGCAACTGAGCATTACAAGATGGGATTCAGATACTTTATCTTCATTCGATTTTCCAAGTTATGTGGGATTTCAGTGATTTCATTGTAGTAAATCCTTAATACACGAAGTATCAAGTAGTTGCCATAATGTACTTTTCTATCAAAACATAGTTTTCAGAAAATGTAAGGGAATGAGGACCATGTCAAAAGAAAGACCCATTTTGGACGATAAACAAAGATCCAAAATATTGAGTGATGATGATATCGGTTGACTAAAATGTTGGGCAAAGGAACACAAACATTGCAACGAAACCTCTTTGCCCTTTACTTGAACAGAGAAGTAGAGTAACTAAATGATATCCAAGTGAAACAGTGTTGGGAATGATGATAGTAACAAGGTTGTGAATTGTTAAAAAATAGATATGTCTTAAACTAATTTAAAATCCTTTTCCAATTTGGTTTGTAAAGGTGGAGCCCACTGTTGAAAGAGTTAGACAATTCCTTTATGGAATTGGTTGTCTCCTTAACTATTCCAATTATCAATTGGATTTGGTGAGTGGCGGACGGTGATCGTCAAATATAAAAGGGTTCGTCCCTATTTTGTTCGAAGGACAAATAGGCTGAAGACGAGTTTTGACACAATTGAAGGGACGGACGACAGACACTGTGGTCGAGGGTCTCGAGGTCTTGGCGGTGTCAGACAAAATAATGCGTGGCTATTTTGGGCTGTGAGAGGTGTTATACTCTGTGGGATCGTATCAATCCTTGTAACCTTAGTCCTAGGTAGGGTGAGTACATTGAAAACTCTCTATTGTAATTCCTCATCATTTATAGTGGATTTGTTACTTGCCTTGGAGTGGATTAAACCACGTCACTGTTCCCTTTTGTTTGATTCCGTTATATTTTTTATTTTCTTGCCATTATTTCACCAAATACTTGGTACTTTTATTTTCGACCGATTCGCTTCCGCATTGAAGATAGAAACTTGGAATTCTTAATCCAAGAATATCCTCATTTTTATAACAAACTGGTATCAGAGCTTTGGGATAGTCGAAATTATGAATCAAGAGATTAGAGTTTGGAAGATGGGGGATGTTGGAAATTTTACGCAATTCTAATTGGAAAAATTTAACGGAAGTAATAACTTTAGCTTGTAACAAGTTAAAGTTAGGGATGTTTTGATCCAAGAAGATCAAGAGATTGCTTTGGAAGGAATGGAAGCAAAACCCGACGATATGAAGGATGAAGTATGGAAGAGAATTGATCAAAAGGCAGCTAGCACTATCCGGCGATGTTGCGCGGATAATGTTCTTTACAACGTTATCTCCAAAAAATCTGTGAAGGCATTATGGGAGAAGTTGGAGAGTCTCTACATGGGGAAATCAATGTCAAACCGGTTGTACCTAAAGAAGGATTTATTTAACTTCACGATGTCTGAAGGTACGAATATTCATGATCACTTGAATGCTTTTAACAAGATACTTTGCGAGTTGACTAATATTGGTGTTAAAATTGAGGATGAAGATCAAGGTTTAATTTTGCTAAAGTCTTTGCCACTATCTTTCAAGCAATTAGTTACTACTGTTATGTATGAGAAAGACAAGCTTACTTTGGGTGAGGTACAAACATTATTATTAACTGATGATTCTATTAACAAGGGTTCTAAGAATAATAATAATAGTGATGCTTTATGTCGCGACCCGTACCCGAACTCCCACGTGGAATCCCGAGTTGGATCGCGGGGAAACGCGATAAACACAAAATACGCATCACAAAAATTCCTTAAGATGCAAGTATAAAGCGAATGCATAAAACCCCGTAATGCACATGCAAAGCTTTTCTTTAAAACCAAAGCAATACTTCATCGGCATAAAAACAAGCCGGAAACTAAACTCGTTTAAAACATAGTTTGAATATAAAACCAAACATGTAAAATAAACCTCCACGAGAAACATACTCGGAGAACAACAACAATATCCAAATCAGAGTATACGGAAGTAACAAGTATTTATAAATACATCAGGCACGACAACCATGTCGGCACAACCAAAAGAATATTACAATCATAAAGACCAACACACACTACCCAACATTACACAACCTGCACAAACTCCGCAACGAAGCAAACTCCTACTATGGGTTCCTCGCCGGACCGTGATTTAAGGAAAACAAATAAACATTGGACGGGGTGGGTTTAAAAATCAATAAGCTACTAATGCAACAATATGTCATACGAGATGCAAGACAATAATATAAACAAGTAATACAAGCTATAGCAAGATATATCAATCCCAAGGTATATCATAATAAGCATCTCATAATAACAGGTTACCCTACACTACACGAGAGGCTCAACAATCGCCAACTGACCCATACCAATTGAAAATCATGACCAACATTCGCATATGTAGGAACAACATAAGTGCGATATGTAAACACTTTTTAAAAGGATACAGTATTGAGGTACACCTCTAATATACTCAATACTTCCAACTAACCAACATATAATATACCAATGTATGAGCCGTTGTTGACGTGCTTGATCGACGAATCAAAACCGTTAACATAATCAATTCTTTGTGAACCATTTTCTGTATTCACGTCGACGGGTGATCTTGGTCCTTACGACCCAAGAATCAACCACGGAATAGCTTACCAAGGTTGCGTTTATTCCATACAACAAATGGCGTTATGCCCCTACCACGGCCAACAGTAAGGCGAGGCCCAATGTATTGGCCTTCAACTATTACGTAGCCCCGGCTCCCGTAATAATCGAGCGTCAATACACCGCCAACAAATAATCCATGGAAATAACAAATGTACAAGTAGATGTTTACTTGACATTCTCAACAACAAATCAAACTCCAAGATAAGGAGCACAAGATCATTCAACATGAATGTCTCAAGTAGGTCATAATAATCCTACTCACATAATCAACCATCTCATAAGATTTACGAGAAATAAACAACAACATCATACACAATTTCGGGTAACTAATTTTCCCGAAAAAACTCTCGTATCACAACGAAATCCCCAAGTCACACACGTAGTCTCATCAATTATGAAAACCTATGCAACTCCGTTAGAGTCATACATTGTTTCTAATGAGTTCGAATCGATGAAGAATCATTTTTACTTCAAGATTAACAAGTGATACCATTTCTATGTATATCAACCAAGACAAAAAAGTCTCTCAACATATTAAACATGTCTTCCATGAAATTTACATGGCTCAACATCAAAACATACTCAAACATGTTGATTTTAACATATAAATGCCATTTTACAAGGCTAGGATGTCATACAAGACATAAATAGAGAATGAGAGGGGTAGTAGCTTACCTCTTGATGAAATCAACCAAGAAAAACTCTAGATAAGCAACATACAAACCAAGAAATGTGCTCTCCTAGTCCACAGCTCCACAATGGTGAAGTCAGATCGTGATTTGGACCACAAATGAGAAATCAAGCTCACTTTCTCACTCAAGAGCTCTCTCTTTTCTCTCTCTAAGTTTTAAGGATGACAATGGTGAAATGGGGAGAGTTTTAGCTCTCCCATGGTGTTAAAGGGTCTCTCCAAGCCTGATTTAAGTGTTCCAAATCGTGTCCAAGTCTCAGCCCTTGGATGCAAGTCAAATGGTCAAGTCACTTAAAAGTTTGTCAAACAACAAAGCAGAGCCCGATGTTATGCGGCCGCGCTATGCGGTCGCATAGCTCATGCGAGCTCTCTATGTGGTCGCATACAATTTAGAAACTTTAGAGTTTTGAGTGAGCTAGCCCTAAGTGGACGCATAGCTCTTATGCTGGTGCCTTGTGCGGCTACATGAAATCCAGAATCTTTATGCGAATGCACTATACAGCTGCATAGTGATTGGTTCAGGTCAAAAGGTTCCCAAACACTACCAAAGTGATTCTAAAACACTCCCAAGTCATCCTATGATGATACCAACCTCAAACCAAGTCCAAAACACAATAGAACTTATACAAAACAACCTCTAACAAGGTTAAGAATGCAATCCAATACAAGTACTGATGATTGTAAGGATTTAAACATCAATCAAGACATATGAGAAGTATGAAATCAACTCAAATGTAAACATACTAGTATGAAGATGATACATGAAATGACAATGATACTAAATGAAGTAAGTGAATATGATGCATACCAATGTTATGAATGATGCGGGTGTTACATTCTCACCCCCTTAGAATAAATTTGCCCGTGAATTTACTTACCAATCTCCTTGAACAAAGATGGATACTTCTCTCGCATTCCTTGTTCCAACTCCCAAGTGGCTTCCTTAACGTTGTGATTTCTCCACAAAACTTTCACAAGATGAATAGTGTTAGGTCCATGGTGATGTGCTCAGTGTATAGGCTAGAGGGGGGGTGAATAGCCTATACTACAAAATTTCATCCTATTTTAATTTAAATGTTAGAAAGCATGGATGAAATAATTAAACATGAATAGGTCATCTTTCTAGTTCAAGCAACATGGCCGATATAGTTGTATCAGACGATGTGTATCGGCAATCTTGAAGAATGGATGATAGGAAGATGTTGTTATACTTAGCTGATAGAAAAGAGTTTGAGCAGTGGAAGAATAAGCAGCATAAGTATAACAAACAAGATTGAAGCAACCGTAAGTTAGAGCAAACAAGTTCATCATGATAGTCAACTAAAATCTTGTATTAGGTGCATCAATTACTTTCCATAACCAGATTGCTTAAGAAATATAACAAAAATTACAGGAGAGATAAGTAAATGCTGAATGTTTTAAAATATAATTTATATTAAACTTCAGCAGAGGTTTGCTCAAAGACAAACATGCTTAGTACATTAACCTAAACTCTCTAACCTAGCAATCTCCTTAGGAAAGAAAAAGGAGAGATTAAGAAAGCAAAATCAAATATATTGAAAATACATTAGAAGATGTACTCAATATTTATTGAGGTATCTTCCTGTAGTATCAACTCGATATATTTGTTGTGAGAAGAGAATATTAGGCATTGTTCAAATAACAGGTATTTGAACAACTGAGTGCTATGCACTCGGCCAAAAGTGAGGACAATTTATTGCACAATCGACAACCCTTATAATGTAGTATAAATCTGCCGATATGAATGCAATATGGATTATTAAGCTCTGTTTCTTCATCAGATTCAAGCTTGATCAGTCTTCAACGATTTGCATGATGCTTGGTCTCTTGCTGAAGATTTGAAGTGCAGCAACTGAAGAGACTGAGTCTTTTGAAGGAAGAAAGAACTCAAATCAAGAACAAGGTTTCTTGATCAAGCAGAGCTTCTTAGCCTTTATAGTTTTTGTTTCTTTCTCACACAAAGTGTTTGTTCTTACACTTGTGTTTCTCACTTCTTTGGGTATGGTTTCAAATTGAAAGAATGAAGAACAATTTCAATACCACATCCGTATGCACAAACATATATCTCTTGTGAGGATGAGAGTCTTCTTATATAGGCTAGAGAAGATGAAGAATTCGTTGGAGCTTTGAATGAGTTTCTGCCTGTTGGAAATCTGAATCATTAATGCATCAGAGTACATTTTTGAATCTTTTGGGCAAAGACCTTCCGTTAAGCTTTTGTCTTGAAGAAGTCCGTGAATCAGGCTGACAGATTTGGACTTGTCATGCATGCCTGGGATGTAGCGCACTGTGTTTGGTCTTTTATAGAATGAAGCCTTGGAGACTGAGACCAATACACAAAAGAGGAAATGTCTTTTGAGTAATAGTGAAGGCGCAGACATCGATGCGTATCCTGGTTTTGTCAGAAAGATCTTATAACAGATCTATTTTGACTTGTAGCATTTTTAAGCAACAACCGATGTTCCTCTTGAATAATCAGCTTCTCTGCGGTTATTCTGATGAAGAGCTTGGCTGATACTGAGATCTGCCGATATGATACTGCTGGTGTAGAGATAGCTTAATGAGACATGGCTGGTGGAAATGTCTGCTGGTGAGACATTGCTGATGGACATGTCTACTGGCGCATGAAGAGCTAATCCATATGAAAGTTGTTATCACTTTGGTAGGACAAAGACTCGGATATGTACAAAGACTTCCTAGTCTAATGACCTATGCATTGTTTCAACAAGATACCACACTAACCGGTACGCAGCCCTTTTAGCCTCTTGTGAAACATGCGTTGTAATGGGAACAAGCAAATCACTGTGTTGCAATATGCATACATATATATCAGCTGTTTTATAGGCATATTCCTAACAATCTCCTCCTATTTGCTTAGGGCCATTACTACAATTGACTTATACATACAGCTCTTTAAAGCAGTTGTTCAATCCTTAGTAATAACATGCCACTAATGAATAATCATTTTATAACAAGGCATGCCCTAGGTTGAACTTACAAGCGATAGCGTATGTATAGTCACCTATTGCTAAGTATTTACAGACTCGATAAATGATGGTACAAATACAAAGCAATAACTAAAATAATTTTAGGCAATTATGAGATATAATTGATAATTATGCCATAAAGATGTTTTTCTTGCAATGCAATAAGTATGAACTGAAGTAATTTGAGCAAGAAAGATTTTTGAATCAGCATACATAATCGAATTGATTAAGTATCAGATGTATTTAAAGGGAGTGAAGAAATGATGCTGATAAAAGTCATGTTGTTCAATCGTATACGGAGTGTAAGATATTTTCTTTATATAGAACTCTCCTCCTATTTGTATTATGTCAAGCTTTCCTCCTTAAATCGTATATATTGAGTTTTTATATAAACTCTCCTCCTATATTCTTGATTATAAACTCTCTTTCTATATGTTAATCTTTCTACAATCTCTCCTCCTTAATGTATAAGGTTACAGTCTCTCCTCCTCTTTCTACTTTTCTCTATGTTTATGTCAATCTCTTGAATAGCTACTTTTCCAATCTCTTCTTCTTAATGTCAATTTCTGTATGTATATGTCAATTTTACCGAATTTCTCCTCCTTAATGGTCACAAGCTCAAGTTTTCTTTGATGGTGACAAAGTGAAATATTGATTAACACAAATGAAATCTTTTCTTTGATGGTCACAAGCTAAAGTTTTCTTTGTTTGTATATGACATCTTCTTTGTTAGGGATAGGACAAGTCCTAAGGACTGACTAGGTCAACTCATAAGGTATGAATAGTAGTTATGACATGCAGTGGGGATGGACTTGTCTTCTTAATGGTCACAATGGGTATGCCATAAACTTTCTTCCTGAAAAATATATGTCTGATACCAACATACACAATATATGTCAATTTTGTATAAACTCTCCTCTTTAATGAGTATATGAGATATAAAAGAATTTATACTGCAAAATATCATTCGTCAAAGTGTCACTGGTCAAAATGACCTTCATTTGGTATGTATAAGATAAACATTTCAGAATGTCGTTGTGGGACAAAGTAATATATTTCTTCCTGTATTTTGAACCATTTTTAGTAATAAGTTATGGTGCAAGGCCATATATATATATATATATATATTTATATCAAATGTAGGAAGTAAGTTATATATATATATATATATTTATATCAAATGTAGGAAGTAAGTTATGCAAGCAAGGTGTAAAGTGAGGAATTCTGTTCCGTGTCTTGTAAAGAGATTTTACAAGAAAGGAAGTTTGATAGGACGAGTCACAAAGATTTAATCGGTCAATTCATAAATTATGAAGAGCAGAAGAATTTTCTTTATACATATACAGATTTTATTTTTAATATGGGTGACAAGGTATTCTCCTCCTTAGTGAATTTTCTTCCTGAGTATAATATATGAAGTTATAAGATATGCATACTGGGGGCGCACTTTTCTTTTTTTTTTTTTTTTTTTGAAAATTTAACGTACTCTTTCCTTTAATAGGACAGTGTTATTGAGAAATGTGTCAATATTGATTTGATGCATGAGACATACATCTTAGAATGACATATAAAGCATTTTTCTCATCTTCCTGAGTATATATGTATAGGATATACATATTATAGGTCTTTAGCAAGAATGTACATATTCATTATGAAAATGGATGGTAAGCATGAAATATTATGTAATAGGACAAGTTACGATAAGTAAGAAAAACTGAAATAGAAAATATAACATAACATGAACAAAATTCATAGATAACATGTTGATATCAGAAGAGTTTTAGCAAAATAACAACAAGCTAGATTTCCTGATGGAGCAGAGTAATGAATCTAGGTCTAGTATCCTAATCGTTGGGATTGTTAACTGCTGGGTTTGGCACAGAATTTGTACTTGCTGGCTGACGTTCCTCCTAAATTTGAGATTGCTCGAGTTGAGCATTTGAGGAAGTGGGAGCAGGGAGAGTGTCAGGCTCCGTAGTTGATGAGAGATTTCTTGAGGGAATCCAGGGGATGAAGTTTGACACATTTTCCTGGGGTCTCGCAGATGATTTCTTATCCGTCGACTGATTCGACGAGGTCTTCGAATCACTGGTGGAGGGGAGGCTAAAATTTCCATCATTCGTAGTCGCCATTCAGTGTGGGAAATGGGTCGAGGAGCTGAACTAGTCAAATTTGGTGAACACATAATGTTGGTGACTTAGTTTGTAATGGTGAAGAAAATTTGGGATAGGAGATGAAGAAACGCTGAAGGAAGAAGAATGATATTGAGGGATGTTTGAGAGTATGGTATTATGAGATTATTAGTACGTCTTTCGAAGATTTGAGAAGATGAAGAGATTTCTTGGTTAGAGGAACTTGATAAGATGTTTTGGAGGCTTAAGAGTGAGAATGCATTGAATGACATAGTAATGATGTCCTGTATTTGATTTAGGGTTATGTCATAGTGCAGAGAGTGGTTAGGCAGTCTAGAGATAATGTATATATTTTATTTTAAACGAGATGTTTAAATTCACATTTAATCAAATTAATTGATTTGCCTAAAATAGGACAAGACTGGTTATAACTACTGAGTTGAAGTTTGAATATTTTGTCTTGAGCTATAGGCCATTTTGAGTCTGCAGATTTTCAGCTTTGGATTATTCATAATTCTTTTAAATATTATTCTTTTATACATTGGTCAGATACAAGTTGTTGGAAATTTCTGAAACCAATTTTGTATGGGATACTGAATTTGTTATCAATTTTTAGAAACACTTATAAAGATTAGCTTTGAAGAATAGTGTGTATTAAGTTTTGATTACATTTTATTCCCATTGAAATTTTATATAGATATATGAAAAATTGGTTGGGACTTCAAGGATGTAGACATTATAGGCAGTGAGCATTTGGCATTTGCTGAAGTAAGAATAGCAGATAGGAGGGTTGTCTGATGTTTTTCCTTTGAAAGAGATTTGTCTGATTTTTGGGGATATTTGATGAGTTTGCTAAGTTATAGATTCAATATCCTAATTGATTTAGTGAAGTGTTTTAGCAGATGATAAAATTTATGTGACGCAAAGATCTACTAATAATACAAATTTATAAGAACACTTCTTAGAACTTTGAAAGGAGAAGTCAGACAAGTGAGATATTGAATGCGTACCTGAAGTGATGTCCGAGCTTCTTTCTTTGCAACAGGTCGTATCAATCCTTAGCAGGAGAAGGAATCTGCTTAAAGAATGTTTTCATAATGACCTATAGATGAGAGTGAGGCATAAAATATATAGAGCAACGGTTATATCAGCCATTCACTCTGAGGAAAGACTAGTTTTTGAAAACTGCAGTCTTCCTTTGGATCCTAAAATTTCTAGCTACTTACTGAGATAGGTCAAGTTACTAAGAGTTTTCTATCAGTCCTTTTGAAAGATGAGCATGTGATAAAGTATAACAAAGTGTTTTGAATTCATCTGTTTGCTAATTAGTTGTTAGTCATGATGATAACAATTGTTATGTATAGATATACCAATTGTAAGTTCATTTATGAAGAACAACTAACCTTGCCTTTATTATTACAATCTCAAAGGTCACACAAGATTTTGTAGTTGTCATGACTAAGAATACAAATTGCTGTTGGATTGACAACATAGACAATTTGGTTCAAAGTAGATTTATTAGTAATCTTGTGGGTTGAACAGTAGGGTCAGAGATTATGTAATAATTATGCAGTTTTCTTTACTAGAAGGTGTGATATAGACATAATAAGTCATCCTTTAAGTAACTGCAGTCTACCTATGTTGAATGACTGAGGTGTTCAGTAGATCTTGAATTTGATCATGGTGAGATGATTTAATTCAGAAAGGCAATTATCAGAATGTCTAAAGACTAGAGTTAAACTTTAGTAATAAACCATGACTCAATATAGCAGATTTTATAGGACGGGTTTACTGATGGGGTTTCAGCAGAGTTTGTGTAAGAAATGTGTGATCGTTTCATTGAGGTCAATTTCTCCAATTATCAGAAGAATGTAGATAATATAATGAAGAAGAATAGTATGTAAGATCAACACAATTAAAACACATCGATTCATGTTATCAGAGGAATTCATACAAGTAGATAGACATGAAGGAAAGTTGCAGAACTTGTATTCAATAATCCAGATAGTTTTGAACAATACACAATAGGGATCATCTAATTACAAGAACAATATAACAAGGATTTGACTATACTGCTGATTACAGGATAAAGATACATAATGATTCAATTTTGAATAGAAAATTTGTTACAAAGTTGTATCCAAGATATTCTAGTCTAGAGAACATAATGAGATGTCATTAGTCGAGGAGTTCGGAATAGATCAAGATGGCTGTGTCCGTTTTTGATCTCCTCCAGCTCTGGGGGGAGGCAGAACACGTTCACACCTACAGGTCATTCAGGAAGAACCTTAGGGTGATAGCCGTCAAGGATATACTGCTTTGGCCATAAATCCCCTTTGATATGCACAGGGATGGATGGTAGTGGTTAGCAGTTCGTCATCCTTATCAATACCTTATTAGCTACCTAATCCAGTCGAGCTGAATTATCTGCATCAGCCATCTTTGGGGTGATGGCTGGTATACTTACATATAACCAGATGAGTTGTTGGACACAACGATTTATCAGATGCTTTCCAAACATTTGATAAATCTTATCTGGGATCTTCTCTGAGATGCTCATGTATACATGCAGAGTTACGATGGTTGGACATGTAAGTGCTAAGTAGTTTTCATAGTGATTCATCTGAAATCATTTTAGAATATCAATAAGATTGATAACTAAATGTTAGAAGGGGAGTGAAATCACTTTTGCGAGCATAAATTAATAACTTTCAATCTTATCTTTTAATATAATTGATTAAAGACATTCTTAAGTGTTCTGATAATCAAAGGTTTGTAGCATATAGTTCATATTTTGCCAACAAACTTTTAATATTATCGGACAAGACAAAAGAAGATTCTTTTATCAACTAATTTCAAGGCGCAAGATTAAAAATTTATAATGAATGATTTCTGGAACAAATGAGTTTAATAAAATTTCTCTCAGATATTATAACTGTGTCTTAAAAATGTTTAAAAGAAAAATTTCACAGTTATGAATATTTTAGATTTTCAAAATGCATCTTTGAGAATTTTTATTTTGACTCATCATGAGTAACAGAAATAAACCAAAACAACTTTGAATGAATATGAAGGAGTCATACCAAGTTGTTGAAGTGTTGACTTGATCGATTTCTAGGACTTGTACTTAGTAACATTTTGAGAAAACTTTGAATCAATGATTTGCATCTAGTAATCTGTAGGCAGTTTGTGAGTTTCTTTATAGTAGAGTTTGGATGAGGAAAGGGCTCTACTTATAATAATAGAGATTTACTGTTGAGTTGTCCTTTTTACATGCCTTTGTAGAGAAAGGCTGTAAATGAGATGTCTCAACTTTCCCAATATTCTTGGAAAAGATTTGAAAGCGAAAGTATTTTTGTTTTATTAAACTGACTTGTCATATTCCAAAAGGTTTTTGAGAATAGTCTTTACTTTAATCGAAGTAGTCAATCTTCGTAAAGTGTGCCTCCACCTTTAATAGACTTGGAAAGAAGACCAGTCATTTAAAGGTTTTACTCCTATAAGTCAGCACATATAACTGAACTTATGAAGTGTGAGTTGGCAGATATGAAAATTCAGCCAACTAAAGGTTTTAAAAACATTTTAGATCAGCCAATATGAAAAGTGCTGATAAGTTTTTGAAAACCGTTTGCATAAAGCAAATCATATATGCATACAGATATATCAATATAAGCACAGTATGATAAGATTTTATGCAGCATGTCTGATCATTTATATTAATAAATCAATTCAGCAGACATGTATACAGGCCATTAATGAGGCAGTAGCTGACCTGTTTTGGTGTATGCTGGAGAGGAGGTCTTTATCAACTCTTGGGCTTATCAGTAGATTTCTCATATAGCAGCACTGTAGTCCAGCAGATATTGATTTGACCTTGAGTGAGTGAAGGAAGTAAGATATTTATTCATGAGTGATCAGCAGTCCTTCATAAATCAGCGACCAAGTTGATGTCTGCCGATGGAGAGTTATGTTGCATCTTTGACCTTTTTGTCATATGAGTTCCTACCTTAAATACTCATAGAAAAATTATTAGAAACATTTATGAGCTAAAAATAGCTCCGAAATTCAATAATACAAGTGAGACTTAATAAGCACAATAATTGAATAGGTAATCAAAATATAGCTTATAAGTGTAACCCAAGACATTATGAAGTTAGTAACTGGGGTTACTTTCTCACTATACTCTTTGAACATTTCTGCTCATAGTAATTGAGGGACTTGTTCTGATGTTGTGCTGAAGTTCATTGAGTGTATCTTTTTAGCCAGAAAATTTCCGTTGAAGAAGAGCAATTTCATCATTGATGTCCTTAGACCAAGAGCTAATAATCACAGTGATTTTAGAGACGACATAAATCTAATTTCCCTTGAATTATCTTTGAAACTCATCTTATTTCATTTGCTTTAAACTTTCATAAGAAGTTTTCTCGAAAAGATGTTAGATTGAGACAATCGTTAGCCTTATATCAAGATAACAAATTTTCAGAAGTGAATCTGAGTAATTCATCCATCATGTATACAGTTGTCATATTTGCTAGAGGATATATCATGATTTTTGAAAATAGACCTTTTTAAAGTAAATATAATCCTTAGCCAGTCAATCTCTATTTGACTATAGTACTTCTCTTCATAATATCAATATATTTCTGATATATGAAAGATTTTCTTATAGTAATCACATAGTCATCACAATATTCTTTTCTCACATGTTTTTGAAAACAAAATTGATTTTGATTTGAAATAACATTTTCAAATGGCTTTCAGGTCTCTCAGTCAAGAAGATATATATATATATATATATATATATATATATATATTTGGAAATAAGGAATTTGAAAAAGACTCTTTTTGACTATGCATCTAATCTGAGCAACTGGATCTAAATCTCAGGTTGTTAAGCTTGGAATGAAATTATCAGATTACTAGCTCTGATACCAATTGTTAGGTCTATGGTGATGTGCTCAGAGTATAGGCTAGAGGGGGGATGAATAGCCTATACTACCTTTATTTAAAAATTTCATCCTATTTTAATTTAAATGTTGGAAAGCATAGATGAAATAATTAAACATGAATAGGTCATCTTCCTAGTTCAAGCAACACGGCCGATATAGTTGTATCAGACGATGTGTATCGGCAATCTTGAAGAATGGATGATAGGAAGATGTTGTTATACTTAGCTGATAGAAAAGAGTTTGAGCAGCGGAAGAATAAGCAGCATAAGTATAACAAACAAGATTGAAGCAACTATAAGTTAGAGCAATCTCCTTAGGAAAGAAAAAGGAGAGATTAAGAAAGCGAAATCAAATATATCAAAAATACATTGGAAGATGTACTCAATATTTATTGAGGTATCTTCCTGTAGTATCAACTCGATATATTTGTTGTGAGAAGAGAATATTAGGCGTTGTTCAAATAACAGGTATTTGAACAACTGAGTGCTAAACACCAGGCCAAAAGTGAGGACAATTTATTGCACAATCGGCAGCCCTTATAATGTAGTATAAGTCTACCGATATGAATGCAATGTGGATTATTAGGCTCTGTTTCTTCCTCAGACATCTTCAAGCTTGATCAGTCTTCAACGATTTGCAGGATGCTTGATCTCTTGCTGAAGATTTGAAGTTTAGCAACTGAAGAGACTGAGTCTTTCGAAGGAAGAAAGAACTCAAATCAAGAACATGGTTTCTTGATCAAGCAGAGCTTCTTAGCCTTTAGAATTTCTGTTTCTCTCTCACACAAAGTGTTTGTTCTTACACTTGTGTTTCTCACTTCTTTGGGTGTGGTTTGAAATTGAAAGAATGAAGCACAATTTCAATACCACATCCGCATGCACATACATATATCTTTTGTGAGGATGAGAGTCTTCTTATATAGGCTAGAGAAGATGAAGAATTCGTTGGAGCTTTGAATGAGTTTCTGCCCATTGGAAATCTGAATCATTAATGCATCAGAGTACATTTTTGAATCTGTTGGGAAAAGACCTTCCGTTAAGCTTTTGTCTTGAAGAAGTCCGTGAATCAGGATGACAGATTTGGACTTGTCATGCATGCCTGGGATGTAGTGCACTGTGTTTTGTCTTTTATAGAATGAAGCCTTGGAGACTGAGACCAATACACAAAAGAGGAAATGTCTTCTGAGTAATAGTGAAGGCGCAGACATCGATGCGTATCTTAGTTTTGTCAGAAAGATCTTGTAACGGATTTATTTTGACTTGTAGCGTTCTTAAGCAACGATCAATGTTCGTCTTGAATAATCAGCTTCTCTGCAGTTGTTCTGATGAAGAGCTTGGCTGATACTGAGATCTGCCGATATGATACTGTTGGTGTAGAGATAGCTTAATGAGACATGGCTGGTGGAAATGTCTGCTGGTGAGACATTGCTGATGGACATGTCTGCTGGCGCATGAAGAGCTAATCCATATGAAAGTTTTCATCACTTTGGTAGGACAATGACTCGGATATGTACAAAGACTTCCTAGTCTAATGACTTATGCATTGTTTCAACAAGCTGCCACACTAACCGGTACGCAGCCCTTTTAGCCACTTGTGAAACATGCATTGTATTGGGAACAAGCAAATCACTGTGTTGGAATATGCATACATATATATCAGCTGTTTTACAGGCATATTCCTAACAAATAGTCTTGGTCCTTAGAACATGTTCCTTTGTATCAAGTATCCTCACGGGTTCTTCAACATAAGAGAGATCAGTCGAAAAATCTACCGGTTCATACTCCAAAATATGTGATGCATCCGACAGATATTTCCTCAACATTGATAGATGAAACACGGTATGAATACTCGACATCTAAGGTGGCAATGCAAGCCTATATGCTAATTTTCCAACCTTCTCCAAAATTTCAAATGGTCCAATAAACCTCGGAGCCAATTTTCCTTTCTTCCCGAATCTTTTAACCCCAATTCGAGGCGACACCTTCAAGAAAACACGATCACCAACCTCGAAGAGAAGCCTTTGGTGAATATCACCGAGGAGAATGCCATCAGTTTCGTCCATGATTACATTTGGTGTCGTTTTAGGATTCCTCGAGCAATTGTTTCTGACAACGGAACCCAGTTCTCTGACCGGTTTACTGAGGCCTGTACCAACTTACACATCAAACATTGGAAGTCTTCGGTGGCATACCCACAGGGGAACGGACAGGCGGAGGCTGCAAATAAACGAGTCTTGCATGCTCTTAAGAGAAATTTAGAAGGACGAGCAGGCAGGTGGCTGGATGAATTACAGTCAACATTATGGGCGGTCAGGACAACGGTCAGGGGGCCTACAGGAGAGACCCCGTTTGCCTTGACTTATGGGTCAGAGGCCATGGCTCCAGTTGAAATGACTCTACCCAGCTTGAGGGTAGCACATTACGATGAGGGGCATAACATAATGGCTCGCCAGGAGGATTTGGATTTGCTAGAGGAAAAGAGAGTAGAGGCCAGAATGAAGATGGTTAACTACAAGCAGAGAGCAAAAGTACATCATGACAAGAGGGTGCATAAGCGGGCATTTCAAGTCGGTGACTGGGTCCTGAGGAAGATAAAGGCGACGGGACAGAGGACAGATAGGGGAAAACTGTCACCAAATTGGGAAGGACCATACAAGGTGATTCAGGTCATCAAGGAAGGGGCTTATCGAATACAAGCCAAGGATGGAGCAGTGCTGAAGCATCCATGGCATGCAGATCATCTAAAAAATTATTACCATTAGTCGCTTAGGTCACCCCACAATCGACCAGTGTAATGAGACCTTCAAGATTTAATGAGAATAAATTTTTATTATGAAGCTAGCTCTTTGTTGAAATAATAGAGTAAATCGCGGAGCAAGCTCAGGCCTTGGCTAAACCACTTATTACCACGAGGTACGCGGAGCGACCTCGTGGTGAGGTTAGTCCAAAGGCTTATATTGTTATCTTTTCGTGCTGATTGAACTCTTTAATTCATGTTCGAGGTCACCGTCTGCTCGAGCGACGAGCATGTGACTTAGTTAATTTCAGGTTCCTTGATTAATGTTTGAGGTTGCATGTTGCTTGAGTGACGAGCATGTTACTTAATTTCAGGTTCCTTGATTAATGTTTGAGGTTGCATGTTGCTAGAGTGACGAGCATGTGACTTAGTTAATTTCAGGGTCTATTGTATGTTCTCAGATAGTGATTACCCGGATTAACGATTAAGGTTGAGCTGCTCGGGTAACGGGCACGTAACTTAGTTAATTTCAGGTTAAAGGCACACTCCTCGCATAAGCTCACGGTTCAGTTGAATATTCGTGGCTTCAAAGATAAGCTGGAAAAGAAATGAGAACCCTTATAATATATTCTTGAATTAGGTATAGGCAAAAGAGAATAGGAAGATAGGCTCGCAGGCCAGGAAAAAAGTATATGCTCGACGCAACGAGTTCACCTTAAAACTAATTTCCCAAAGTTGGTGGGGGGTCTGGAACACCACTCTCAGGGACTTCCTCCCCTGGACTTTGAGCAACCTCAGCCCTTCATTTCTCTTTAAGTGCATCCATCACGCTTTTGACGTTGACATCCAGGGCGGTTGGAGGAGAACATGATTCCAAGCCCTGATCCAAGTAACCCTCCTTAATAAGCTCCAGATCGTCGGCAGTGAATGGCACCCAGGCGTGACCATGACGAGCCTCGAGGCCATAGTGCTCGGCAACTCCCCATTCAGCCAGCAATTCAACAAAAAGACCAGGGTGGCCGCTGCCTGCTGCCATCTGGAGGGTGTGTTACAGCCCCTGCACGTAGTACAGGCATAGCCCTTGGGCATACTCCACAGAGTCCAGAAAGTTTTGTATAATCTCCTCTCTTTGAGCGTCACTTATCTGGGTACCCTGGGAGTTAAGACGCTCAACCTTGCTCCTCAGGGAAGTCTTCTCAGCTTTGGCCTCCTTCAACTGACCCTCCAGCTGCTCGATACGAGAGTAGAGTGACTCCTTGTTGATTTTGGCCGTGTCGAGTTTGCGTACGAGGGCCAGCTTCTCATACTCCATCTTGGAGATGTCGCAAGTGCGGTTGAGCACTTCCTTGTCTTTTGCTTGGAGCTCGGCCTCTTTTTCCTCGAGGAGGAGGTTGGCAGTTTTCAGGTCCTCGCCCAGGGAGGCCGCGGCCTTGGCCCCATCAGATGCTCGGCTGGCCATGGTGAAGTACTTGGTCGCGAGCTGCAAAGAGGAATAAAGGTTAAGGAATATTGAAGAGTTTAAAGTACGGAAAGGACAAGTTTAAAAGAGGATACCTCGCAGAATGCCATGCCCCCGTCGCCGAGCATGAGGCTTATGGAATCAGTATACTCCTTATAAACACCGGAGTGTAAGATTCTCTTCAGGATTCCTTGGCCACTACTACAAAACACGTGTTTACTGTCGGAGCAATCCGACAGTAATTAACAATTTCCGACAGTAATTATGAATTTACTGTCGGAAACGCTCCGACAGTTTCCGACAGTAAAGCTTTGATGGTAATTTTCATCCGACAGTAATCCGACAAAATCCGACGAATTACGTAGGATCATCCGACGCAATCCGACAGTAATTACTGTCGGATGATCCCACAGTAAATCGATAACGATCATTAACAATTAGGTTAGTTTACTATTGGATCATCGTTAATTGTTTGACGGAACTCCGACAGAAAACTGGCAGCCGTTAGCAGATCTTTTTATTTACTGTCGGAGTGTTCCGACAGTAATTTCAAATTAAAATAAAAAAAATAAAATTTAAAATTTTGAAATTCGTTTTTTTTTCACCTGATATAACAATTATCTATACAACAATTATATATACACAATCACACACATACAACATTGCATCAATATAATTAACAAATAAAACATAAATTAAATTAAAATTAATATATACACAATCCAACAAAGTTTACAATACTAAAATAATGTGTCTACTATGGAGGGGGGAGGGGGGTCAAATAGATTACGGACAATGGAAGACCTAGGCTGAGGCTGAGGCTGAGGCTGCTGCTCCATGAACAGTCGTCGCATCTGCTCTAGCTGCTCCGCCTGCTGCTGCATCATCTGTCGCGTCAGCCGATTCTCCTCCTCCTGCTGCTCCATCCGCTGTCGCGTCAGCCGATTCTCCTCGGCCTGCTGCTGCACCAGCTGCTCGAGAGTCTGCGTCTTCTCGATCAGGGCACGCTCAGTAGCTGATCGAGAAGAAGGACCAGAGGACGCGGTCGCCGAGGAAGAAGTCGAGCCGCCTGGTCTCAACGCAGCGGCGCCGTGGTCACCAAAGCCGTAGAGGCGATCTCCCCTCTTCTTCCTTGACTCCGCAGTGACCGAGTGCCAAATGTTGCCGACAAATGGCGTCTGCACCTCAGGGGTCGTCTGGACAAGCCCCTCGGCGACCTGCGTGGACATACTCTCCTTATAGGCATTCTGTGTCACAAAAAACATAAAAATATTAATATTAACATTTACCATTAACTAATAAACAAAATAGAATTAAAATATTTTAAGTAATACTTACAAATGCTCTCTCTGTCTCATCGACAAAGACAATCGGCGAATCGGCACCGGGAGGAGCAAGTGGTGTGGGTCGCAAAGAAATCGGTCATCGGTACCTCGGTACCGTAGTATCGATTCTACAAATATAATGAATTAAAATTAGCGAAGAACACATATTAAGCTATAACACGATCAACTTATAAGAAAACAATAAAAACAGCCTATATATACACTCAAACCCTACTAAGACAGCCTATTTGAACTCAATTCATTCTCATAACAACCTATTAAGACTCAAATCGTTATAAAATAGTCTATTTACACTCAAACCCCTTCTAAAACAACTTATTTATATTCAGAGACCTGCTAAAACAACTTATTTACACTCAGAACCTTCGAAAACAACCTACCCTTTCATAAAGGCTTTTTTACACTCAAACCCTTCTAAAACAACCTATTTACACTCAAACCCTTCTAAAACAGTACATTTACACTCAAACCCCTTCTAAAACAACATATTTGCACTCAGTGCCCTGCTTTCAGCCATGGATTTCATAGCATCCACATGGCTACCCAACAAATCAATTTAAAGCACCGCTAAAACAATAAAGCATGATATGAAGGGTTTGAGGAATTCATAAAGGCCTATTGACACTCAAACCCTTCTAAAATAGCCTAATTACACTCAAACCCTTCTAAAACAGTACATTTACACCCAATCCCCTTCTAAAACAACCTAATTGTTACCAGTGCCTTGCTTTCAGCCATGGATTTCATAGCATCCACATGGCTACCCAACAAATCAATTTAAAGCATAAGTAAAACAATAACATATAATATGTATGTTTTGAGGAATTCATAAAGGCCTATTTACACTCAAACCCTTCTAAAACAGCCTAATTACACTCAAACCCTTCTAAAACAGTACATTTACACCCAATCCCCTTCTAAAACAACCTAATTGTTACCAAGGTTCGCCACCATGGATTTCATAGCATCCACATGGCTACCCAACAAATCAATTTAAAGCATAAGTAAAACAATAACATATAATATGTATGTTTTGAGGAATTCATAAAGGCCTATTTACACTCAAACCCTTCTAAAATAGCCTATTTACACTTAAACCCTTCTAAAACAGCCTATTTATACTCAAACCCTTCTAAAACAGTACATTTACACCCAATCCCCTTCTAAAACAACCTAATTGTTACCAGTGCCCTGCTTTCAGCCATGGATTTCATAGCATCCACATGGCTACCCAACAAATCAATTTAAAGCATAAGTAAAACAATAACATATAATATGTATGTTTTGATGAATTCATAAAGGCCTATTTTCACTCAAACCCTTCTAAAACTATTTACACTCAAACCCTTCTAAAATAGTACATTTACACTCAAACCCCTTATAAAACAACATATTTGCACTGATCAGTGCCCTGCTTTTAGCCATGGATTTCATAGCATCCACATGGCTACCCAACAAAACAATTTAAAGCATAAGTAAAACAATTAAAGCATGTATTAATTAATTACAATACAACACATTAAAGTCCTTACCATGCGCAAGTGGTGCTCGGAGGTGTTGATCGACCCCGAGGTGTGCTTCACCCCCCTCCCCGTGCCGCTCAGCCTATTCTGCCTGTGGCGATCGGCGACAGCCCTAGCGTCATCGGAATCCCAACCCTCGGTATACCTGTGAAAATGTTAAAATTGTTATAGAGATACAATATATACAAAATCTCTCATCTATTTAAGGAATGAAATTAAATCAAGTATATTATTATAATGTACTTACTGGCGCCAGACATCATCGATGAAATTTGGAGCCCTCGCCTCCTCTCGTCCACGCCTCTTAATGCCGTAAATCCAGTCGCGGTACTTCTTCGCGCACATCAACCTAAACGCCTCGTGCGCCTCGGCGTCAGAGTGCTCAGGCCAACAATAAGTCCGCTGCAAGTTTAACCAATTTAAACATATTAATTATAAACTTTGATAGAAATTATTAAATTATTAAACATTAACATATCTTATATATCCTTACCCTAAAATCATCCCACCACTGGTCTCGGGTCGCCGTAGGCACGTTAGAGTACTGTGGCCAGTACTCCTCGTGCCTCATCTGTCGTAGAATACGTCCAAGGAAGCGAGTTGGATCGGGATACCCGCCCGCAAACCTGACAAATATATATTAAACAAATATATTATACAAATATGCAATTAACATTTAACCAATGTACAAGCATTAAAATTTTAAAACTGAAATATTATTACTTACTGCTTAAGGCTGGAGATGGTAACGATAATCCTACCATCTTCTGCGTGTCCATCCGAGTCGATGAGGACCCACCCGCTCATCGGCTCGTGGGGAGAGTCGGGCGCATCCTCGGGCCGATCCAAGTCGATCGCCTCCTCCGCAGTACAGTAGCCGTGTACCCGTAATGCAAGTAGGTAGAAGTCGGACCTTAGGTGTCCGACTCCTACCTCTACCGGCTCGTCCTGACATGTCTATATATAAATTAGTATATTAATGTTGACAATTAACGCTAAGTTTAGATGACAATTAAGTTAAAATACATAACATAAATTAAAATCTCTCATCTTCATGATAACAAGTAACATACAAATAGCGTTCTACACATGACATTTAATTTCTAACAAAAAATAAAAGAGCCTAAACGGTACATACTGCAAGACTACTCAGAGTCTTCATTCTCAGTGTTTGCATTTTCTTCATTCTCAGATTCTCCAGTCTCAGCGTTTGAGTCGCTACTACAAAACTCAAGTTCTTCTTCAGTCTCATCCTCGGACATCCAATCCTCTTCACCTTCATTACCTCGTCGTCTTCTTCGCATCACCTTCAATAATCGGGATTTCGTCTTCGACGGGAAGGAGGTGGCAAATCAACGGGCAATACTATCTCCAGGCCCAAGGGAGGCACGGGCATTTCATCCATTGGATGACTATCGAAGATACAACGGGAGGTACGGGCATTTCATCCTCTTGATAACATCCTTCTAATGACGATTACGTAGTTATGTCGTCGACCGATATGCTATATCAATAGTGCTTCGGCCTTGGTCTTCCAAATGCCCACCATCCCCTCTCATCGCCTCGCCGATAAGGGTATGGTGTCATGTAGACTTGTTGTGCTTGTGATGCTAAGATGAACACATCATCACCCGCATGTCTAGACGTCTGCTTCACATCGATTAGGTCAAACGAGTCGTGCTTTTTTATACCTCGTACAGCGTCTCGCCAGTCACAATTGAATAGGACTATATTTTTCCTCCCGAGATATCGTAACTCGATGACTTCTTTAAGGACACCATAATAGTCAAGGTTGCCTTTAAGATTGACACCGCTGTTATCTGTTTGTTTTCCCTCCCGTATTCCTTTGTATGGAAGACATAGCCATTCACATAATATCCGTTGTATAAAGTAACTCTCATCAACGGATTTGCAGATATGTGAGATAATCTCGCGACTCTCGGGTCATTAGGATGCTCCAAAACCTGAAAAGTATTTCATAATAGACATTTTTAAATGACTGAGCCATTATACCGTTTGGATGCATATATAAGATGTCTACATATAAATCGAGCCAGGAAATGATATTTACATATTTGCGTAACCACGACGGAAACTCTTTCTCTGTCCTGATATCTCGCAATTCGTCAGATATATCATCTCCGGCTTGATCTTCGAACATACTGCATTAGGTTTAGAGTTTATACGAGTTATTTGTGCATCTTGCAACTTTAATTTGAATCGGACGACTATCTAAAATTAAATGAAATTGATAATTAACTTACTTGAGATATTCCTCAACCTCAGGACAATTAAGGAGTATATAGAGTCTCGCAGCTTCATACTCCTTATTGCTTAGCATTCGAGTCTTAACCGGTTTACCGAGTGGCCGACCTGGAGCATTAAATAATGAGATGTCCTCATTGACATCGGGTTCTCCACCATCATAATTGCGCCCAACCCTAGTCAATCTCGTTTCAATATCGGGATGAAAATATTGCGCGGCAAAGGCAACAATTTCCTCTATAATAATAGCCTCGCATATTGAGGCCTCAACCTTTGCCCGTTTCTCATCTTCCTTTTCAAATGACCGAGATACCTAATTGCGATGCATGACAGATAAAAATGTTACTCAAGCTATAACCGACTTTTAAGTATGTTATAGATCATGAAAACGATTATTATGAGACGAGTTATTACCTCTCAAATGGATACATCCATCGTATTGAACTGGACCCCAACCCTAGCTTCATATGCCAAGTGGACCGGTAAATGCTCCATAGAATAAAAAAGACGGAGGAAAGATCTTCTCAAGTTTGCAAATCGTCACGACAATGCTCGCTTCGAGTCTTCTCATGTCATCAACCCGTAGAGTCGGATGATAACGCTCGAATGACTCACTCACGGTTAACGCAATCCATATATTGTCGGGCAACAAGTCTCTAAGCGCAATAGGAAGTAACCTGTTCGGTAACACGTGACAATCATGACTCTTCAAACCATGAACCTTTCCTTCATCTACATTTACACAATTTCCGATGTTAGAAGCGTAACCGTATGGAAGCCTCAATCCCTTCAACCACTTCAACACTAGAAGTCTTTGTTCCTTGGTTAGCACGTATGGAGCGACGGGTTTCACCGCTTTACCATTGACCTCTTTTAGCTCCAAGGCAGCCGCTTACATATGTCTTTCATGTCCATTCGGGCTTTGGGTGTGTCCTTGGTAGTTGCCCTCCAATCCATAATGGTGTTAAAAATATTGTCAAACACATTCTTCTCAATGTGCATGACGTCAAGATTATGGCGTATCAAATTATCTTTCCAATAAGGCAACTCCCGAATATACTCTTTTGGTCCAATTATGCTTTACACCAAAATCTCGCAGCCTATCCTTTGCATACATCTTCCCCACCTGGTCTCGTAGTTTAGACACCTTTTCATAAACAGCTTCACCGCTCAAACGTCTAGGCGCCTCATCACGCTCAACCCTATTCTTGGTGAATTGCTTCGTGATCTAAAAGGGTGGTCATCCGGTAGAAATTGACGATGACAATCAAACCAACAAGGTTTACGAGAGTGCTCGAGTGTGAACGACTTAGTGTCATCCATACAAATAGGACATGCAAGCTTCCCATGTGTGCTCCAACCCGATAACATCCCATAGGCGGGAAGTCATTCACCGTCCACATCAACGCGGCTTTCATTTTAAAATTTTCTTTTTGAATGCATCCCATGTTTCCACTCCGTCTTCCCGAGCATTTTCAACTCGTCAATCAAAGGGCGGAGATAAACATCAATATTCTTGCCGGGCTAGTCGGTCCGGTATGAACAAAGGACAAGAACATATAAGGATCACTCATACACAACCACGGTGGAAGATTGTAGACGGTAGCTATAACCGGCCAACAAGAGTAGGACTTCGCCCGGCCCGAAAGGAGTAAAACCATCCGCGCATATGCACAACCCGATATTTCTAGCTTCGGCAAAGAAAGTCGGGATGGGTTGCATCAAATTGTTTCCAAGCCAAGCCGTCCGACGGATGAGTCAACACGCCATCCTCGCGCGGCTTTCTTTGTGCCAACGCATAGCTTCGAATTAGCTTTAGACGCGTAGAGGCGTTGCAATCTCGGAGTCAACGGCAAGTAACGCAACCGCTTATAAGGTTCATTCTTCTTGCGTTTCGAACGCCCTCCGTTTCGGCTTATATCGATCATGGCCACACACGGAACATTCTTTCAAGTTTGAATCTTCCTTGTAGAAAAGCATGCAATCATTCTTGCACGCATCAATCTTCTCATATTTCAACCCAATATGCCCAACCATCTTCTTTGTCGATAGAAGTTCTCGGCATCTTATTTCCTTTCGGCAAAGCTTTTTCGGTGCTTTCATAAGACGATTGAAACCAGATTGACTAATATTGCAATCGACTTGATGTTTATGAACTCACCACGCCTCCAAAACGGTCCGCTCGAGCCGGGATACAACTTCTCCGTTGCGACTCCATAGCTTCAATGAACTTACTAGCGCGGATTTGGCTCCTCTTGACGTGCGTTCTCCGACCGGTCAAAATGAGGACCAGAACATCCCTAACCATATCTTCCATACCACGAAATGGTTCATCGTTCACACTCGTATTTACCGGTTCAGTTCACGTACAGAATCCTCTGCGGTTACTTTCCGGCCTAGACACTACTCGATTTGCTCACCGTGAGCTACCCACCGCTTGTACCCAACTTGAAACCCGTGCCGGAGAAGGTGCTTCTCAACAATCATCGAAGGGAAGTACTTTCGATTTTTGCAGCCATCACATGGACACCTTATGTTGTTACCACTCATGTATTTGGGGTTCGCTAGAGCAAATTCGATAAAACTCTTCAAACCTCTAATGAACTCATCCGTAATACCACTACGATTCGGCAACCTCCGATTATACATCCAATCTGCGATCGTCGTCGACATAACTCCTATTAAGCAACAAATGATTAGTATGAGAAAAATACACTTATTACGGTAATCACAATTCATCGGTCGACATCACGCTTACATTGTCTAAACCCTAAATATTATCTAAATCGGTATCTATCATCATATTCTCGTCAAACTCGTCTAAATTTCCCATCAATGTAGGTTTATTGGATTCAAGATGGGAGATCCTTCAATTGAAGTACCTCTTTCATTTGCCGTGGAGCAATTACTTGATAAAATTTGTGTACGTCGTCGTTAATTATCTCGCCGAATTAAGATTATTTAAGAAGAGGAATTCTTGAAAGCATCCAAGGACAACGGAGTTTTGTAATTCCCTATGTCGTTGACACTCTCCATCGTTCATTGAAGCCTAAAAATATTGCCTTGGTGAAAAGAGTTCTCAGCACTTTGGGAGTGAGCTCACAAGGATTGCAAAGTATCCTTACACTGGAGTTAAGACTAAGCTTTAACAAAACTTAGTATCATCTCCAGCATAAGAATAGTTTTCAACCCTTTTGAGGTCAGTCCCAAGTGCCGAGAACTCTTCTTCACGAGCAATATTTGTAGGGATCTATGAAAGGACGGACAACTATCAACGACATAAAGAATTACAAAACTCCGTTGTCCTTGGATGCTTTCAAGAATTCCTCTTCTTAAATAAGCTTAATTCGGCGGCAGAGATAATTAACGACGACGTACACAAATTTTATCAAGTAATTGCTCCACGGCGAATGAAAGAGGTACTTCAATTGAAGGATCTCCCATCTTGAATCCAATAAACCTACATTGATATGGGAAATTTGGGACGATCAGCTTTAGATCTGGGAATGACGAGAATATAATGATAGATACTGATTTAGATAATATTTAGGGTTTAGACATGGTTTAGGGTTTAGATAGAGTTTCGGGGGTTTAGATAGAGTCGAGTGTTTAGGGTTTAGATATGATTTAAAATTTAGGGTTTAGATCGGGTTTAGGGGGTTTAGATAAGGTTTAGTGTTTATAGGGTAAAGAAACATGCGAAATTCATTAATGAAAAATAATATCCTTTTGTTCTACCCGTCCATTCTTAAAGTTTGATAACTCTAAGAACCACCGAAATGCGACTGGTGTCCAGATATTATAATTTATTAATGAATGATCACAAAATATATGTTTAATTGATTTAAGTCAAAGTTGATTTCTTAGCTTACATCCTAATTTTCTAAAAACTTGATTTTTTTTAAAGATAAATATATTTGATTAATTTTAACTGGATACGGTTTAGATATGGTTTAGGGTTGTTTAAGGGTCCAATTTAGGGTTTAGGTTGGGGTTTAGAATTTAAGGTTGTGATTAAGGGTAATTTCTGAAACTTTATAGGGTAAAGAAACAAGCGAAATTCATTAATGAAAAATAATATCCTTTTGTTCTACCCGTCCATTCTTAAAGTTTGATAACTCTAAGAACCACCGAAGTGCGACTGGTGTCCAGATATTATAATTTATTAATGAATTATCACAAAATATATGTTTAATTGATTTAAGTCAAAGTTGATTTCTTAGCTTACATCCCATCATCAAAGGAATAGACTTGAGTCAAAGGGTGCAATAAATGCAACACCTCGAAGTCACGCTAGTCATAGGACTCTGTTATGAATAATTGCACTACCAGCTTTATCACAAGCCGACAATATAAAAGGCTAACGGAATCGCAAGTTAACATGCTCGTGATGCACTATTCACGTCAATAAGTCACAAGGTCAACATAAATAATAATAAGAGTTTCGAACTCTAAATACATTCAACGGAACGGATCGGTATCATTGGATACCAATACCACATACTACACATGCTAGTCGAAACATAGAGTGTAACACACTCTCAATGATTACATTCCCTATTGGAGTCTTGGGTAGGTGCAGGAGGGTTCGGTGGGGTCACTTGCTCCACTCGGGGTGTCTCACCTAGGGCCACATTCAGTTGGTCCTCAAGTTCTCTCAGTTCTCGTAATGTGTATCTGAGTTGAAATAAGATCGGATGCATAACCGACATCCCGGCGGTCTTCCTAGTTCGTGCCATCCTGCTACAGCATACAATAGAGACATTAAATCTCTAAAGGGAAGTGAAACACATTAAGTGGTTCAACTAATGCATGAATATCAACATAATACTCTCAATGGAGAATATGTAATATCAACATATTAAACTTGAACAACCTAAGAAGTCTAAGAAGGAATTAGTTAAAAGTCTACTAGCATTTTAAATGAGTTTAAATTAGTTAAAAGTCTACTAGCATTATAAAAAAAAACATACTACTACTACTACTACAAGTATGAAACACAAACACAATGATTAGGAGGCCCCACACACACCGAACAATTAATAATGATTTTGTACTTAAGACTCCGCAATTAAAGGAGAGACTACTTAATCCATTATGAGTATATATAAACATTTTTTCCTTTTTCATTTTACTAGTATCTCTTTAATTCCCATTCCCATGTTTCTATTAGTATGCATTTTCTTTCTTTATATTTAAGTGAATGTTTTTGTTTTGTATGGAAGACACCAACATGTGTCTAAACATAGGTAGAACATCACCTCAAAATAACATGATATAACAATTTTAATGAATAATTTTTTCACCGATTCATAATTTCTTCACATAGAAACGGGAAAGCTTGACCCAACCAATTCACCCAATAGCCCATCTAGCTAATAAACAACTTGGGTTGGGATCTAATTATTGGTTTAGACATGTGACTATCTTATTCTCATTTTAATTTTCAACTAAGACACTCTATTATACAAAACATGAATTTGTGTACATGTATAAAATAAATAATAAAATAAGTGTCATAGTTCAAAGCTTTACTTCAAACTATGCTTAATATTGAAAGTTGAGTTATATTTGAGTAAGATAAACTAACAAGTCATGAAAACTAATCTTAATTTTGGTCTTTCTAACATTTGCTAACAAGTAATAACTACTACTATCAATTTATAATATCCTTAAAAAAAACTACTATCAATTTATGCTATTAATTTATAATATCAAAACATATAGTATTATGTAATAGCACGACATTAACAAATGCTAAAATTTATCACTTCTTAAATTTATACTATCAAAAAATTTATACTATAAGCAAGACATGTGAAAATAATTAACATATTTATAACTTAAATTTAAGCTTCACTAAAAATAATTAATAAACAAAGGCAGCATATAAGCAAGAGATGTGAAAAGAGAACACAATATTATTGCATAGAATTATTGAATATCAATAATTATCATGATTTTAGTTTGAGTAATGATTAATTACTCTATACTTATAAAGCATAATATTGGCAAGAAAACAAAGATTCTCTACGTTCCTAAAAGAGTGTTATGTTTGACGTGACACATAGATTAAGAAAATATAATAAAATTTATCATAAATATTAGAATAGTGAGTGTTGTTCAAGGAAACATATGTGACACAGTAAAAGTGAGGCTAATCAATTAAAGTTGGAATCAAATCAAACGTAAAATTGTAAAGATAACTTTCAAAAATAAAAAGATTATAAAGTTTTTGAAACGGCTTTGAAAATGAACTATGAACTCTTTTTAGGAACGGAGAACTAGTATTTTTTGCTAGAATCACTTTGACAAAAGTTAAAATTGCATTTTGACATCTTAAACACAAAATCATTTTTAACAAATCAAACATCGTCAGAAGTGATTTTTAAATTCCAACAGTGATTTTAAGCCTTCAAAACTCAATATCAAACTCCCCATTAATTAGTAATTACCTGAAAAACACAACTTATAATTAATAGATTAAGTAACTGCTTTCGTCAAAGTAAGAGTTTTTACACATAAAATACTTTTAGAATCAAAGCAAATCGTTCAAGTTAAACAAAATGAATTTTACTCCTTTCGTCCCTAATTGAATGTTCCTTGTTAAGATTAGAAATTACCTAGGGAGAGAGAGAGAGAGGGTGGCGGTGGCGGTGGCGCAAGGAGAACGAGAGGGTGCGGTGGCGCGGCGGAGGTGGCGCGGCGGACTCAAAAAAAAAATAATAAAAATATAAACAACAAATACCCAACATACAATTTTTATACAAAATTTAAAACAAAACATAAATTAAATACAAAAAATTAAAAATTAAAAAAAATATATACCTAGGGTTTGAGAGAGGGGGTGGCGGTGGCGCAGGGAGAGAGAGACGGAACGGAGGGACGGTGGCGCGGCGGGGTGAAGCGGCTGGAGGGGGCGGTGGCGAGAGTGAACTGAGAGAGAGAGCACGGCTGGAGGGGGCGGTGGTGACGGTGGGGGGACGGCGGAGGCGGAGATCGCTGAAGGAAGAGAGAGAGTGTGTAAACTGAGAGAGAGAGAGAGGAGTATGTCGATTTGGGGAGGGCAGTTCGATTTAGGGTTTTAATTTCAATTTACTGTCGGAGAACTCCGACAGAAATGATCCGTCAGAAATACTGTCGAATTTTACTGTCGGAATCCGACAGTAATGTTAATCTCTAAAATTCTGACGATGCAAAAAGGAATATTCGAAGAATATTCCCTTATTTACTGTCGGAAAATTACTGTCGGAAAAATTACTGTCGGACTAGTCCGACAGTAATTACTGTGGGACGAAAAGGTATATTCTGAGAATATACCTGTATTACTGTCGGATATTTACTGTCGGATTATTTCCGACAGTAATATTTATCCCGCCAAAAAATTAACATTACTGTCGGAAATCCCGACAGTAATTTCCCAATATCCGACAGTAATTACTGTCGGAAAATTCTGACAGTAAATATTCCGACAGTAATTAGCGTGTTTCTAGTAGTGGGCCAACCATGGCAGAAGGATGCCCCCTTGCACTCAGGTCAATACCGGAGATCCTGGGCACGTCAGCCAGCTCGTTCATTAATTTCTCGCAACCAGTGCGATCAGCAGGCATGGTGAAGCCCTTTTGCCTCCATGAGGGCTGGCAAGAAATCGAGGAGGTGGAAGCAGAACACCCTTGGCTACCCCCAGTGTCGTGGCCCGGGACACACTGAGCGGTCAAGTTGGTCCACACCTTCAGTACCTCTCTTCTGACTGGATAGTGCTAGAGTATCTGGAGAGGCGGTACGATCAGAATGGGCAGACACCTCCCCACGGGAGGACTTTTCGACACAAACAAGAGGGCGGCGGGACCCCAGCTGGGTGCTTTGATCGTGTCCTTAGCAGGGGTAGAACTCTGTCCTTGTTGCACGCTGGTGGCAACCTTGGGTAGATTTGCTGGAGCAAAACGGCTAAGCTCGCGTTGACGGTCAGTGGCGTCAATTTTTCGAAAGCCTTAGCTTTCTCCCGCATATCAATGTTGATCATCTCTGCAAGGCAGGAGGGAAGGGCAGTCAGTATAAATAACACAACAAAGCAGGAGAATGTGAGGCAATATGGAAAATAAATGAATCAGAGTTGACCCAAAGGGTGAAAAGGGGCCTTACAGCAAACGCCCGAATCTTTACAGGATCTGCATTCACTTGGGAAGCCACTACCTTGATGACAGCCCTATGCAGGGTGAGGTCGCTCCTCGTCCATGATAACCGGGGCATCACTCCCTCTACTTTCGCTCTCAACACCCCAGCCAACCTTAGGAAGTGATCTTCGCTAACCAGTGGTTTCCAATCAAAATACCATTCTTGGTCGCGGTCTCGGGCACCCAAGGTCAATTTCAGCACATCCATCAGTCGGCTCGCCGGAGGTGAAAGCATCTCGGTTGTATGTGGACACTTTGATGTGTGCGAAAGGAGAAGGAAATGGCCAGCTCACTCAAGATCCGTTCCTTGGGCTTGGACCCAGGGCCCATATTTTGGGCTTGGCTCTTCCGTGGCCCCCTGCTTTCTGCTCACAGAGTATTCATGCTCTCGGTAGGAAGTATTGCTCGCGATCCTTGTCATGCTGAGTCCAGTCGGTCATTTTGCCCGTGGCCATTGTCTCATGCTAAATCTATCAAAAGATTACTCAAGCATGTGGTCATTGAGTGCAGATGTTCGTGTCGCTTTATTTTTGCCGGCTGGAGGCATCGCATCTTCTCGAGACGCCATCATGACTACCAGTATAGACGTGTGGGCTACTGCAGTAGGCCTGCAGTCCCCTGTCTGTGACGTTTCGGCTGATGTCACCCTCTGAGACCATAAATACCGGATGATCGGTTGATGCCACTCTTTCTCACTTACATAACCTTGGCATTCAAAAAGTTTCTACAAACACAAGATCCCCCCTTTCGATGCTTCACAGCTCCCGAAATCTTTGCCGTTGCAGTATCCACAGATTCCATCGTCCCCATTCGAAATCCCTTTTTGCAATTTCAAGCTCTTCGCTCTACGCATCGCTATGTCTCGCAGTAAGTTGTTTCTCTTTTTCGCACAGTCTTGATTTTGTCCATTGCTGTGTGTTTTCAATTTTTCCTTTTGTATTCTGGCGGTAGAAGCATCTTCTCTTTTCTAGTTTGGATCGAGGAGCTTAGGGTTTTATCTTTGGCCGGATAAACTCTCCCCCTACTGTCTGATTGTAGATCTAGGAATTTTCTTTCGTTTTTTTTATGATACTCGCTAGATAGGAAGCTTTACCAATTTTCTACGACAAGAGTTCGGGTAGGATATCTGGCCGCAGCAAGCCAGGCGCACTGAAGTTGTTCTCCCCTTTTCCAAACAAAACCGACAAGTGGGATTGGCAAGCAGGGTTCGTAGCCAAGCAAGCGGCAAGTGACAGTGAAGGATACAAGGATCCTGACCGTGTTGAGCATCAAGTCGCAGGGGGCCGCCTGCGCTAGGGTTAAAAACTCGATGATAAAGGGATCGAGGGGAAGGCGCATCCCAAAATTAAAGAAATCGTAGTAAAATACCATTTTCTCATTCTGCCCTCGGTAGTCAGAAGGTTCAACCTCGTGACCCATCACAGACACGCGGTAGTCGGTGGAGTTAATTCTTAAGGAGGTAAACCATCTCTGGACCTTCTCATCGGAATTAAAAGACTTCCAATGATCGGGGGAGGCTGCTCGACGAGGAGCTTGATGGCTGCCATGAGCAGGGTGTACAGTGGTCGACCTGGATTAGGAGGGCTTGGATGAGCTCGTTCCCACCCCTTCATCTGGGGCAGGGGCCGGAACGTGGGATACCACCTTGGTAATGATGAGCTCATCATCGGAGGAGCCTACGCTGGTGGAAAAAGAGGTAGTCAATGGGATGGAACTACTACTGATCGTCTGACCGCGGTCATATTCATAGGCCTCCTGGGAAGTGGTAGCCTCTGAATCAGTAGACTCATCGCGTAACCTAAGAGGGGAGGCAGAACCTACAAGGATCGAGGATGTAAACAGGGGTTACTATCTAGCGAGTATCACAAAAAAACAAAAGAAAATTCCTAGATCTACAATCAGACAGTAGGGGGAGAGTTTATCTGGCCAAAGATAAAACCCTAAGCTCCTCGATCCAGACTAAAAAAGGGAAGATGCTTCTACCGCCAGAATACAAAAGGAAAAATGGAAAACACACAGCAATGGACAGAATCAAGATTGTGTAAAAAAGAGAAACAACTTACTGCGAGACATGGCGATGCGTAGAGCGAAGAGCTTGAAATTGCAAAAAGGGATTTCGAATGGGGACGACGGAATCAGTGGATACTGCAACGGCAAAGATTCCGGGAGCTGTGAAACATCAAAAGGGGGGGATCTTGTGTTTGCAGAAACTTTTTGAATGCCAAGGTTATGTAAGTAAGAAGGAGGGGCATCAACCGATCGTCCGGTATTTATGGTCTCAGAGGGTGACATCAGCCGAAACGTCACGGACAGGGGCTGCAGGCCTACTTAAGTAGCCCTCAGGTCTATACTGGTAGTCATGATGGTGCCTCTAGAAGACGCGATGCCTCCAGCCGACGGAAAACGAAGCGACACGAACACCTGCACTCAATGACCACACGCTTGAGTAATCTTTTGAAAGATTTAGCACAAGACCGTGGCCACGGGCAAACTGACCGATTGGACTCAGCATGACAAGGATCGCGAGCAATCCTTCCTACCGAGAGCATGAATACTCTGTGAGCAGAAAGTAGGGGGCCACTGAAGAGCCAAGCCCAAAATATGGGCCTTGGGTCCAAGCTCAAGGCACGAAACGGGTCAGTACCCACCACAGTGCAAGCAAACTCGTGATTATCAGATAGTTGTGACGGCCTCCCAGGATACTTACGAACAGGGCCCATCTGCAAGGATCAGGATGCAGCGAGCAGGGTAGCTCTCCTCGCAAGCCTTTGGGTGGCACATAAATGTGGGTACGTGGCAGAACGTCAAGGGACGGACGTGCCCGACGGTTACGCGCACTACCCCCAGCATTTATGCCCACTACGCCAGCATTCATACCCACTACTTGGCAGTTACGTACGTGGTGGCTTCAATGAATGCCGGACCTATAAAAACCTCGGATCAAACCCTAAGCAAAGGTACGCAAACATACATTGAGCAATTACACTCTGTCAAACTGTGATTAGAGCTGGTTACTTACTCTCACACATGAGTGTCTTGGCAGGGCCAGCCCCTGCATTCACCCAATGTTTTGCTCTTTGTCTTGGCAGATTTAATTTAGCCCAGATATCCAGACACATTGACAGTTCGGCCCATCAGACGACACTTCTGTGCGGCATCAGTAACTACTCATTTGGTATGATAGGTGGCTGCCGAATTTTCAGTTTCCTCAGCCGCCAAACTGTTCTCAAACTATCGTGCATGAACTTTTACAGGATCCTTCATCTTTGTCTCCTGCCGTGAAGGAGATCTTTCCTTGGAATGCTGCCCAGGCTATTTTAGAGCTTCATATTTCACTGTCAAATATGGACGATCAGGCTATTTGGAATTGTTCCTCGAATGGCCTATTCACGCTAAGGTCTGCTAGAGAAGCTGTTCAAGCAATTAAGCCTACTATGCTTTCTTCCAAGTATATTTGACACAAGTTAGTTCCTGATCATATTGGGGTGTTCATGTGGCGTTTATTTATGCAAGCTTCCTATTGATGAAGCTTTATGGAAGAAAAATATTCGGTTGGCCTCTAAATGTGCTTGTTGCATTCGGCCTAGATAGAGACATTTGATCATGTCTTTCTTTCCAGTCTGTTAGCTGCTGCGGTTTAGACCTTTTGTGCGAATTCTTTTAGTCTCTCAATCTAGAGTAATTCTGTTCAACAACACTACTTCACGGGCTAGTTTCTTCTTCTTCATTTATTTATGCTTTACTGCCTTCTTTAGCTCTATGACACATTTGGAAGAATCGTAAAAGAGCAATGTTTGACGCTGCTCCTAAAATTGCTCAGATGCTAATTGCTAATGTGTGTTCCTCTATTCATGATATTTTAATTACAACTGGGTTCCATGGAATTTCTATTCGTGGAGTTGTTTCACCTTATGCTTCCTGTAAGAAAGTAACTATCAAGGATGTTTCTTAGGTTAAGCCTTTAGTGGGTTAGCTTATGATTAACTCCAACGGTGCGTGTCGTGGTAATCTAGGCCTTAGAGGAGGGGGTGTGATTAGAGAAGCTAATGGCTCTTTGGTTATTGCTTTCTCCTCATTTTATGGATCTTGTACGGATACTTTAGCTGAGCTTTGGGCCATTCATAGGGGTGTCTTGTGGCTCTATACGAATGAAGTTGAAGATGTGATTATCGAGATGGATGCGAAAGTTCTTTATAATTGTCTCTCTCACGGATTTAAGCCTCCTTCGTCTTGTATTTATCTTATCAGGGTTATTCCATCCATCACAAGTGAGCGACATTTCACTTTTAGTCATTGTTTTCGCGAGGCAAACTCGGTTGCCGATGGGCTAGCTAATTTGGGGATGGATTCTTCCTCTTATTTGGAATTCTTTTTGATTGCTGCTCTTCCACGTGCTATTAAGGGTAATTTATTATTAGATGCTGTTAGCTTTTCCCATGTTAGAATTTCTTGTCTTGTTCTCTTTATTGTGTTTAAGCCCTTGTATTTGTTTTGAGGTAAGGCCCCTCCGTCCCCCCTGATTAGGGTAAGGCTGGTTGGACGTCCCCCTTCGTGTATATTTTCTTATTTAATAAAATTTTGCAGGGTGCCGCCCCTGTTTCCCTAAAATAAAAATAATAAAAAAAGTATTTACTTAATAATAAGTATATATTTATACACACATATACACACACACACACACACACATATATATATATATATGATAGGTTGCATAATATACATATATTTTGTTGCATTTTCCCCTTGTTCTTGATATTTAATCATGCTTAGCCTTCGAGTTTTGATGTGTTTCTTATTCTTGTAGGGAAATGGAAGGAATTGTCAAAAATGGGCTCAATTCATTCATTTTGTGAGCTGGGAGGTCCAGAAGCTGAAATGGAGTAAGGCGTGGTCACGGCTTATCAAACTGCGAGTGCTGTTTTGCTGTCTTGATAGAAGGTGTGGGCAAACTCAAGGCAATTTCGAAAATCTTTAGCAAGTGACGCCCCAACTCCTAAGAAGTCAGTTTTTAAGTCTCCTATTTCAATTCCAAGAGGCCAAGCTTTGTATGGATGTATCTAGGCTAATTGTGGGAAAAGTGGGAGTAGTTACTCAAGGTAGTAATGGGGGAGTTACTCAATTTAGTGGGCAATCATGAGGGGAGTTACTCAATTTAGTGGGAGAAGTTACTCATGGGAGTAGTTACTCAAGGTAGTAATGGGGGGAAATGAAGAGACTTTTGTAGGGTTTTTATTTAAACTTTGTGATTAGCTCTTGTAACACTAATTTTTGTGAGACACATTTTAATCTCTAGTGAATTTCCAGAATTTATCATCTTGAATATTCTTTCATCATGTTCATGCAAGGCTAAGGTTTCTTTTCCAACCAAAGGATAACTGAAGATTCGGTTCCACACGACTTGTGAGATCTAATTAGTTTTATTTTATTCTTCTATTTCTCTATTATTTATATATTTCCTGCACTTCTTAATATTGTTATTTTGGTTAGTTGCACAAAAAGGGCCCTTTGTTCAATTGTCAAAATAACAAATCGTCATTTGGAACGTCGAATCCGT
Organism: Platycodon grandiflorus; assembly: GCA_016624345.1. Taxonomy (NCBI): domain Eukaryota; kingdom Viridiplantae; phylum Streptophyta; class Magnoliopsida; order Asterales; family Campanulaceae; genus Platycodon; species Platycodon grandiflorus. Next base: position 49,016,287 of record CM028361.1, on the reverse strand, counting down.
AATTGTTTGACTGTTCTAATACTTGTGGCAGTTAGTGTAGGTGATTACAAAAGAGGTGGTCATTCTATGCTATGGAAGTATATAATCTAGTCTAAATGAACCTACATGTGCGTTTGTTGGCTAGAATTGGTGGTCTCTCTCATTCTTAAAGCTGTTGATAGATTAAATTCTACGATCGTATCTAGAATTGTTTATTGGCAAGAGAAGTAATTAGAGAACGTTTCCTGATTATCGAGGAAGTAAGGAGAGATAGGTGGTTAGGTCGTACCAACAACCATAACCAATTTGGTAAAGAATAGAAGAATTACCTTTGCATCAATGATCAAGTCCATGAACCGTTTCTGAAATTGCTCCTTTGGTTGGATATTTCATCATATTGAATCTCTCTTACTTTAAACATTTTCTTGTTAATTTGCTTAGGTTACTCATCAATATCCAAACCCCCCCACTGTTGCTGTTTTCTTTATTCTTACAATTCAAGTCGAATTAAGTCTCACCAATCTCTGTGGACACGACCTTGCTTACCACTATTACAAATCAATAATCTAGAAAAAGCAAGATTTATTTATTGTTGGTTTCGGCAACCATCAATTTTTGGCGCCGTTGCCGGGGATTGGTTGTTATTATTTGACTTGTTTTGATGCCCCGTTCTTCTTGTGCAGGAGGACCACCCTTGTACGACCCCGAGATTGAAAAAACTGCAAAACGTCTAAGGAAGGAAGCTAAACTTCGAAAGGCACAAGCATCCTCATCGTCATCTCCCGAATTGGACATAGCACTTGACGTGTTTAACGTAGCACTTGAGTTGGCCGAATCATCTAGCGAATCTGAGCTAGATCACGACATGGCCGAGGAAAGAACTTTGAGGGAGCTAGCCATTCCGGATGTTGATCAACAACCACTATGCATTCAATACCCGGAAATGGAAGCAAATTTCGAGTTAAAGTCGGGCTTGATCCATTTACTCTCTAAATTTCGTGGTCTTGAGAATGAAGACCCTCACAAACATTTGAAGGAATTTCATGTGGTGTGCTCAAGCCTAAAACCTCAAGGAGTCACGGAGGAACAAGTCAAGCTTCGAGCCTTTCCATTCTCGCTCATGGATGCTGCTAAGGATTGGCTATTCTATCTTCCTCCAGGGTCAATTACTACATGGAATGGAATGTTAAGGCTATTTCTTCACAAGTTCTTCCCTGCCTCAAGAGCTGCAAGTATAAGAAGGGAGATTTGCGGGATCAAACAAAGAGATACCGAAACCCTTCACGAATTTTGGGAGAGGTTCAAGCAACTATGTGCAAGCTGCCCACAACATGGGGTATCCGACCAACTTCTCATCCAATACTTCTATGAAGGATTGCTACCGATGGAAAGAAGGATGATGGATGCCGCTAGTGGAGGTGCGATAGTGAATAAAACACCTCGTGAGGCTAGGGATTTGATCACTACCATGGCAGAAAATTCTCAGCAATTTGGGATTAGACAAGATGTATTTTCAAGGAAAGTGAATGAGGTCAATGTCTCATCTCTTGAAAATCAGATTGCTAGTTTGACTTCTCTTGTTCAACATATGGCTACAGGAAATATGCAACAGGTGAAGGCTTGCGGGATTTGTGCTGATGTTAGACATCCAACGGATATGTGTCCTACGCTTCAAGAAGGAACTCAAGAGCAAGCCAATACAGTTGGAGGATTTTCTGGCCCCCCACAAAGGAAGTATGATCCCTTCTCAAACACGTACAACCCTGGGTGGAGAGATCATCCCAACTTCAGTTATGCACCTAGGCCTCAATTCATGAATTACCAGCCTAGACAACTTGCTCCACCACAGCCACAGTCAAATTGGCAACAACAACAGCCTTCCTCAAGCTCAAGCATGTCCCTTGAAGATATCGTGAAATCCCTTGCCGTTAACACACAACAGTTTCAGCAAGAGACAAAGACGAGTATCAAGAAGCTTGAAGATCAAATGGGTCAATTGGCAACTTCAATAAATCGACTGGAATCTCAAGGAAAATTGCCATCCCAACCGGTGGTCAACCCAAAACAGAATGCCAGTGCAATTACCTTGAGAAGTGGAACGAGTGAAAGACCCTCTTTTGCCAACTAGAAGAAAGAGCCCGGAGATGAAACAGAGAAGAAGTCCCGGCTCCCATCAACCTAATCAATCAAAAGAATCCCAAGAAAAGCATTGAAAGAATTTGTACAGTTCCTCCTTTTCCTCTAGATTATCTAAATCAAAGAAGGAAGATGAAGAAAAAGAGATTTTAGACACTTTTCGCAAGGTCGAGGTGAACATTCCTTTACTTGATGCAATTAAGCAAGTACCTCGATATGCTAGGTTTCTCAAGGAGTTGTGCACCAACAAGAGGAAATTGAAAGGTAATGAATTTGTAAGTATGGGTGAAAATGTTTCAGCCGTCCTTCAGAAAAAATTACCTCCTAAGTGCAAGGACCCAGGTATGTTCACTATCCCTTGCATAGTTGGTAATGTTAGAATTGAAAAAGCAATGTTAGATCTAGGTGCTTCAATCAATGTCATGCCATTGTCTATTTATAAATCCTTGAATCTTGGATCATTAAAAGAAACTGGCGTGATAATTCAACTTGCCGATAGATCTAATGTTTATCCTCATGGAGTGTTGGAGGATGTTTTAGTGCAAGTTAATGAGTTAGTTTTTCCCGCTGATTTTTATGTGCTTGATATGGAGGAAGATAATTCATCTCACCCAATGATTTTGTTAGGTAGGCCTTTCTTGAAAACATCTATGACAAAAATCGATGTGCATGATGGTACTCTCACAATGGAATTTGATGGCGAAATTATTAAGTTTAATATTTATGATGCCATGAAATATCCAACTGATATATCATCTGTTTTTGCTATAGATGCCATTGATCCGTTGGAACATAAAGTATTTGATTTGAGTGGTGATGATAAGTTGAAAGTTGCACTTAATAAGGGTCTCACTGTTGAAAAAGCACAAAAGCTGGCGAAGAAGTTTGAAATTGGTTCTAACTTAGAAGATGCAATTCATGAGTTAGATTCACTTCCATCCTTGAAGCATGATGTTTCTTTTGTTGAGTTGCCTCTTTCTCATACTAAACTTTTTCCTTCTATTGTGCAAGCATCAAGATTGGAAATGAAAACCTTGTCAGATCATCTTAAGTATGCATTCTTAGGTGACGGAGAGACACTTCCTGTCATCATCTCCAATAAACTCTCCGCATTAGAAGAAGAAAAATTAATTCTAGTTCTCAAAGAGTTTAAGGTGACCACCTATGATGGAGGTGGTAAAGAAAGAAATCTTGAAACAGTGAATTTGGATGTTCCGAGTTATTCCAACTGAGGTGCAGCAACGTCTAGCCAAAGACGTTAAAGAAAAGCGCTTTTTGGGAGGCAACCCAAACTTTTGTTTTGTTATTTCAGCAGTTTTTAGGAGGAGAAAAGCAGTTTTTGCACTTCTCATGGCAGACTGTGGTTTTGAATAAGCCGTGCCCACGCTCTATTGAAATTCGGCCACTGTCTTTGAGAAGTCTTCATGAGTTCCCTCCTCTTGTTTTATTTAAAAAAAAAACTAAATTTTAAATTTAAGTGGGGAATTTAATTTTAATTTCGGTTACATTTTTTTTCATGCCCTAGGTAAAGCAATTGTTCCTCTCTCTCCCAATCAAGATCAAGCGACCGTCTCTCTCTGAAGCTGAATTTCTCCGCCGTCGCTGCTTCTTCGCTGTTCCGGCACCGCTCCTCCAGCCCGGAATCGCCATTGCTGCCGCGCCTCTCTCCTTAATAGTGGTACGCTGCTGCTCTGTTTTCTCTCTTCCACCGCTCCAACATCAAGATCCTCTCTTCATCTCTTCATCCCTTGCTTCTGATTTCGCCATGAGAAGTGGTAAAGGGAGACCTAGCAGAGCTTCAAAATCAAAAAGAGCTGCTCGCCCGAATACCCATCCGGCCAGCACAACTCGAGATATATCCCCCACTCGTAAAAGAGCACGAATTGGGAAAGGGATGCACACTCTTCCTCCATCAGAGTCTGGTTTGGGGGGGCATTTAGAATTCACAAAAAAGAAGGACAAAGAGAGGTATCAACAAGTTTCAGTTAGGCCAATCATCCCCTGTAAGTATATCGATACCCCCACTATGGATGCTTTCAATATCACAGGAACAGTGCATGAATTGATTGATAATATTGGATGGCAAGTCTATTTTTCAATTAAGTGTCCAGCTTTTATTGAACTCGTCAGGGAATTTTACACTACATATGAATTCAAAAAACCTGATGATTTCACGCTCAATAGCCCAGGGGTAGTACAATTTCGTTTAATGGGAAGGTGGTTTAAATTGTCAATAACTGAATTCAATTTAGCACTTGGTTTTATTACTACAGAATTTTCTCAATCTGAGGAATATCTGAATAGTGCTTGTGATTTCTGTGATGATTTTGTGCCCGAAAGATTGTATAAGGAGTGGTCCACTGACCGTGCCCATTACAGCCCAAGCTCATCGAGGGCTTCTTATTTGCACGACCCAGCATTGAAATATGTTCATAGGTTTCTTGCCTTCACTTTTTCTGGTCGAAAAGATTCTCGCTATTTTGACAAAATCGAGTTCTATTTCTTATGGTGCATGAAAAATCGTGTTAAGGTTAATTTGGGTTGTTGGTTGGCATCGCAATTTGCTTCGGTAGTGGCAAATAGGCGTCCATTGGTTTTAGGATCCTTGATTACTCATTTGGCTATGCATGAAAATTTGATTGATATCGATGATAATAATCTTCATGTTTCATGTAAAATGCACCCTTTGGATTTGCGTTGTTTAGAATCTATGGGCTTAATCACGGAAGAGGAAGGTGTATTTTCTTTTGCTCCCCCAGGTCGTATCTCGATCCAGTCGAGACGTGCTCGTGCCCAGTCCTCCACTCATAGTACAAACTCGGCTTCTACGGACGGGCAATTTGAGAAACTTCAACAACAAGTGTTAAGGATGGAGATGAATCAAATGGCCTTCTATACGTTTATGGGATTCACTCCACCTTTCCCACCGGATCAGCATTAAGTGTTATATTCTCAGATGCTTTACTCTTTCAGGGAAGTTTCTCACTTCTTTTGTATCATCATGTTTTAGTTAAAGCATCTATATTTTTTTGACATTGGGGACAATGCTTGGTTTAACTGTGGGGGGACATTGAATCGACTTGGTTCTTGGCATTTTGAGCCCTTAGCATTTAGTTTTTGTTCTCTATTTCCCCTCTCTGGATCTTTTGCACATCCCGATGCTAGTCCGTGAAAAAAAAATGGTTGATTTTTGTGTGCGAAAATGTTTGTGAATTCTGAGTTTCATACCATGAGTAATTACTTGTGATGGTTGATTGACGGACAATGTGTAGGGTCTAACACATAGAACCCTCTTTTTGGTGAGATTTGAGCCATGAGCATACATTACATATCATGCTCCGTTCGTTGTTGTGGGTTGTCATACATTGTTGGTTTTTTCTAAAACTTGCATTGTTATGCATGTCTACGTCATCCCCTCTTGATGAATTGGGTGCATTGAATCGAATGAGGGTGTTTAGGAAAAAAAAAAAAAAAACCACTTTTTCTTGTCATTTTGGCCTTTCTTTCTCAAGCCTACCCTAAGTCATAACCCCTAGTGAGCCACATTGAGCCCTAGCCTTTCCCTTGGATAATACACCACAATACAAGCCATGATATCCTCTTTTGTTGACCATCCCTCTCTTTGAACCTTGAATTGAAGCATTGTATAAACTCGTTCGTTCTCACTCTTGATGTTATTCAAGATAGGCTACAAGCTGTGAAATTTTAGTGTGTCCAAGGTCTACTACTTCATTGTTCTCTTCTCTTGGAAATCCCCCATTGAAAAAAAAAGGAAAAAATGAAGCAGAAAAAAAAAAGAAGAAAAAGGAAAAGGGGGGAAAGAAATAAAGAGAGATATAGAAGAGATCGAAAGAGGAAAGAATTCAGAATTTTCTTTCTTGGATGCATGTTTTGAGATTAAAGTAGTCTTTTCGACGTTGCTTCATTTTGTTGATTCTTGAGTAGAAAAGTTTGTATGGTTGCTTCAATTCCATTAGCCTAAAATTCCTTTCATCATACCTTACCTCAGCCCCATTTCAACCCATTTTTGACCCTCAGATTTTTGTGCATCTTAATTTGTTCATAGGTGGAAAGGACATGATATATTTGCAAGCTTATGGTTAAAAATCTTCCATGTATTGACATGAGAGTTCATTGATGTGTGCACCTTATACACTTTTGAGCGTAATGAGTGAATCTTGTGAGATGTTGCTAGATCCTATGTGTTTTACGTTCAATTCAATTGTTGGGGTGATTACTCATTGGTGTTGGTTCTTGGGAATTGATTAAACTCTTGTTTCGATGTGCGGAAAATATTTTGGATGTGGCAAAGGGAATGCGTGGAGGATATTGAGGGTGAAATAATGGCATAAGCTATTTGAATGCTTGAGGGCAAGCATTGCCTAAGTGTGGGGGAAATTGATAGGTTGCATAATATACATATATTTTGTTGCATTTTCCCCTTGTTCTTGATATTTAATCATGCTTAGCCTTCGAGTTTTGATGTGTTTCTTATTCTTGTAGGGAAATGGAAGGAATTGTCAAAAATGGGCTCAATTCATTCATTTTGTGAGCTGGGAGGTCCAAGTGAAATGGAGTAAGGCGTGGTCACGGCTTATCAAACTGCGAGTCTTTTTTCTTGTCTTGATAGAAGGTGTGGGCAAACTCAAGGCAATTTCGAAAATCTTCAGCAAGTGACGCCCCAACTCCTAAGAAGTCAGTTTTTAAGTCTCCTATTTCAATTCCAAGAGGCCAAGCTTTGTATGGATGTATCTAGGCTAATTGTGGGAAAAGTGGGAGTAGTTACTCAAGGTAGTAATGGGGGAGTTACTCAATTTAGTGGGCAATCATGAGGGGAGTTACTCAATTTAGTTGGAGAAGTTACTCATGGGAGTAGTTACTCAAGGTAGTAATGGGGGGAAATGAAGAGACTTTTGTAGGGTTTTTATTTAAACTTTGTGATTAGCTCTTGTAACACTAATTTTTGTGAGACACATTTTAATCTCTAGTGAATTTCCAGAATTTATCATCTTGAATATTCTTTCATCATGTTCATGCAAGGCTAAGGTTTCTTTTCCAACCAAAGGATAACTGAAGATTCGGTTCCACACGACTTGTGAGATCTAATTAGTTTTATTTTATTCTTCTATTTCTCTATTATTTATATATTTCCTGCACTTCTTAATATTGTTATTTTGGTTAGTTGCACAAATTAAAAAGGGCCCTTTGTTCAATTGTCAAAATAACAAATCGTCATTTGGAACGTCGAATCCGTAATTGTTTGACTGTTCTAATACTTGTGGCAGTTAGTGTAGGTGATTACAAAAGAGGTGGTCATTCTATGCTATGGAAGTATATAATCTAGTCTAAATGAACCTACATGTGCGTTTGTTGGCTAGAATTGGTGGTCTCTCTCATTCTTAAAGCTGTTGATAGATTAAATTCTACGATCGTATCTAGAATTGTTTATTGGCAAGAGAAGTAATTAGAGAACGTTTCCTGATTATCGAGGAAGTAAGGAGAGATAGGTGGTTAGGTCGTACCAACAACCATAACCAATTTGGTAAAGAATAGAAGAATTACCTTTGCATCAATGATCAAGTCCATGAACCGTTTCTGAAATTGCTCCTTTGGTTGGATATTTCATCATATTGAATCTCTCTTACTTTAAACATTTTCTTGTTAATTTGCTTAGGTTACTCATCAATATCCAAACCCCCTCCCCACTGTTGCTGTTTTCTTTATTCTTGCAATTCAAGTCGAATTAAGTCTCATCAATCTCTGTGGACACGACCTTGCTTACCACTATTACAAATCAATAATCTAGAAAAAGAAAGATTTATTTATTGTTGGTTTCGGCAACCATCAATATATATATATATATATATATATATATATATGTGTGTGTGTGTGTGTGTGTGTGTGTGTGTGTAGATTTCACCAAGGAACTGAAAGGTCTCTTATTCACTTACACCAAACTGTGAGGGTTTAATCGATATGTTCTAATGACAATTGTCGAGGTCCTTATAAACTAATATTCTCAAGACTACTAGTAGGGATTCTATTCGGTTGTTCTAGATTAGGATTTAATGAAGTAGTCAATGAATTTACTCAACTCTTAAAGTGATTAATGTAAATCGATAATTGTTTAGAGAACAGTTATGATTGTCAAACAGTTAAGCATATAAATTGAGAGTTGTGCATAGTGGAAATGTCTTTAATCACTGATATCTTAAGACAAGTTATGATGTTATCTTTTATCAATATGGCTCAATAATTATGAAGTAAAACAAATAACTAAATTGTTGTTTGTTTGAGTAATGACTAGACAAGTAAGGCATTCACAACAAACCACCAAGATATAAGCAATATTTAAATGAGAGTTTTAGGGATAGAGAGATTGACGCAGTATTTAAATTCATTCGGATCTCTTATCCTACATCTACTCCTCACAGTTGTCCGACTCTATGAGGTTAATAATTCACTATATTTACCTTTTCCTCTTCTAGTTGTCATTATAACTAGGTACTCTTAAAGTTAGTACATTGGATGGTTGGTTGGCTGATTTCACTTCCTTGGACTGACTCTTCAGTAGTCTAATGGAAGATGTGCTGTAGATCTCACTACAAGAAAAGAGACCTATGACGACACTAATAAAGTGTCGGGAATACATGAATAAGTGTCAGAAATTAAGTTACCGACACTTGTTTGACACTTGCGCTAAGTGTCGCCGATGCCCTAGTCGCAATTTTACGACACTTAATTAAGTGTCGGCAATCAGACATTCTTTGGCTGTCGGAAATTAACCGCGACACTTCCCGGCGACATTTTGTTTACGTCATAGATTCCCGACACAAATTTGTTAATTGTTGTAAATTTACGACACTTAGTTAAAAGTCGGTAACTCCCAACACATTAGAGAGGTGTCGGATATTAAGTTCACGACACTTCCACCGACACTTGGAAATGTTGGGTTACAGCATGATATTTACTAAAAAAAAAATTATTTTTCGACACTTATTTGTAAGTGTCGATTATTTCTGACATTTTTTATTTATTTTTGATCGCTGCAATAAATTTTTTAATCGCTAGATATCAATAATTTTGACATTTCATCTATATGAAAATAGATATTTTTAGTAAATATCGTACAGTATGATATTTACTAAATTTGAGCTGTCGACATATTACAAAAATTGAACTACTATTTGTTAAAACCTCATTTATAAAAGAGAAACATCATTACAACTATTAATTCATTACTAGATAAAAGATAATCCACAATGTAACATCTTGACAACTACCCATAAACAGAATTATCAACAACCAAAAGCTTGTTTCTAGAGTTAACTAGGAAATTTAAAATTGTAGCTATCTAAGTGAACAATCTTTTAATCAAAACACCTAAAAAAGAAAGTTTAGGCTTGATGAAAACTTGCATTTTCACGTGTTGCATATTAGCCTAGATTTGCTTGAATCCATAACCTAAGTCTAAGACAAGGTGACTAATGGGCCTGCGTGTCTGTTAGAGTGGCAACTTGTACTTAGGCATAGCTTGAATAGCCTAGGATTGCTTATTGTATATAGCCTTGAAGAAGATAGCCTATAGGACATCGGACGTCCTCTGCACATAGGCAAACAATGCATCAGCAGTCTTTCGTCTGAATATCGGACAAGTTCATATCGGCCAAGACTTCATCAGCAATGCTGAAGAACCTTAAACGTCCGATAAGAGAAGCGCCGAAGACATGTCCGATTTGAGGCTTTCATTGACTTCGATGCAACGTTAACTGCAAAGAGCATTCAATGAAGGTTTCCATTCTTGGCATACACTCGAAAAGGACATTCCTCTGCAAGCACGACCGCCTATTTTTAGCAAAGTGTCGGAAACAGGGCGCAAGCTACGGTCGGCCTATCGAGTCAACAACCATATTAGAGCATTAATTGCTCTTAAATTCAAATTAGAAGATCTCCAACGGCTCCAAGCTTCCTCCTGCATATAAAGGAGACTCCATTGCTGCATTGAATATACTTCAACCACTACCTGAATCTTCTTCATCTTCTTCAAGTGCATTAAAGCTTAAACGTCCTATCGTACATCCTTCTTTGAAGAGCTTCATTCTAAGACGATCAGTCCATTAAAGCTCTTCATTGATTGCAACACCTAGCTTTTCATAGCTCACGAGAATTGTATCTTATTGATATCAATTCTCCCACACAAACACTTGGTCAACAAAATTTTTGTACACAATCCATTAGAGATTTAGTTTGTAAAATATCTAGTGGAAAAACTTAGTACACGATTTTCAAATCCAAAGTTGACCACTTTGGTTGTGGACGTAGCACTTATTTATAAGTGTGAACCATATTAAATATTCGTCTATTTGTGTGTGATTGTGATTTGATTGTGTTGCTTTAAATTTCAGTTTCCAATCTGTTAAAGCTGGATCTTGTCTGCCAAGATCGGCCATTCTCAACTTGTCTGTGCTTCACAAGTCTTCCGCTGCAAAATTTATAAAACCCTAGTGAAGTAAGATTTTTGAATCAATTTCAAAAATTGGACATAGGCTATTCAACCCCCTTCTAGCCTATATAGAGCAACCTTGGACCTAACAATTGGTATCGAGCTTAACTCTTTGAAAACTAGTTTTTCCAAGATTAACCTCTTGAGAGATTAAAGATCATGGCTGCTCACCAAATGTTGGAAACCTCAAACGTGAACCATTGTCTGTCTTGGATGAAGTTCACTTTGACATCTGGAAAGATAAAGTTAAAAGACATATGAACTCAATTGACAAACGTTTGTGGAAATGTGTCACGAGATGGACCCGAATTCCAATGAAGCCTAATACAGGCGCGGTAGATCCAAGCTGCACTTTGAAGTACCAAAGCCAGGAAGAAGAGTGGGATGATGAAGACGAAAGAATGATGCTCGGATGGAAAGGCCATCAACATCATTACCATTGTGTTGATATAAGTACTTATCGGATTATCAACTTGGACACGGCAAAGGAGATGTGGGAAGCCATCCTTGAATATCTTGAAGGTGATGGCGAGACAAAGAACAACAAATTATATACTGCATCCGAAGTTTGACTCCTTCAAAAGGATCCCAAAGAGTCTCTGCGAAGTGCCTATGACGATTCTATGAGGTAGTCAACTCTTGCTATTCATTAGGAAAGAAGTATGAAAAGAAAGAAATAAACATGAGATTTCTAAATGCACTAGGCGTCTATGGCATGTTAAGATCACGCCATGAAAGAGTCAAAAGATTTAAACAAATTGACTCTTAGAAACCTTTATGCTAGTCTTTCGGTTTATGAGCTTGAAATCCAACAAGCTCAAGAAATGGAAAAGAGTTTTAAAAACTTGTCCTTACCGGCCATGTCTCTTGAACCTTCTGTTCAAAACACGATGAAACACCTTCTACTTCCGGTGAAGATGATGATATTCTTTACGACGAAGCCTTTGCTATGTTTGTAAAGAAATATCAACGTTTCAAAAGGTTTAATAAACCATCATCACATAGGCGGTCTTCTCACAGCTGCCGTTCCTTATAAAACAAGCTGCTCAACCAAAACATTACGCTCCTTATAAATCGAGACCATCAAAAGGATAATGAGCTAGTTTGTTTTAATTGTAGGAAACCAGGCCATTTTGCCTCTAAATGTCCAAAGCCAAAGTATGAATTTTATAAGAAACGTCCGAAACTAAATTTCAAAAACAAAAAGGGATGGTGGTGAAGACATTGATGAAAGCAATCTGCCTACATGGTGTGACACGACAGATGAGGATGACTCTTGTGACTTTCTTTGAAGAAGCCAACATATGCCTTATGGCCAGGAGTCACCACATGATTCGGTGAGGTCACTACCATTTCAACAAGATGACAGTGATGATGATGATGAGCTCAATGAACCATCAAAGAGCTCATCAAAGCTAACAAAGACATCTTTGGAAGAATTTTCAAAATTCAAAGTGCCTATGTGAAATTAGCCAAGAAGCATGAACTAGTTGTCTCGAGAAATCAACCTTGATGTCTAAGATCAAAGATCTTGATAGACGGCAAGTGAAAGTATCAAATTGCAAAAGAGAACAAAGCTTTGGTGAAAAAGTGGATTTCCTACTTGAACACATCAAGAAGATAAATTAGAGAAAGATGACCTTCAAAGGTTGTCAATACTTGGAATAACTCTAAAGGAAACTTTGATGCCATTCTTTCAAACCGAGAAAACTTTAGATGACAAAGCGGCATTGGTTTCCAAAGTGAGTTCAAAGTAGGTAGTTCTTCTAGTTCTCAAAAGGATGAGACACAAGTGATTCTTTGAAGAATTGGTTGTAGAAGTTTCTTATGACCAGCGAGTCTCCCAAAGGCAAGGACTTGGCTTTAACAAAGTTCCTTTTGTTTATCCCAAGGACACAAAAGACAAGTCCAAAAGAAAGCAATCGGCAATGACTCTGCTAATAGTGAGTCGAGCAACTAAAACACTGCCATTAGTCACCCTAAGAAAACGGGGATGACTAATAGCAAGTCTAGGAATTCTCGGCTCAAACCTATTAAATTTGTCAAAGGCAAGGCTGCTGATCCCAACACTTGCCTATAAAAGGGTGAATTATGCGGATAAAAAGCTTAAAGGACATGTGCTGTAAATACAAAATCTTTTGATAAAAGGTCTACCTATGGTAAACCTAACATCAACAAGAAAAGGCATTTTCGGCCTAAGTCCTATAGGCCAATTATCGAGAAAGATCATTCAAAGGCTGGCGATATTAAGAAGCCTCAAAAGAAATCATTACTCATGTTGAAGGATTTCACAAATGCTCTTTGCAAATGCCATGGTCATGAGATTCATGAATGCCTTCGAGATTCACACCTAAATCTAGAGGATTTACTCCTCCAAAGGTTAAACAAGTGTGGATCCCAAAGGTTGCTAACCTTGAGGACCCAAAAATAAAAGGGGACCATATTCTTAAATGTCTATATTTCGGGAATGCTTCATGGTGTCAATGAAGAAGAGAAAGATCTATGGTATCTAGACAGTGGATGCTCAAAGCATATGATGGTGATCCAAATCTTCTCTCAAGCATTGTTGAAGCAAAGGGTCCCTCGGTCATATTTGGAGATAACTCAAAGGGAAGACCATTGGTTATGGAAGTATAATCGAGGCAATCTCTCCATCAACAAAGTCTCTCTAGTTGAAGGTTTAAAGCACAATCGCTAAGCATATCACAATTACGTGATAAAGGGCTAACATGTCGGTTTTCCTCAAGTCAATGTCTCATAAAGGACAATGAGACATGTTCAACTATCTGACGGGGTTCGAAAAGGAAATGTCTATCTTTGTTGACCTAAATCTTTGTTGGAAGAAAATCAAATCTTTGCTTGGTTGCTAGGTCATCAGCGACAACGTTGGTTGTGGCACAAAGGCTTAGTCATCTCAATTTCAAATACTGGAGAAGCTATCAAAAGACAATCTAGTTGTCGGTTTGCCTAAAATATCGGTGAATCACACGGTCTGCGAGCATGTCAACTGGGCAAACTACATAAATCTTCCTTCAAAAGCAAGCCTTGCCTATCAACAACCAGACCTCTACGGCTCTTGCACATGGATCTGTTTGGACTGTAACTACTACAAGTCTTGGTGGCGGCAAGTATACTCTTGTAGTAGTTGATGATTACTCAAGATTTACTTGGGTAGAAATGATGTCCTCCAAGATGAAGCATATGACATCATTCTTGAACTCTTGAAGACTACAAACTCGGAAGTGGATGATATCTCGATGTCGGATCGGACAATGGAGCGAGTTCAAGAACAATGGTGTTGCCAAATATTGTGATGACCATGGAATTGGTCACAATTTCTCTGCGGTTGGCACACCTCAACAAAATGGAGTTCTTTGAAAGGAAGAAGAACTCTCATTGAAGCGGGAAAGACAATGATTCTTGAAGCCAAGCGCCTATGTATTTACGGGCGGAAGGCGTGAACCTTGCTGCTTCACACAAAACAGGTCCATCATAAATAAATTTCATAACAAAACTCCATATGAAATATGGAGAGCGAAACTCCCAACATTGGATTCTTTAAAATATTTGGTTGTAAATGCTATGTTCTTTACAATGGTAGAGAACATAGAGGTAAGTTTGAATCCAAAAGTGATGAAGGAATTTTTAAGGATATGCCAAGTTTTCAAAAGCATACGAGTTTATAATAAAACTTCACTTAGAGTTGTTGAATCTACATGTTTCTTTTGATGAATTTGATTTCATTGGGCCACATTTGGCTCCTAAGGTTACTAATGATTCGATGAATATGAGGCAGTGCGAAACGACCAAGTCCCAGATCTGCGATCCTCCTTCTTCACAAGATCTTCCAAGAGTCAACTGTTAGAATCCTCAAACGAACCATCAAATGAACACTCGAAAATCCTGAATCCCCTTTGCCTTCCACACCGAAGTCATACAACCTACCTTGGAATTAACCTACCCTTTAGAAAACCAAGCTTGATTACTTCTACTTCTCAAGAATCCAACTCTGCCGATGCAATAGGACAAGTTCAACTGCGAAGTTAGGGAAGTAAAAGATCATCCTATCACTCAAATCATTGGAGATCTTAATCTTTGGTGTTCAAACTAGACAAGCTTCAAGAAACGAATGCATGTATTCTGCATTTGTATCTAACATTGAACCCAAAAGATTGATGAAGCTCTGGAAGATCCAAGTGGGTGGAAGCTATGCAAGAAGAGCTAAACCAATTTGACGGATGCCAAGTCGGTCACTAGTCCCTAGGCCTAAAGGACAAGCGGTTATTGGCACAAAGTGGGTTTTCGAAACAAAATGGATGAAAACGGCAACATTACAAGAAACAAGGCAAGGCGGTAGCCCAAGGATACGGACGGGAGGAGGGTATTGACTATGATGAGACATTTGCTCTGTTGCAAGATTAGAGGCTATCAGTTATTCTTGGCCTATGCCTCTTACAAAGACTTCAAAGTTTATCAAATGGATGTAAAGAGTGCATTTCGAATGGAGAACTTCAAGAAGAAGTCTATGTTGAGCAACCACGGGTTCATAGGCTGTTCAAGGAGAGAAGATGTCTACAAGCTGAGGAAAGCCCTTTATGGACTCAAACAAGCTCCAAGAGCACGGTATGAGACCCTTTCAAAGTTCTTGATATCTCAAGGCTTTGTAAGAGGTCAAATTGACACTACTCTTTTCATTATGAAACATAAAGGTCATTCCTTACTTGTTCAAATATATGTTGATGATATTATCTTTGGTTCTACTAATGAAAATCTTTGCAAAAGGTTTGAAAAGCTTATGCGAGTAAATTTGAGATGAGCATGATGGGAGAGCTCAATTTTTTCCTTGGTCTTCAAATTCAACAAAGTTCAAATGGTATCTTCATCAATCAAGCCAAATATGCAAAGGATGTCATCAAGAAATTTGGTCTTGAGAATGCAAACTTCGGCCTCCTATGGCTACTAGCGCCATCTTGACAAAGATGAGAAGGGCAAGAAAGTGGACATGACTCTCTGAGAGGCATGATTGGTTCACTTTTATACTTAGCTGCTAGTAGGCGATATCATGTTTCTTTGTTTGTGTTTGTGCTAGGTTTCAAGCGATCCAAAGGAGTCTCACCTACAAGCGGTCAAAAGAATCATCGGATATCGATAGATACTCCCAATTTGGGAATCGGTATCCTAGAGATTCATCTTTTAATCTTATAGGCTATTCGATCTTGATTTTCTTTGCATGTAAAGTTGACGGGAAAAGCACAAGTGGGACATGTCAATTCTTAGGAAATAGACTTGTCTCATGGGCCGGCAAGCAAACCTCTGTTTCAACTTCAACAAGAAGCGAATACATAGGCTGGGTAGGCTGCTGCTCACAATTCTGTGGATCAAACAACAACTAGTGGACTATGAGATCAAAGCGATGATTGTCCTATAATGTGTGACAACACATCGCAATTCGATCTCTCAAAATCTGTCATGCACTCCAAAACAAAGCACATTGATGTGAGATATCACTTTCTTAAAGATCATGTTGAAAAAGGTAACATCGGCATGCAATATGTGCCTACGAGAATCGGGTAGCGAGACATCTTCACAAAACCACTTGATTCAACCAGGTTTGCATATTTAAGAGGAGAGCTTGGTATGCTTGACCTCAATCCTTAATCCTTTCTAGCTAATTCTTTAAGTTATTTCATCAAGCTAGCTGTTATTAAAGCGCCTATGATCGGCCGATCTCAACTCTGCGAGTAAATAGACAACCTTGAGTAAGTACTTCTACTTTTTCATATGGCGGACTTCAAAATATAGGCGAGACTTAAGCGCGTAATGTGAATAGTCACTTTGTAAGTAATAAATGCGGACTTCAAATTTTATCAAATTCCATTTATTGATCGTCGGGTATAAAAGGGTAAAATGTACGGTGACTCTTCACAATTCTCAACAACCGCCATTTTTAACTTTCAAAAAGTCTTCCAATCTGAAATCCTCCAAAAGCCTTCAAATCTTCAAAATCTCTAAGTTTTCACTTAAAATCATCAATGGTAAGGGTTTCCACACCTTTTCAATTCGTTTAAATCCGGTTTTGTGGTCTTGTCTTGACCTAATGTGCGTCTTTAAACGTCCGCCATTGATGAATATCGGACTCTTGCGATTGTTGCTTGAATCTTGTTTGTTTGGGTGTGAATGTGTTTTGAGCTTTATGTGATACTTTGTTTTCGTTTTATACCACTTTGTTGGTTCAAAATGACAAACTCGAAGATATTTGAAACCCGGATGATGAACTGTTCTTATATTTTGGTTCAATTTGTCTATATTTTGGGTTTTGATCGAACATTACTGTTTATGTTATTATCTGCCGATTGCATGATTATCTGTTGTTTCTTGCATATGCCGATTTCTATATATCTTTGTTCTCACATCTGCCGATTATGTAGGGAAAGTCTAAATCCTCAAAGGCCTTTGCTACAACTTCATCTTCGCCTCTGCAAAGCCAACCAGGGCCATGGGCTGAGCTCCCTATAAGGACCCTTCCCAGTCAAGCTATCACCCGGGATGACTATCGACATAGACTCAATCATTTGCACATCGCGGTGATGCCTTGCTAAAAGATTTAGCGAGTGTGGACTCCTCCCCTGTTCCAACTCAACGACACCCACTACACAACTATCTAGGCGAGGAATTCTATACAAGGATGATTACGCCTCCTCCTCCGCTAATGCCTCGAGCCTCAATTTGAGCTACATCAAGGGCTACATCGAGGTCACTACATCAAGTTGACCTACAAGGATGTTGGAGAAATCCTTGGACTGCCTGTTGAAGGCAAATTGGACTTGACCGATGCCGAATCGGCACTTGCTTGGGAGATGATGAGGGGGTCTGCCCAACCAGAGAGGTTTTCCGAGATGTCTAGGAACCTCTTCCCGAAAACCCCTACCATATCGGCCATCGCTCGACAAGAGCATTTTATTCAAAAATGGCTCGAGGGACATCTTCACCTCCCAGTGATGTGGACCAAGGCGTGGTCCTTCGCAAGCAACTCAACGGGCAAAGATCATCTTTTCAATGCTTTGTCAGTGTTCTTTGAAGTCCAAGCTCACCCGTCCATGAAGAGGCCCTTTGTCGGGGTTATCAATGTCATCCTCCGCCGTTATGAGGAGATTGATGAGCTGGTCGCTTCGACGACCTCATCAAGGTGTCCAACACCTACGTCTTCACGGTCAACAACATCACCCGCTATAGGGATGATATGGCCAAAGGACAACCAACGCGTGGTCTTGCTGCTGCTGCTTCTGCTGCTCTTGCTTTGCTGCTGTGCTTTCTTCTTCTGCTTCTCGTGGCCCTCTACCCAAGCCGACAAGGGTAAGAGGAAAGTCACCTATACTTCCGGGTTACCGGTGAGGAGGAGGAGCCTACACCCATGGGGTGAGCCGCTGAACATTTTGACCTCGGCGGGCTAGATCATGACCCATATGAGCTCTTGAGCCCCTACCAAAAGCCCAAACACTCTCCTCTCTCACTCCTAAACTCAAACAATCCGGAAGCTCCGCTCGAAGGAAGGCTGTGAGAAGGACACATCATCCTTCCAACCGGTGACCTCTCCAAACCCTCTCAACCTACCTCCCAATCCTCCAAAACCAAACAAACCCTCCTACCCACAGACGAATCCTTTGGCCTTCCTAAGGTCTCATCCACACCGTAGTTCCTCCATCCCGTTCCTCCTGCCAGTTCCCACCACAACATCTCAATCACCAACTTACGCCTCTTCCACTCCTACTAAGTCCAAGCATGGCAAACGTTTTAAAAGAGTGCAAAGAAGAGGGTACATTTGTGAGGCTGCCGATGAACCTCTTCTCCTCCACCTTCTCCACCTTCACCACCTCGCCTACTTCCCTACCACCTCACCTACTTCCTCACCTCCTCCATCTGCTCCCATCCAAACAACCACCACACAACCATCTATCTCACTGCCACCTCTTCTCAACCACCATCCTCCAAACGACCTATCTCTCCCTCTTCGACCTGCCTACTCCCAAACGCCTCAAACCTACTCCTATAACCACCTACACCCGAGGTTCGGGCTCTGCGTCCTTCGAGACAGCAGGCCTAAACCCAACCTGCCGACTCGACCCCTTCTTGGCCACCCTTGACTACCCCAAGAGATTTCCTGTCGGCCTATGTGCGGTGAAATCATCTTTCAATGGGGTGCCTACTATGACCCTCTTCCTCTGCTGGTCCCAACTCTTTTTCTCCCACAACTCGGCGGTTCAAGATCTTATGATCTTCAACCAATGGGTTGCAATCCATAAGGACCTAGGCCTTCCCCTTCCCACCAAATCGGACATCTCCCCTTTCTCTCTGCCTAAACCCCGGTCTTCACCATTATCGGCCATCCTTCCATCCTTTTTCACCCCGTGGTCTACGGCTTCATTGATGTAGTCACAACCTTCCTTGGCTTCAACCCTCTCATCCCTCTTCTCTTCCTTTCTCCTAGCCTTTCCTCTTTCTTTTCTCCTCCCCTTTCTTCATTCACCCCTTTCCTATGTCATCTACATAGAAAGGCTCTTCCTGTTCCTCGCATCTTTTCTAGCCTTCCTTCTCCTCTATTGAAATCTCCTCCACCATCCATTCTCCCTCATCCTCTAGCCAATCCTGTCTCCCACCACCATCCTCCACCCTCACCTACCCAAGCCACCGGCCATCCTTCCCCCGGCGGGACCATCGGCCAGTCATCGACTCGTCGATACTATCTCCGAGGCTATACACAAATTTTTGCAAGATTTTGAGGTCATCTCTGTTGACGACCAAGGCCCTGCACCAACTCTCTGCGATCGGTCTCACATCACCCATGTGCGGCGGCATGACCCAGTGATGGAGATTTCCAAAGGTGCAAAGGCCGCTTTTGATGCTGCCTACGATCCATCTCGGCCGGCCAAGCGCGCCCGGCCGGATCTCGGCCTTCATCCGGGACGTCGCCATCTTGAAACCAAGCGGGACAACATAGCAACTAAGGCGATGCGGTCGTCGACATGGTTGAAGGCGGCTACAAGCTTGTGCTTCACTCTCAACGCCGGGCCAATCGCTCTGTTCACTCCTCGTGCGGGCAACGCGTAATCTCACGGCCAAGCACTTGGCTTACTACCGCAAGGAGCGAGAACTGCGAGCACCGCCTCGGCTTTATTGATGCCTCGCTTGCGTCCATGAAGGAGGAGATGGCCGGACTCAACAATGATCGGCGGACCAAGCTCATTGAGCATAATGCTCTGCTCAAGCGAGAAGAACAAAGAGCTCTCCTCGAATTGGCCGATACTAAAGAAGAGCTAGCGGCGACAAACGAAGAAATTGCAAGACTTAAGGCTGCTGTTGACTCTAAATGGGCATCAAGGGCATATGGGCAATCTTCATCGAGGCAAAGGCAAAGGTCGTGCATCATCTCGGTCATCCTCTAGAACCGGTAGATAATATTTTGTATAATCTTTTGCTAAACTTTGTAATTAAACAACTTGTTTAATTAACAATGTCTATGTTTTAAAACTTTCATGTTTATTATGAGCTGCTTATTATGTGATTGCATGAAATTTAAACCCCGGTTTAAAGACATGTCCTATACTGCCTATTATGCCTATCTGCATGTCTTTAAATTCAGCTTCATTACAAGTGTCTGATGCTTAATTTCCTATTTGTAAAAACTTTGTAATTCTTAAATACAATGACCTTTATGTAAGTTCATCTAGGGCATGCTTATTTAATATATCAATCTTACAAGCATGTTATTACTAGACTTGAACATGGTCGGTGATATTGTATTCGTAGGGTCATGGACTCAAGCAAATAGGAGGAGATTGTTGCATATTAGCCTAGATTTGCTTGAATCCATAACCTAAGTCTAAGACAAGGTGACTAATGGGCTGCGTGTCGTTAGAGTGGCAACTTGTACTTAGGCATAGCTTGAATAGCCTAGGATTGCTTATTGTATATAGCCTTGAAGAAGATAGCCTATAGGACATCGGACGTCCTCTGCACATAGGCAAACAATGCATCAGCAGTCTTTCGTTTGAATATCGGACAAGTTCATATCGGCCAAGACTTCATCAGCAATGCTGAAGAACCTTAAGAACGTCCGATAAGAGAAGCTGCCGAAGACATGTCCGATTTGAGGCTTTCATTGACTTCGATGCAACGTTAACTGCAAAGAGCATTCAATGAAGGTTTCCATTCTTGGCATACACTCGAGAAAGGACATTCCTCCCGCAAGCACTGACCGCCTATTTTTAGCAAAGTGTCGGAAACAGGCAAGCTACGGGTCGGCCTATCGAGTCAACAACCATATTAGAGCATTAATTGCTCTTAAATTCAAATTAGAAGATCTCCAACGGCTCCAAGCTTCCTCCTGCATATAAAAGGAGACTCCATTGCTGCATTGAATATACTTCAACAACCACAACCCTGAATCTTCTTCATCTTCTTCAAGTGCATTAAAGCTTAAACGTCCTATCTGTACATCCTTCTTTGAAGAGCTTCATTCTAAGACGATCAGTCCATTAAAGCTCTTCATTGATTGCAACACCTAGCTTTTCATAGCTCACGAGAATTGTATCTTATTGATATCAATTCTCCCACACAAACACTTGGTCAACTAAATTTTTGTACACAATCCATTAGAGATTTAGTTTGTAAAATATCTAGTGGAAAAACTTAGTACACGATTTTCAAATCCAAAGTTGACCACTTTGGTTGTGGACGTAGCACTTATTTATAAGTGTGAACCATATTAAATATTCTGTCTATTTGTGTGTGATTGTGATTTGATTGTGTTGCTTTAAATTTCAGTTTCCAATCTGTTAGAAGCTATGATCTTGTTCGCCAAGATCGGCCATTCTCAACTTGTCTGTGCTTCACAAGTCTTCCGCTGCAAAATTTATAAAACCCTAGTGAAGTAAGATTTTTGAATCAATTTCAAAAATTGGACATAGGCTATTCAACCCCCCCTTCTAGCCTATATAGAGCAACCTTGGACCTAACATCACGGCAATCTGCTATGTGACCTGTCCAAGGAAAATTACTACTTTGATGAAAAAATCAACAAAAAAAATAAATAAAATTACTATTCTCAAAGGATTAGACAAGAAGCTTTAGAAACTTACCACAAAAATATTTTCTTGGCATTGTCAGGAGATTCTGGGTGTTCTGCTGCAATACGATCCATTTCATCCTACATTTAAAACTTCAATCATTACAATATTTGTGACGACCCAACCCCGACCCCGAGATGGGAACGCGGGTCAAGCCGTCCAAATAAGGACTACAATCATGCAAGGACTCGATTATCACAACTAACGTGACGCAACATTGGACACGAAATAAAACTCGGCATTACAAAGCCGGAATATTTATAAAACTTCAAAACCTGATATAACAATTAATAACAAGTAAACCAAGTCATCGGCGAAATTACAGCCGGAACCCAACACTAACAAGTCATGCTAATATATAAACACCTCGACGGCTAAACATGCCGGAGAAAACCACATCAATAAACAAGAGCAAAAGGGATGCTCAGCGGAAGTCTTAACAAGTGAACCATATACATGTAAACAAGGCTCGGCCAACAAGTGCCGGCAAATAACAAGAGACATAAGTAGAATATTCATTTAGTCTACAACAAGTACAAGTTACTATGATTACACATTCCCAAGCGAAGTCTAAATGACTTGCTTAAACCCAACGTCCTTGCAAAAGAAGAAACCAAAAGCCAACGCTACCACCTCTAGGTGAACAATCACGAGCACGAGAAGACGATCAACCTCGAGAAGACGGACTGGGCGACTAGGATCTAAAACATAAAAGGGAGGGTAAGTCATAAAGACTTTGTAAGTAACCAATATGCATGACAGATATAATGCAAGGCATACATAGCACGTATCAAGCAAGATCATGTTAGCACGTAGTTCTCATGTCGCGATGCACATTGTTTTCACATAGGTGCGTAATTAAATCACATAGGATTAGGATATGTTATAGAACCGGTGCCGCTTCGTAGTCCCTGAAATAGACAAGGTTATAACGATTGTATTTGTCGGATGCACGTGTAGATACATCGACCACGATTAGTATTATTCCAAGCGCCCTTTTGGTTACGACATGGTACTCTTCTCCACTTGTGATCGGTAGTGAAGGGTGTGTGCAAGTTATGGTATGGCGACCCATCATCATCATGAACCTCATGATTCATGACTATGATGCATCGTTGACCATCGATACAATTCACTTAATGCCACTGGACTAATGGTATGTCAAGTAGATATTTACTTGTCATACAAATCAAGTAAGGAGCAAGTTCGACAAGAGCGAACTTGTCCGAGTCAAGTAGATGTTTACTCACGTAATAATCAAGTAATGGAGCGAGGTCGACAAGAGCGACTCGTCCGATCAAGTAGGCATGTTATTCTATAATGTACAAGTCGAGCAATAGATCAATCATGTCAATAATTCCCAAGAACAAATTTACAATTCGATTGAACTCTAAACGTCGTAGGGATTTATTTGTAGAGTCGGTATTGTTCAATGACTCTCTAACGCAACTCCGATGAGTTATTGCTAAAATATTCCTAAGTAGCGAATGAATGCTATGTGCAATTCATGGCTCTTTTCTAAGTTCTCGATTCATATGCAATTAGACTATATGTCATTCGTGACTTTTAGTCCATCAAGATTTAAGTTCCACACTTGTGAACCCTAACATGTCCATCAATTTTGAAGTGATGAATTATAACAAGTCCAAGAACAAAAGTTATTCCAAGTTCATCCTAGAACATTATTCATACTTGACACAAGTCCAAATTATCAATGATGAGTCATTAACCCAAAATTTACAGAAATTTAACTTAAGAAATTTCAAGTTTTTAACATGATGCATGTCTTCTTAAACATGTAAACTAAAACTATCATGAAGGGAGCATACTTGATATTGAGCATACAAGACAAGGGATTGGGTACTTACCTCAAACACACAATTTAAACCAACAAAAGAAGAATCAAAGCCTCCCAAGTTGTTTCTCTAGTCTCAAGGAACACAAATATGGCTTTGCATGCAAGTTTGAGTGGTTGGAAATGGAGGAGATGAAAACACACAGTGATCTCACCAAGAACACACACGTCTCTCTCTCAATTGTTCTTAGAGTTGTTTTGGGTGAAGTGGGTGAAGTGGAGGGTCATTCCCAGTGTTGAGGCGGTAAGGAAGGTATGAGTGAGCTGGTCTCTCACTTAGGGACGTGTCCCAACTTAAACAAACAGTCCACAAGTCAACAATTATTAAAAATAAAGCTTCAGCGTAACAGGGCGATCGCCCTCCCACGAAGCAAGGCGATCGCTTTGACATTCTGCCTACAAGGCGATCGCTTTGTTAAGGACCAAGCGATCGCTTTGTACCCGGTTCTCAATAGTACATTACGTCTACAAAGCGATCGCTCTGTCCAAAACAAGGCGATCGCTTTGTACCCGATATGCATCTCACGAGTACAAAGTCATTTTGGTTACTAAAAATCATACCAAATCATTTTTGTATGAGCAACACAAGTAAACAAAGCTAAAACAAGCGAAATTATCAAATTATAATACATTATACTAACATGGCATTTCTATTCATGCAAACAAGATATATAACATGCAAATTATGCAATTAAGAGAACTAGGGTGTCACATCCTCCCCTCCTTAAAGGAATTTAGTCCCTAAATTCACTTACCATCTAATCAAACAAGTATGGATACTTCTCTCGCATCTCACTCTCAGTTTCCCAAGTGGCTTCTTCCATCAAATGATTCTTCCACAAAACTTTCACTAGTGGTATCCTCTTAGTCCTCAAGGTTTGTTCTTTGGTGTCAAGAATCTTCACCGGCTTCTCAACATAGGAAAGGTCGGGTTCAAAGGTAATCTCTTCATAGGCAAGAACATGTGATTCATCCTTCATATATTTGCGGAGCATAGAAACGTGAAACACATCATGAATACCCGAAATAGACGGTGGCAATGCAATCCGGTAAGCTAAAGAACCAACCCTCTCAAGAATTTCGAACGGGCCAATATACCTTGGTGAAAGTTTCCCTTTCTTACCAAATCTCTTAGTACCCGATATTTTCAAGAACACAAAGTCTCCAACTTGGAACTCAAGATCGCGTCTCCGGTTATCCGCATAGCTTTTCGCCTACTCGAGCCGTACGCAATCTCTCTCTAATCAACTTGACATCCTTGGCCGATTGTTGTACCATTTCGAACCCCATAATTTAGCTTCTCCAACTTCGTCCCAACAAATTGGTGAACGACACTTACGCCCATACAAAGCCTCATAAGGAGCCATCTCAATGCTAGATTGGTAAGCTGTATTATATGCAAACTCGCAACGGTAGATGTGAATCCCAATTGCCCTTGAAATCCATAGCACAAGCACGAAGCATGTCCTCTAATATACGTATCAATCTCTCCGATCCATCGTGGGGATGAAAAGCGTACTCAAGTTAAGTTTGGTACCCAAGGCCTCCTGTAATGAATGCCAAAATCTCGAGGTGAATCTAGGATCTCTGTCCGACACAATACTAACGGGGACACCATGTAGCGATAATCTCCTGGATATACAATGCGCCAACCGACTCAAACGTAAGTCATCGCAATAGGAATAAAATGGGACGACTTCGTCAACCTATCCACAATAACCCAAACAGCATCGAAGCCTACGAGTACGCGGCAACCCCGTGACAAAATCCATCGTGATATGTTCCCATTTCCACTCCGGAATCTCAAGTGGTGAAGTAGACCGGCGGGTCTCGGTGCTCCGCCTTAACTTGCGACATGTCAAACATCTAGAAACATATTCAGCTATCTCCTCTTCATACCGTTCCACCAAAGCGCCTCTTCAAGTCACGGTACATCTTAGTACTACCTGGATGTATCGTGTACTTGGCTTTGTGAGCCTCATCAAGGACCATACGTTTCACTTCATCGGAAGAAGGAACACAAACCCTATTCGAAATGTCAAGATCCCATCACTGTCATCGCAAACCCGGTGTAGCATTCTCTCCCAATCGATCAATAATCTTCTTCAATTCGGGATCAATAACTTGAGCCTCCTTAATCAACCCAAATAAAGCGGCGTAGCACGAACATTAGCAAATAGAACACTACGCCCACTTACAATAGGACTCCATTCCGGACATCCTCTAGCATCTTCCATTCCCTCATCATCATACAAGACATATAAGCCTTCCTACTCAAGGCATCAGCAACAACATTCGCTTTTCCCGGATGGTAAAGAATAGTAAAATTATGATCCTTAAGCTTCTCCATCCAACGCCTCTGTCTCATATTCAACTCCTTCTGCGAGAAGAGGTACTTCAAACTCTTATGATCTGTATACACCTCAAACTTCGCTCCATACGGTAATGTTTCCACTTGTGAAGCGAAAACAATTGCCGCCAATTCAAGGTCGTGAGTCGGGTAATTCTGTTCATATGGTGACAACTTCTTCGAAGCATAGGCAATCACCTTCCCGTTTTGCATAAGCACGCAACCCAAGCCCTCTAATGAAGCGTCACTATAAATCACAAAGTTATCACATCCATTAGGCAATGCTAAAACAGGAGCTGTGGTCAATCTTTTCTTTAATTCTTGAAAACTGGCCTCGCACTTATCACTCCAAATGAAAGTAGACTTTTTCTGAGTCAAATTAGTCATGGGAGTAGCAATCTTGGAGAATCCCTCAATGAACCTACGGTAGTAACCCGCCAAGCCCAAGAAACTACGAACTTCGGTTACCGTTCTAGGAGTCTTCCATTTAGTAATAGCCTCCACCTTAGAAGGATCCACCGCAATACCCTCACTAGAAACAACGTGCCCAAGAAAAGATACTTGTTCGAGCCAAAATGCACACTTGCTAAATTTCGCATAAAGTTTCTTTTCTCGCAATAGGGAAAGAACCACTCTCAAATGGTTAGCATGTTCCTCTCGCGACTTTGAGTACACTAAAATATCATCGATGAAAACCACAACAAAGCAATCCAAATACTCATGAAACACCCGATTCATCAAGTCCATGAAAACTGCAGGCGCGTTTGTCAACCCAAACGGCATCACCACAAACTCATAGTGGCCATAACGTGTCCGAAAAGCTGTCTTTGGGACATCCTCCGCCCGAACTCTCAACTGGTGATAACCACTCCTCAAGTCAAGCTTGGAATACACCACGGATCCCTGAAGTTGATCGAAGAGATCATCAATGTGAGGTAAAGGGTACCTATTCTTGATAGTAACATGGTTCAATTGGCGATAGTCAATGCACAACCGCAAACTACCATCCTTCTTCTTCACAAACAATACCGGTGCACCCCACGGAGACACACTCGGTTTAATGAACTCCTTATCGAGAAGTTCCCAATTGGTCTTTCAACTCCTCAACTCATGGGGCCATTCTATAAGGTGCTCTAGAAATTGGTGAAGTTCCGGCAATAGTTCAATGCAAAACTCTAACTCTCGGTCGGGAGGTAATGCAAAATCATTTGAAAAGACATCCGGAAATTCATTAACTACCGGTACATCTTCTATATTAACAGTAGACATGCTAGTATCAAGCACACAAGCAATATACCCCGTGCACCCCTGAGATAGAAGTTTCCTAGCCCGCAGCGAAATGATATGTATACTATTCATGGCATGATCACCCGTAAACACAAATTCCGAATACCGGGCATGGCAAAAGTAACTCTTTTACGACGACAATCAACTAGAGCATGATAAGTGCACAACCAATCCATACCCAAGATCAAATCAAAATCCCGAATAGGCAAAACTACTAGATCCGCATGCAAGACCCGATCACATACAAGCACATCACAAGCTTTATAAACTTCCGACGCCAACAATTGATCACCCAACGGTGTAGACACTTCAAGCACATAAGGCAACCGAGAAGGTAACACGCACAAATGCTCAATGAAATGCGATGCAACATAGGAATGAGAAGACCCGGATCTATAAGAACTCGAGCCCTATGGCCGAAGACGAGAGAATACCTCCAACAACCGAGGTCGACTCGGAACACCACGCCGATCAAGCGCAAAACACGAGCTTGGGCCTTAGGACGCCCATCACTATCCCTCTTGGTGCCCGATCTGAACCGAACCCACGGGTGAGTAGTCTTAAACTTGGGACAATCTTTCACTCGGTGACTTGAATCTCCACAACCCAAACACGCCCAAGTCGACCCTACACTCATTGTACGAATGCCCCGGTTGTGACAAAGGAACACTCAACAGGCTCACTCCGGCGGCCTTGCGCCCTGCGAAGGCGAGCACGATTATCACGACCATCGGAGTACGCCTAGGCTGTCCATCCGATGCTGCCTAGGCGACCACCGTTACGGTTGCCGATGACCGGACCGATTACCCGACCCCTTCCGAATGCTGCGAGGTCACCCGAGATGACTAGCTGCGATGATCGCGATGCGAGGATCGCACAGAAGCTTCCCTGTGCTCCTCTATATCTCTCTCGATCTCATAGGCGCGATCAAGCACCCCTATAGTCGCCAACCGCAATGACAAGAGCTGCCTTCTATACTCGGTCTTTAGACCCTTAACGAACTTGAGCACCCTCATGGGCTCATCGGGTACAAGATGTGCACAATAACGAGACAGTTCGGTGAACTTGGTGAATCGAGCCACCGTCATAGAACCCTGTTCTAGATCCCGGAACTCTTTCTCCCTCTTTCTCCTCACCACCATAGGTACATAAGAAGCCTTGAACTCCTTCTCGAAATTAGACCAAATCTTTGGAACCCGGTTAAGATCCCACTTGCCAACAATACTCTCCACCAATGATTCGCCGCCCTCTCGCCTTATACACGGCTAAGACAACCTTCTCTTCCTCCGTGCGGTCTAGAGCTGCAAAGATTTTCTCCAAGTCCTCCAGCCATAACTCGCTTTACTAGCATCGGACTCTCCTCAAAAGATGGAGGTTTCATCTTCAAGAACCTCTCCAAAGTAGTATTATTTCTAGCTCTAGGTTCGGCGGTGCCTCGTTACGAGGTGGTGAAACTTCCGCCTCGGTTCGGTTCGGTGGTGGTGGTGGAGGTGGTACACCTCTGCTTGACCCTCTTGTGCCAACTCGGTCATAACGGTCATCATTCTACGAAACAAGCCCGCCATACGGGCATTCTCATCACCCCGATTCCGAGGTGGGGGTACCTCAACTTCGGGTTCTTCGGAGCTCTAGCCTCGGCTCGGCGGGAACCCTCCTAGGCACGCCTCTACCTCGACCAATACCGGCTCCTTGCTACTAGCCCCGGTCTAGGTCGCACCATGATACACCTATAAGAAATCACTCGACGTTAGAACATCACACAAGAACTTAACCCAACTAGGCCATGGAACCTATCTGGCCGATAGCTAACCTATAAAGCTCGATACCAACTGACGACCCAACCCCGACCCCGAGATGGGAACGCGGGTCAAGCCGTCCAAATAAGGACTACAATCATGCAAGGACTCGATTATCACAACTAACGTGACGCAACATTGGACACGAAATAAAACTCGGCATTACAAAGCCGGAATATTTATAAAACTTCAAAACCGATATAACAATTAATAACAAGTAAACCAAGTCATCGGCGAAATTACAACCGGAACCCAACACTAACAAGTCATGCTAATATATAAACACCTCGACGGCTAAACATGCCGAGAAAACCACATCAATAAACAAGAGCTAAAGGGATGCTCACGGAAGTCTTAACAAGTGAACCATATACATGTAAACAAGGCTCGGCCAACAAGTGCCGGCAAATAACAAGAGACATAAGTAGAATATTCATTTAGTCTACAACAAGTACAAGTTACTATGATTACACATTCCCAAGCGAAGTCTAAATGACTTGCTTAAACCCAACGTCCTTGCAAAAGAAGAAACCAAAAGCCAACGCTACCACCTCTAGGTGAACAATCACGAGCACGAGAAGACGATCAACCTCGAGAAGACGGACTGGACGACTAGGATCTAAAACAGTAAAGGGAGGGGTAAGTCATAAAGACTTTGTAAGTAACCAATATGCATGACAGATATAATGCAAGGCATACATAGCACGTATCAAGCAAGATCATGTTAGCACGTAGTTCTCATGTCGCGATGCACATTGTTTTCACATAGGTGCGTAATTAAATCACATAGGATTAGGATATGTTATAGAACCGGTGCCGCTTCGTAGTCCCTGAAATAGACAAGGTTATAACGATTGTATTTGTCGGATGCACGTGTAGATACATCGACCACGATTAGTATTATTCCAAGCGCCCTTTTGGTTACGACATGGTACTCTTCTCCACTGTGATCAGTAGTGAAGGGTGTGTGCAAGTTATGGTATGGCGACCCATCATCATCATGAACCTCATGATTCATGACTATGATGCATCGTTGACCATCGATACAATTCACTTAATGCCAGCTGGACTAATGGTATGTCAAGTAGATATTTACTTGTCATACAAATCAAGTAAGGAGCAAGTTCGACAAGAGCGAACTTGTCCGAGTCAAGTAGATGTTTACTCACGTAATAATCAAGTAATGGAGCGAGGTCGACAAGAGCGACTCGTCCGATCAAGTAGGCATGTTATTCTATAATGTACAAGTCGAGCAATAGATCAATCATGTCAATAATTCCCAAGAACAAATTTACAATTCGATTGAACTCTAAACGTCGTAGGGATTTATTTGTAGAGTCGGTATTGTTCGATGACTCTCTAACGCAACTCCGATGAGTTATTGCTAAAATATTCCTAAGTAGCGAATGAATGCTATGTGCAATTCATGGCTCTTTTCTAAGTTCTCGATTCATATGCAATTAGACTATATGTCATTCGTGACTTTTAGTCCATCAAGATTTAAGTTCCACACTTGTGAACCCTAACATGTCCATCAATTTTCGAAGTGATGAATTATAACAAGTCCAAGAACAAAAGTTATTCCAAGTTCATCCTAGAACGTTATTCATACTTGACACAAGTCCAAATTATCAATGATGAGTCATTAACCCAAAATTTACAGAAATTTAACTTAAGAAATTTCAAGTTTTTAACATGATGCATGTCTTCTTAAACATGTAAACTAAAACTATCATGAAGGGAGCATACTTGATATTGAGCATACAAGACAAGGGATTGGGTACTTACCTCAAACACACAATTTAAACCAACAAAAGAAGAATCAAAGCCTCCCAAGTTGTTTCTCTAGTCTCAAGGAACACAAATATGGCTTTGCATGCAAGTTTGAGTGGTTGGAAATGGAGGAGATGAAAACACACAGTGATCTCACCAAGAACACACACAGTCTCTCTCTCAATTGTTCTTAGAGTTGTTTTGGGTGAAGTGGGTGAAGTGGAGGGTCATTCCCAGGTGTTGAGGCAGTAAGGAAGGTATGAGTGAGCTGGTCTCTCACTTAGGGACGTGTCCCAACTTAAACAAACAGTCCACAAGTCAACAATTATTAAAAATAAAGCTTCAGCGTAACAGGGCGATCGCCCTCCCACGAAGCAAGGCGATCGCTTTGACATTCTGCCTACAAGGTGATCGCTTTGTTAAGGACCAAAGCGATCGCTTTGTACCCAGTTTCTCAATAGTACATTCTGTCTACAAAGCGATCGCTCTGTCCAAAAACAAGGCGATCGCTTTGTACCCAGTATGCATCTCACTGAGCACAAAGTCATTTTGGTTACTAAAAATCATACCAAATCATTTTTGTATGAGCAACACAAGTAAACAAAGCTAAAACAAGCAGAAATTATCAAATTATAATACATTATAATAACATGGCATTTCTATTCATGCAAACAAGATATATAACATGCAAATTATGCAATTAAGAGAACTAGGGTGTCACAATATTCAAGAAAAGTAGAATGAAATTTAAGTAAATCATGACTTGATCAACTTTAATTAATTAGCAACTGTAACACATACAATTGCTTTTGCTGCTTCTTCATTAACCGGTTTATCTCCCTTAGGCAAATACATTTTCTTGTATATCTCACGTCGAGTTGGCGACACTCCACCCTTCTCTTTTTTTTAACTATTAATGTTACAAATAGAGTTAATAAAAAACATATGTAGGACAAAATATTCAAAACTTCATAAGATATAAATGCTAAGCTGTGCGCTAGCTCTTTCTTCCCAAAATATTTATCATAAATCAATATACCTCATTTGCAGCTTGTGCGCTGCTCTTTCTTCCCAAGTGGTGTGGCACTGATAGCTTTGTCCTACTAGCTTGGTTCTTTACACTCCTTTCCTGGTTTAGAAGAAACAAAAATGTTTGTCAATAGGATATTAATTACATAGACTAACATTTGCAGAAGAGAAAACACATCCGGTATATATGCAAATTCTCGACTGAATATTATGGTGGAGCCTAACATTGTCTCATTCAAGTCACTTAATGAGAAGAAATTGTTAGTCCTGGATCAGGATTAAAATTAGGCACATAGCTGCTGCTGCATTGACATGGTCCCATGGGCCTCATAGTGTTCGAAGTCCCATTGCTGTGTACCAATCATATAAAATTTTGAATAACTCCAGGAATGTATTTGAATAAATTGAAATAAAGGAGGGTAACAAGAACTCTGTTTCAAAACAGAGTTCTGTTTATGCCACCTACATCTGCTGCTCATTATTAAAGTTTCGAAACAGAGTTCAAAACAGATATCAATGCAGCAGCAGCTATCAGCATGTTCTGTTTTAGATGGGGGTTTGACGCTGTAATGCGGCATTGTCATTGTTGTTCTGATTGTTAACTCTCTATTGCTAACAATTTGTTCTCAAAACTTTGTATGCTGATCACCTGTTCAATGATGTCAATGCAGCAGCAGCTATCAGCATGTCATTGTTAATAATAAACAGAGTTCAAAACAGATGTCATTGCAGCAGCAGCTATCAGCATGTATGAATTATGTAGCAATTAACAAAGTGCCAACAGATGAGTTCTCATAACAAAGTAAATACATAATCTGGTTCTTTTCTTGATTGAAATTTTAGATCTCATTTATCCGAGATCTTTTATTAATATTTTTATATTTTTCTACTTAATATAGAGATCCCGATCGTCAACAAAAACTTTATCCTATTTGAGAAATGATTTTGGAGGTTACTGATCCATGTACAAGCTATATTTGAATCTCGAATCTGATCACTTAACTCATTACACTAAAATTGAAATAGGTAGATTGGAATTCTTTAGTTTTGCTACTAATGCTTCGTGAGAAATTCAAGACCGAGCCGAGATCTTTAATTTTCTTGGCTATTGTATGTTTAGACTTGAATGCGCCATATCTCTGATGAGCACGCAACATGAGTTCATATTGAAGAGAATACCATCAGTTTCGAACATTAGAGTTCCAGAGATAATCAATGATGAGCTGTCTTAAATAGCAGAACTTGCACCATGTATGAAATACTCATGATTAGCAATAAATGTTACATGTTCCAAATTTAATGCTTTTTTGTTCTCTTAGATTCCTTGTTAACATCCACCATAAAATGAATTGTATTATCAAGAGTTCACTTTAGTTGACTGGATTCTGCATTGTTGTTGAGCTGTACCTAAGATTTAGGGAAGCATTTTTGCCTTTCTTTTGTTATCTATTTGACTATCTTCTAATCTAAGCAACTGTCTGATGCATGTCCTACTCAACAGGCTTTGACAAGAACTTTTCTATCAAATATTTTTGCAATATTCATAAGTCAAGAGGCAGGACGAGAGTCTATTCTTTGAATAAGTGCAATTAATTATTACTCTCACTGGCTGTCCTTATAATGCCAAAAATTCTACTGACAAGAATTATCTTGTCTCAGCAATCCAGGTACATTCCATTTATGTATACGCTAGTAGTATATGAAATTTTGGTAGATTGCGTGTCTTCTTTTTCACCTTGTTTACGATGTCTAAGTAGAAAAGTTTTCCTAAAACATTTACTAAACAGGGTCGTATGCAAGTACGTCAAACTGTTACTGGGAAGAAAAAAAGAAAAAAAGTATTAAATACAGTATGGACATCAAACAAGATAAATGCTTTCAGATACTTCGGCCACAGAAATATATAGGAGTCACGAGTGTAAAGCTATAACCTGACCCAACACTAGAACAACAGTGGCGTTGAATGTTTCAATTGCGTGCGAAGCAGCAGAACACAAGATACTGCTGTAAGAAATTGGTTTTATGTACTTTAAGTTAATAACAAAGTCCCCGAAAGGACCTTGAAAACAGATACCTCGTAACCAACACCATCTATGTATCCCATAGTATTGATCACCATGCTTTGCTTGAGATTCAAGATTTCCAGAAATTGTCTCTCCAGGATCTGCGCAAGCTCCTTCACAAGAACCTTGTAAAGATCTGCATTGGCACTGTAAAGCACCAAGTTTGAAACAACCACAATAGTTAGCAAGTCGAAGCAAACGATCGGTCATGCCATCGCTTGATCACTTGAACAATTAGCAATAAATGCAAGACAAAATGTCAAATGATAAATAAGTGCAAAGTTTGATACTTTGGATTGCTATGTCCATAGAAGTAAACAAGAGGCATTTCAAGTGGGATTCCTTCGATTGGGGTAGCAGCAATGCATCCTGGAATGGTTATCGATCCTCTATCATGTAAGAAGAAAAAAAGTAATGAGAACCCAAAACCTGTTTCAAGACAGGTGAGTTTTGCTTTTAGCATTTTGTTCTGAATGCTTCACTGCTTTTTGTTTTTTTTGCTGTTGTGGATAGTCATAAATCGTAACTCATAAGTGATGTTTTCGTTAAACTCAATCATGGTGACCAACACAATGACTAAGTAATGTTATCATGTAGTCCCAATTAATTTTCACCTTAATTTAACTGCTATTCTAGGATTTTATAATTCTGATGAAATTGTCTAGTTTATTATGTTGCTGTGTCCATCATGCACAATGAAGTGTTACTAGCTTCAAATCAATATATGCACCAACCAAGCATTCACATATTATGTCAATTCACAAGTACTCTTTCTGCTCTCCCTCTTTTCTTTCTCTGTTGCTAGTTGTCTCAACTATGGAATTCATTCTCTGGACCACTCCATATTAACCGTAAATTATGTAGAATGCTATGCATTAATAGAGGATCCAAGGGTGCTACAATCTAAAAATCATCGTATCGGACGCACTGAAGACGATTTTAGGTCACTCAAGCAGAAATGACCAACTTATACTGAATGTCAAGATCTTTTATTTTTGTTTTTTCTGAATGGACAAATCATATTATACATAAGATTTACAATGCACCTGAAGAATCTCCCATGATCAAAACGGCCAGACTACTCCCCAAAACAGAAACACAACACTTGATGTTCAGTATACCAAGTCAGAACAAGAAAACAGCCTAAAGAAAGATACCAGAGCATGCAAGTAAAGATACAACACACCGACACCGGACAAAAAACTCCCAAAAACAGTTAAC
The DNA here is from genome assembly GCA_016624345.1 of Platycodon grandiflorus. NCBI lineage: Eukaryota > Viridiplantae > Streptophyta > Magnoliopsida > Asterales > Campanulaceae > Platycodon > Platycodon grandiflorus. The sequence goes on along the minus strand of CM028361.1, from coordinate 48,981,172 downwards.
AACCTTCAAAGGTTAACTATTTTGTTCAAAGGAGATCAACAAGTGTTCGAGCAATATTATTGATGTCTCTCCGGCCCAAAACATTGATTGAATATACAAAGGAACTTGATGTGAATCAACTAAATACACACACATTATCAACAATATCTCGCACAAATCAACACAGAGTCACAGACACAGAGTCAATTGATAGAAAACCATATCTCGCACAAATCAACACAGAGTCACAGACAAACAGCACACACAAGCACAAACACACACATTAGCAGCGATCGAAGACTTTTTCTATATCTCAAGGGTCATAAAACGAATCAATTGATAGAAAACCATGGCAATTAGCTGGAAATCAGTAATTGAAAAAAAATAATTACCTCTTTCAAAAACCCTTCATCAATTACTCCAAATTGAATTGTTGATCTTCATCTTTTGTAATTACAGAAGACAACTAGCTATCACCAAACGAGGGAGAGAAAGGGGAAGAATACGGGGAAGAGATGATGGGGAAGGAGTCACAGAAGGAACGGGGAAGGAGTCACAGAAGGAACGTGTATGAGAGAAAGAAGGAGAACTTCAACATAGCGCGCACAGAAGTTTGGGGACGGCGGGAAACCAAAAAGAAATAGCTTTTTTCCGCTTCTGAAACTATTTGGGCGAAAGAGGGTAAGAGGAAAAAGAATTGAAAAGGAATAAAAGTGGGGAAAAATATAAATAATATTTTTGAGTTCAAGTATAAATGGAGTATTATTGAGTTCCTGGGTATGGTTTGAATTTTACCAACATTTAAAAAAAAAGTTGATATTTTTTGACATTAGGTATTTTCAAGAAAAAATAAGACTCAATATTAAAACTCATTAAATATTAATATATATATATATATATATATATATATGTCCACCCTCCAGTAATTATTGCATTTTAAGACGGTAAGAGTAACATTTAATATATATAATAAAACTTACTAGCTAGTGATCATTCGTCAAAAATAAGTATTTACTTTTTTAGCATTCAAAAAATTTACGAATATGAATTTTAAGCACTTCTAATAGAACATAAATATAAATACACTTACTTAGTACTCTTATATATTTTTGCAAATGCATGTACATTAAGATATGACAAGTGACAGAGATAAATTTGGTCGTGATTACGCCAAAGTATGGTGATCGTGTCAGTACTACATATGGGTAGACTTAAATGTATGAATGTAGGATGTCTAGCTTGGTGCTTCTTTGCCTATCGCATATCCATAGGAAGTTTTGTACGTACGTAAATTTCAGGTCTGTTGGGTAGCTATATTAGTATATGGACAATTATGAAATACATATATTTGGAAACAATGACTTAGTTTCGGATTGAATGAGTAATTAATAATTTTTAAGAAATTATACTTAATATGTTCTAAGTGGAGTACGTTCACTTTTACACCTCAGATAAAAGGACTTGAAGGGTTATGTGTCTTATTACCCTATTATGCGATGACTACTTAAAAGGCATCATATTAGCCCTTACAGTAATAGGGCCCTAAGGGTTAGGTGTCCTATTAGGGATTATGGTAATAGGACCCTTATCGAATGATATCATATTAATTAATAACATCCCTAATAGGTCCCAATGTGTTATCCATCATATCCTTTTGGGTTTTTTATGGGATGACATTTAAAGGGTGTCCTATAGCTAGTAGCCTTTATGATAATAGGGCTTCAAGAGCCAGGTATCCTTTCAAATATGATGGCCGGTAATAAGACCCTTGTAGAAGAGCATTCTAATAATCACACCCCTAATAGATCCCAATGGGTTAGGCGTCCTTTTAGGCATTTTTATGGGATGTCAATGAAAGGACGTCCTAGTAGTCCTTATGATAATAATTAAGATTCAGGCGTCCTGCTAGTTTGTACCATAATAGGACTCAACATTTAATGAGTTTGGCGTCCTATTGGGGCTTTTATATATATCGGACTATTATTTAAAGGCGACCTATATATGTTGGGGGTCCTAAAATATCATTTTTGTTGTAGTGAGATTTGTTTTACAATACATAATCAAGAGTAATTGTACCTAGTTTGAAATAGACAATTTCCAACTTTTAATTTTAAAACGTCGTTAAATTTTCCGACACAAATTTTAAAAATGTGGTAAATTTTACGACACAAATTTTCAAAATGTGGTAAATTTTACGACACTTCATTATGTGTCGTGAAATTTCCGACAGTTAGTTGAATTTGTCGTATATTTACCAACGCATACAATATTCGTCGTATAATTACCGACTATAAGACGAAAGCGTCGAATTTACTTTCCAACACTTCAATAAAGTGTCGTAAAACTCTGACATTTATAAAAAAGCGTCGTCAAATTACCGACGCTTACTGTAACTGTCGTTTATTGTCGACAAATATACTGAAGTGTGGGAAATTTCCGACATTTATATCAAATGTCAAAAAAAAATGTGTCGATGAAAGTGGGTTTTCTTGTAGTGTCTACTATATCCTTACTTTTAGTAGAGAAAACTGTTTAGCAAATAGTTTTGTTTTCTTACAGTATTTGCAAGGCTTTCTTCTATGATGATGTTGAGCTTGACTCTTGATAATTGGCTAGATGATTTTAGCAGCTCTGCAATAGTTTGTTGATGTAGACTTTAATCTTTTCAGTGTTTCTTCTTCTTAGACCTTTAAGACTTTTTTTCTCTATAGTATAACAACTCTTGATTTTATCTCTATGTTTTGCTCTAATTTGTGTGTGATCTTTTCTTTCTTGATTTGTTTTACATCTCACACATCTATCTATTTGTGTCTCTGATTTGTTGAAGAAAGTCTTTCTTTTTATAGGCAAGGATGAGAATGTTACCACTAAAAATTAGCTGCTATGTAATGGTTAGAAGAGTAACTTGCATATCAACTTGTTTGAAATATATTTTGTAGCCCACTTCTTGCAACTTGTAGTCCTTTTGCTTTGTTATTAGTTGTCACTGTTTCTTTAGGGTTTGTAACAGTAACATTCCTTCCAATGATTGGATCACTTGAATGACTCATTTTATGTCCACGGGCTTGCTCACTTATAGATGTTTGTTGCTCTTAGTTGTTTAGTTGTTTGTTGCTCTTAGTTGTTTAGATGTTTGTTGCTTTTAGTTGTTTAGTTGTTTGTTGCTCTTAGTTGTTTAGATTTCATATAGTTGTTCTTCTTGGAGTTTTTAGATCTTCTTTGCTCTGTTAAATAGTTATGAGATAACTATTTGAGTCTTTCTATTTGACAAAAATCTCTTTACAAATATCCTAACATGCCATGTTTTATAGAAATTTTGCTAATCTAGTTTTGCAACATCAAACCTAACAATACAAAGCAATTACAGCACGAATCTTCCCACCATTTTTTTTTAAAGGTTTTCCATAATTGGCTAGGAATATACTCTTAGGTAAATTTAGAGGGATGTTTGGCGCTCAAAAAAGTTAAATCCACCAAATTTTCCAATGAAAAATATTTCTCAATAATTTCAAAGGAATTATTTCCTTAACAATTTCCTAGCTAAATTTGGAGGGAATCCCCCCAAGTTTTCAGAGGTCAATATAGGTTGCCAAGGAAATTATAAAGGAAATCTAGGTAAATTCCTTGTAAATTGTTCTAGGAATATTTTTCCAGAATACATTCGTTATAGTTTACCAAGGGAATTATTTTCCTCAGTAATATCCTTAATATTTTCTGCAACTAAAATTCCTGGGTATATTCCTTGGGAAATACCTTGGATTTTTTTGTATTTTCTTGGAAAATTTGCCTTGCTAATCAAAAGTTTTTTTCCTAGTGTAATTTTTGAATTTTCATCACAAGATGTCAATAAATTTTTCCAACACTTCTTTATGTGTTGGAAATTTTCTGACGGTTACTAGGAAATTGTTGAAGATTTACCAGCATATGTACTACGCGTCGGATAGTTACCGCCTTTTATGAGAACATGTCGGAAATTTTTCCCCAACACTTCGGTAAAGCATCGTAAAGTTCTGAAATTTATAAAAAAATGTTGTCAAATTTTCGACGAATATGATAATTGTTGTTGGTTTCCAACAGATAAGTGGAAGTGTGGGAAACTGACGCGTTTGAAAAAAAAAGGGCAAAAGTGGGTTCTCTTGTAGTGTTAGTACTTGAGATATTCGGTATAATACTGATTCACGTTTGTGCAAGATCTCAGCTAACATTAAGAATATGGATTTTGAGTGATGTAAATTTGAATTTCTTTCTTTCTTGTTTCTTTAATCTTTGATATGGGTTCATGAAAATTACACTTGTTTTGAAACTTTTCGTTTTAGGTTCAAAATATTAGATTTGGGTTTTGAAATTATATCTTGATATTTTTGTTGTATTTAAATAAAAATTAACATTTTTCAAATCCATGGTAGTCAGATGAGATACTTTCTTTGCTCAAGAATCTGTAAATTGAGAGAAGAGGAAGCAAAATTATTATAGATAAGTGTTGAAGGAACAATGGCATTCATGTGAAAATTAAACGACAACATGTGGATTTCATAGTCTCTATCTATAGAACTTCAAGCGATCAAATGGTTGAACCCAAACAATTTCCTACCAAATCCAGACAGAAGGGGTGTCGGTGGGACGGTGGGAAAAACAGAGGGGCTAAAACTAAAATTGCGCCAATTGTAACGTCAAGAAAAATTGTTGACAGATGGCGGGGCGGGAAATCTGAAAAAGGAACACATTTGCAAATGGCTTTTTAGAAAGGATTGACAACGCAGTAGGGTTGCCCATAGACGCCTTCTAACACTCTTTAGTCTTTCCTCTTTCTCTCTCTCTCTCTCTCTCTAGCTCTCACTCTCTCTCGCGGCTGCCTACTCATCATCAGGTCTCTCTCACTCTCTCACACACACACACACACACCGCAGACCCTTAATTTAGTAACCCAAGTTGCTGTAAAGATGGCCAACCCAAGTAATTGCTGATTGGTGATGAATCCTTTTTAATTTGATTAAGCTGGATATGATTGATTGTTCTGAATTTTGCGAAATCCGAGATGAAACTAGAATTTGCACATGCATGTGCAGATCTTGATGATATGTTGCACATGCATGTTCAGATCTTGAACTTATTTGATGCAATTTGGATCGTTTGCAAAAAGTTGATCTTTGTTGACACAAAAATGTAGCAAAAAATGGGTAGATTGATAAAATTGGAGCGCTATTTGGCTAAAACGATAAAAATTGAGGTTAATTGGAATACATATATATATTTCGTTGCTACACTTTTTGCTTCATGTGTTTTCTGCTGCCTTTGGCCTCTGGAAATTATATTTTCTTGACAAGAAAATGGAGGATACAGAAATTATTTAATCCACTGCTCTACCATCCTTTCAAACTGTGTGATTCGTATTTCTTTACTTGAAAAGTAATGGTGGAATTTTAACTTATTTTATAATTCTTTTTCGTTTTCCTGCAGAATCTTTGCATAGGTAAATAAGGGATCCTTAACATTAACTAATTATCGGTAAACAACTCTCTCTTTAAATCTTTTTTCTCTTGTTTGTCATTTGTTGCATTGGACAAAGCACTAGAATCATTGTACCAGAAGTTCATGTACGTGCACATTAATATTTCATTTAATTTGAAATATGATTTGTTTGACAAATATATTTTGTCGTATGAATTTTAAATAGAAAGTACATATACATGGTATAACTAACGCGTGTGACAGTTGGATCACGACAAGGGATAAGATTCTTCAAGTAAATTACACGTAGATTCACTTAAATTGATATTCAGATATGGACTAACGACATATTTCCATGTTGCGTAAGTTCACCACTTCTTACTCGAATTTTGGTAACTTTTGTACTTGGTAAGGATTGAGGACTCAGCACTTTAGCTTATTCATAACTTCTTGTTTTCCCTTCCTTCATTTTTTTCAGCATCCTCCACTTTTGAACAAAAGCTCCGATACTTATAGTAGTGATAAGATCTTTCCATCTTGGCTTAGTAATGTCCACGAACATAAGCACTTCGCTGCAGTCGTTCCACATTTGAATCTCATTGATTGCAGTAGAGAAACCGTAACTTATTTTCTATTTATGAGCACATATTATATGCTTTTCTCTGGGATGTGAACTTGCCTTTTTAAGCTAAATATGATTTGCATATGACAATACCTTTTTGTCATATTTGTATTGAATAGTAGATGTGGAGGAGAAGTAACATTTAGGGTTAGAAAAAGACAATGGATAATACTGCTATATGGAATGACATTATATAGAAAAATATGTGGAAATGTGAATTCTGTAGTATATGCCAATATTTTTTTAATTTGATATATAGAAGCAGCTTTGAGTAATACTGATGTCATTGAATTGTACACATGTTGTAGGGGATGGTTGATCTCTTAATTTGATCTTAAATCTCCATGATCTACTATGGTTGTAGCAGATCGTGATCCTTGATGTTTGGGATCATTTGTGAAAAGTAAAAAACTAAAATGACTATTGTGTACACACTCACAAACAAAAAAAAAAAAAACAGCAAAAAGTGAATTGTTTTCCCCCCTGTAGCACACCATGTTCTATTTATGTTGATCTGCATTTATAGATTGTTGAATTGGAAAGGTTGGGGAGATGGTGATATTTTGTTAAGATAGATCTTTATAGAGACGAAAATAAAAAACAATAAAAAAATAAGTAAACTGGAGATTATTTATTTTGATATAAAAATAATAACAGGAGGTTTACTTGGACACCCAATGCTACTTTTACTTACATGTGTTTTCTGGGGAAATTATATTGTTTGGAGTCAAGAAAATGGAGGATGCAATTAGAATTTATTTGATCCTCCTGCCCCTATCTTTCAACTCTGATATGTCGTTCGTACGTGTTTCTCTGCATGAAAAGAAATGGTAGACTTTAATTACTTTCTCATTTTCCAAAAATTTTTTTTTTTTGCCTGCAACTCCTTGGTCGTAAGCCTTCATTTTCACGTCGTAGTAAAAGTAAAAGTCCATGTACCTGAACAATATTTTGTGTAAGTTGAAATATAATTAGTTTGACAAGTATGTTTTGTCGCATGCATATTAAATAGATCAGACATATTCTCATGCATGTATAGTTAACGACTCATAGTTGAATGACGACAATGAATAAGACTGTTAAACTAAATAATATGTCGACAAGGAATGACAACCAATTCCCTTGGATTTGGAGTTGTATTATAAGTTTGCCACATCTTATCCAACAAGCAAGGTAACTTTGTTATAAGCTTTGAATATAGTTTGAGGGTAATGAAAATAAAATAAAAAAAAACCATGATTAACTATTCCTAAATCCTTTTCTTCGTCTTGAATTCTTGTCGTAGATTTGTTAACCAATTACTTGTTAAAGTTTTGTGCAAATTTTTGTACTTTGTTAACCTTGAGCTGGCTTTTGACTGATTCTTAATTTCTTTTTCCCCCTTCCTTAATATTTTTTTTATTCTTGCAGTATCTGAACAAGTGCTCCTGAACTTTCCTTAGTAAGGCTTTGCCTAACCCTTTTTTCCAGAAAAAGTGTAGCTGTACAAACAAAATCGGTGATTTTGAGCATTTAATGGAACACTCAATTTTGTAAATTTTTCTCAAAGTGTATGTTTATAAAGAGGAGACATGAATAATGCAACTCTTTTAACTAAGCACGAGAAAAATGTATTTACATGAAATTGCTGCATTTCACAGAAAGTGCGTAAAAGTAAAGAGCTATGTTTTAAAAAAGCTCCCAAAGTAACCCTCTTTCTACCTCTTGATTTATATTGTACTGTCCACGAACAGAAACGCCTTGCTGCACTTAATCCACATTTGAATCTTGATTTATATTGTACTGTCCATGAAATCTAATTATTTTTATCTTTTTGAACTAAAATTTTCAATTGCAGAAATCATGAAGCGTGGTACTCCAACAAGATTTGATGACCTACCATACGACATTCTGAAGCATATAATGCTTCTCTTGGCCATGTCAGAAGATGGTGCCAAGGATATAGCAAATGTTACTTGTGTGTAAGAAACCTCTACTAAGAAAATTAACTTTTTTAAAAATTTTATTTGGGTACATGCTAGCTATAACGATCACCTCTAATTAGAAAATGCATATATTTATAGATGTGATAGCTGAATATCTTTACGCATACTGGAATATCATGGTCAATTTGTTATTTAAGTGATTTTGAATGACTTTGTTTCTAGGCAGTTTTCACCCTTCAAACATAACAAAAGCTACACATTACTAGGTGTGTCAATGAATAAACAAATTACCCAATTATTAAGCTTCAAATTAATTATATATTTGATTTTCTATAAGATAGAACTAGTTGCTCTAAGCAAATACAGTTTTTCTCCCTCATAAAGCTAGCCAGGGATATACAACAAAAAATGTCAATTAGGACGCCCGATTGTGTCCTTATATATAGCTTTATAGGACGCCTTATTTCATAGGACGTAAACTTGGGCATCCTATCTAAAGGGGTAGCAAAAGGTTAATGGGACTATTAAGAGCGACTTAATAAGGAAAATGTGTTAGGTCGCCTTTAACCGTCCCATAAAGATAGTAAATAAAACCACATCCATGTCCTAATAGGGATTATTATAAAACGACTTATGGCGTCCTTGAAAACCCAATTTTTTAGAATTATTTTTAGGACGAATCAACACATACTAAGATTATGGCGTATGGCGTCCTAATATAGTATCGTGATAGGACGAGGAGAAGTGTCGTAATATATCATCTTGATAGGACGAAGTTTGTCGTCCTAATTACCATTGTGATAGGACGAGGAGAAACGTCCTAATATATTATCTTGATAGGATGAAACTTGTCGTCATAATACAATACCGTGATGGGACATGTTTAGGCATTCCAATAATATCACCTTATACGCCGGAGTTAGGCGTCTTAACAATAGATTGATAGGACACCCATGCCTCTACAAATTTTGCTAATATACCGTCCTAAAAAGAACTTACACTTTTAATTTTAGGACTATCCATGACGTCCTAATTTAATTTTTAAAAGAGTATCTTACAAAATAATGTTTCAAGAACTTTATAAAAATCATTCTACCACTGTAATAACCATCAATATTCACATATCATTAAAAAAACAAACAGTTAAAAAAAACAGAAAATTTTAAAATTAACTCACTAATATTAAAACATAACCATTAATACAAATTCATTACCATCATATCCCAAACAATCTTATATTAGAACAACCACTAACCAACATCTGCTAAGCAAAAAAAAAAAAAAAAAAAACACACACACACACACACAAAATTTGAGCCTAAGTCTAAAACATAGTAAATGAAAACTAAAAGCTAACTAATATAATTACTCCATCACCTACAATTATTCAATATATATATATATATATATATATATATATATCAGTATTATGGAAATGTTCACTTACAAGATACAACATAACCAAACACACTAGTTCAATATACCGTAGTGAACTGCAAGGCCATGCAACATTTGCTCCAATGGCATCTCCAATTGTTACGAATAATCCATAAGGCCTAACCAAACGTTCATTTCTTTTCACGGGTACTTCAATGTGTACTTCACACCAATTTGGTCCCTTTTTTTGCCACCTGCTTCTGTGGTGGGGTCTAAGTTGTGAATCCATCCTTTTGCTATAGTCTCAGAAGGATTTGTTATACTCTTTAGATAAACTTCAACTCCATCCTAAATGTCAAATTCAAGAAATGCTTAAAACAAAAGTCTATACAGCTATATGATCAAACAACAATAAATGCAGAACAACACATTTATTTCCCCATCTTCTTCCCTAGCAAGTATATAGAGCTAGCCCTCTAGAGAATTTAAAGAAACAAAGTAAAAAATATATATTGTAATTTGTTAGAAGAAAATGAATACACAAAAACTTGATTAAAACAATAAAATTTGTTTACCCGAAGAGGTCGAGATTGTTGGGCTATTGTACGATGGTCTCCGGATGCAACACCAGCACATGAACCAACACCAACACTGTAACCATTAGAAGCATTACTTCTCATCTCCATTAGCAAAGCCCTCATTTCTGTCATTTCACTGCTCAAATTCTCATATGCATTCTTCCATTGCATATTCTCCCTATGAGATGCAGAACGACTAGGAACTTCACCCCATACATCATATGTGCGAACACCTAACCCATACATGCGTGCACGACCTTGTAGATCTTTTCCTAAAACATTAGAAATACATCATCCAGCCCGGGTTCATCAAGTGACCCCTCAGGAAGTTGAGATTTTAGTTCTTGTATTTGTTCCTGTAAAATAGGGCATACTAATCATATTAGCATGAAAGCGAAATTGCATAAATTAGTTAAGGGAAATAATTAAGTTATGTTCACCTTACGAGCAATGGACTTATGACTCCATTACAACCCCCCAAGTCCCTCATGTAGAACATTATACAATAATGACTGTGATTGGCACAACTAAATTCCAAAACTAAGAAAAAAGTAAGTTATTACATAGAATAACAAAGTTACTAGCTAAAGATGTACTTGTGTTTGTGTACCAATATTCAGAGATTCAATATCAACACATAGTATATTAAAGCCATATAAGCTCCATCAATAACCACATAAGCAGTCTAGTCTCGTAGATTCAAATTTTTTATAGCATAAGCAGACCACAAAAAGTGAACAATGAAATATCCTCCAAAAGATGAAACCACTATGGCACAACTCCTTCTCATCAAACATTCTTTGTGCAACTGGTGTCAAAGTTTATATCTCAAATCCCATGACTTTGGTATATGAGGGAAATAACCGCTACAACACAAATCAGTAAGACCAATGAGAATATGTACAAAGTAGTGATTAACTATGAGACATAAGAATATGCTCAAAACAGGGAAAACAATTGCGAAAGGTGATTGACGTTGAGAGGGGAAGTTATAACTTTTAAAAGGCTTAAATATCAATTTGGTCACTCAACTTTCACCAAAAATTTATTAAGCTCACTTTACTATTTTTGTTCACACTTTAAACACTCTACTTGGACTTTTTCAATCAATAAGCTCATTGATTGAGTGAGCTTATTGATTCTCCAGTCCAAGTAGAGTGATTAATGTGTGAAAAAAGAAAGTACAGTGAGCTTAATGAATTTTGGGTGAAAGTAGAGTGACTAAATTGATATTTAAGCCTTCTTTTAAAAACATAAGTACTCTAAATAGATAACTGATAAATTCCTCATCTAAATGTTAACAACTAATTATGAACTAGACAATGTAAAATTGTATTCCCCCCCCCCCCGGCCCCCAACATAATTATATAAAGTAATGATCAAATTTATATACTTCACATGTAATTACATAAATTACAATCGGTGAAAAGGATTTGAAAAACATACAATTGTTTTTGATGCTTCATCATTTTTGGAGGGTCCATCTTTAGAGTAAAATGCAGCAAAGAAATCCATCCGAGGTGGATAATATCCAAGCTTTTTCTATGCCCAAAACAACATAAATTGCATTAGCACAACTTAGGTAAGACAAACATTATACACAAAGTTTAATGTTGGGATTATTATACCTTTTCTTCACTAATTCGAGTGTAGCTCTGTTTGCCCGTGACCTGCACCATCTTCTTTTTTTCTCGATTTTCTTGATTCTTTTTGCTAATTATCAAAGTAGTAAAATAAATCAAAATTTCAAAAAAGAGAACATTTCTAAAGTGATTATCTAGATAGCCTAGTTATTTATTTGAATTTGTCGGTCAAAATGTTATTATATTTAAGAGAAAAAGGCTTCATCTATACACCATTGCTCTTTGATAGTAAGTTATCAAAAACATTCAAGAAATCATACCAGAACTTCTTCCTTATACCAATTTTAACTAGATTTGTCCATTGTGCTTGATGAACTTTTGGGGTCGTTTTTCATAATTTGCTCTTGAAGTGGGAACATTGGAACGTAATAATTTTTTTTATCCTTCCTTTCCAATTCCTCACCTTCTTTCCAAATGATAGCAGTAACCAACTCTCATTGCCACTGGGAATCTCATGGTCAATTTGTTATTAAAGTGATTTTTGAATGACTTTGTTTCTAGTCATTTTTCACCCACCCTCCAAACATAACAAAAACTACACATATCCAGGTGTGTCAATGAAAAAACAAATTATCCAAAGATTAAGCTTCAACATAGTTATATATTTGATTTTGTATAAGATAGAACTAGTTGCTCTAAGCAAATATAGTTTTTCTCCCTCATAAAGCTAGCTAGGGAGTGACATTACAAACAAGTAATTAGTAAACTTATATGGTTTTAATCTCGTCTGCCGATTATAAATCTAATTTTCTAGAACCATGCTGCATGGAGTGTGTAATTTCCAATGTATAAAGCTGGTGAGACATTCTCCTTTTAAATCTGATATTTCATTTCACACAATTTTGAGCAAACATATATCATGACAGGTGTTTTCCCATGCCATAAACCAATTGGATACTTGAAGCTTTAGCAAGCAAACATATTCATTCACTACATAATATACCTGTTTACACATTGTAAATCTCCTCTGGTTGTTTCTCTTCCTGATGGTTCCGGGTTGATTAAAGTTCGAGGGATATGAATCCATCATCAACTAGTATCTTAGAAGGGTAATTAATCATAATGCTACCATAGTTCATATATATGGCCTCAACTTCATTCCTTTTCGGCTTCATTTGGAGTGCTGAATGTTCCTAGGCCATGCTTAGATTTGTGGATCCAATTCATGTGGTAATCAAGTGGAGCATTATTAGCTTCGAATAGTTGCTCCAGTCAAGTCACTAACTAGATGCTGTTGTGGAGGTTTACTTCTACGTGTTGTTTGAATGTCTTTGAACATGTGTGTCTTCTTGGAAAGTTCTATGTTTTCCATGGACATGTGAGTATGCAGTTTAGGGTCTAGTGGTTGTAGAGATGGTTCTTTGTGTGTCCTGCAAATAGGCTGTCTCTTCTAATTGATGCTTTCTCTTAAAATCTTCCTTTGCTGATCCAAAAAAAAGAAAAAAAAGATACATATGTGTGTGTGCGTTTGCACTACATTACTGGTCTTTAATTTATTAATCCTTCACATTACAGAAGCAAACGTTTAAACGAATTTGGCAACGATGACGATATTCTCAAATGTCTAGACTTTGAGAATCATTGGGAGCATTGCCTCCATCCATCATTTTGGTATATACCAGGCCTATATGCCAACTCTTTCTACGCTACAGCTATTGTAAACAATAAGATCTCTTGTGGGATTACAAGACAGGTAAATTTTCATTTTTATTTAATTTGATGAGTATAGGTTTTCATTTACAAAGTCTACCGTAATTAATGTTGAATTTAGTATATTGACAAAAGAAAAATAGAAAGAAAGAGATATTTGGTGCATCTTTAGCTTGACTTGTTTAACTATCATGGGTAGGTTATCCAAGTATCCGATGATCAAGCACAAGAAAAATCAGCCGATGTTGCAATAAGATCCCAGGTAATATAATTAATTCTTGATTGAAGTTTAGGTTCATTTATGTTTGGTGCCTCTTGTTTTTGCTAATGGAGGTAATGGGAACACACATGTAGGTATATTCAGAGTTCATCACCTGGGCTAACAATCGTCCCTGGACAAGGTCGATGACTAGGCTAGATAAAGAATATAAACTGGTATTGTATTCCAACATCGTATTTAGAACTTTTCTCTATTTATAAAGTATTTTCTCATCATTTGTCGAGGCCAATGTGGTTGCTAATTAACTAAATTTTATATGCAGTGGTTGGGAGAGAGTCGGATAGAGCTTTTTGTAGCTCTTCAAGTGCTTAAATTTCTGATACACGAATTTTCCCCTCCTAGACGATGCGTATGCATGTGGTTGAGTTTATTTTCTTGACAAAAAGTCTGATCGACAAATTTTTTCATTTGTCGGTCGAAGCTGAGATTTTTGACAATCTCATGATTAGTTCGATCAATTTTGTTAATTAGGAAAAAGAGGGAAGTCAATCCATGTAAATAGTCGACTGAATGTTTGTAATTATGCCTTTCCATTGTTGACAAAAGCACATGGATGTAACTGTTGTGTACAAAATATGAATATGTAATACAAGTGATGACGAGTTTTGCAAATTACTTTGTTCTCTTCTACCTCTATCTTGTTGTAATCAAGCCAGTTTCCACCATTACCCATATCTTTTAATCCTCAACCTCTACTTGCCAACACTCTCCTTACCCCCACAGAATTATCCGAATTGGAGCTCCCAGTCTAGTGCCGGACTACGCACCTTCCTTCAAACTTGAGTATGTACTCTCTGATTGCATTCCCCCACCTGCTAAACTACCTAACAAAAGTCCCAACCCAACACATGAATATTGACATAGCGCTACCAACCTCATCCTGGCATGGATCAAATCCACGGTTACTATACCGATCATGTTGATGAATATTCTTGTAATCTTTGCAATAGATCTGTTTAGCATAAGTCAGATCCCATAATTGGTGGATCACATTTTCTTAGCCCTATAGCTTCTCCAACCATGCCCAAAATCACAAAAATGGAGCATGGTTTGGTCTCCAACGGTGGCGCTATACCGACTTCAAAATTAAGCAGGTCTCCTCCAAGCGCCAAGTTTGAAGCAGCTCCATCCTTGCGCTATCCTATTTTCTTTTTTCTTTCTGGTTTAAATACCTCTCTTATTTTTTTGTTTGGTAATTTATTATGCATAGAAGGTTTTATCAATCAACGTATATAAAACCTAATATTATTTATATAAATTGTACTCTCTCCGTCCTTAAATTATTGTCTTCCTTTGCTTTTGTGTCCGTCCCGAATAATTGTCTTGTTTGAAAACTTTCCTTTTTAGGACATCACTTTTACCATTTTACCCTTACTTTTTTCCCTACTTTAATTATGGACAACATACACATGGGCATTAAAGAAAATTACACATTATACCAATATTGATAATCAAGTCAATTGTTTTTCCTTAATCCGTGTGCCGGGTCAAACAAGACAATAATTAAGGGATGGAGGGAGTAATATTCAATAAAATAATTTTTCAACTTGCATTAAATTATTTCCTTTTAGTGCATATTTTTCAATTAATATAAGTTATTTGTATTATTATAAGTTATTTTTATTCATAGTTATTCGTATCATTAAATTTATTTTGCTAATACATTAACACAAATTTAATGAAATAAAACAAATGTTTTAAATAGAATAATAAGGTGTTGGGTTGGTCCAGCCCATGTGGTGGTCAAATCCTATGTATCCAAGTAAGTTCAAAGTCAAAGAAAAAAGAGGAAAATGAATTCAGTTTTTGGGAACAAAAAGAGACTCTTCAGTGCTTTTCAAATTCCTCCATGGTTCATTGTTTTCGAAAGCTTCAAGAACATTAAAAGGGCTTCTCTCAGTCTATAAAAGGGACTAGAACTCAGCAGCAAATGGTGTGCCAAAACATAGTAAACTACAGCAGCAATCAGAGAGAAAAACAACATCATAACTGAGAGAGAAAAGATATAGAGAAACAGTGCAGTTTTTCAGCAATCGAAGGAAGAAAAATCGCATCTGTTCGGTGCTTGTTTTAGTGTGTTTCCTTCTCTTTGTAGCCTCACATTTCAGCTGGTATTGTGTCCCAAAAGCCCAAAATTCTTTGCTATAAGTTGGTATCTTTAAACCCACTTGTCTTGTAGTATTGATATTCACCAATTTGTTTGGTAAGAAATTTGTTTGTGTTGTGGTGATCCAAGAAGCTAGTTGCTCTTGATGTAGTTATGACTTGTGATCCTCTAGTGTAACTAGAGAAGAACCTATTTGTAAACCCATTTGAGATAGTGGAAGAACCTATTTGTAAACCCATTTGAGATAGTGAAAGTTTTTTACTTGACTACGGTCCTGTTGTTTTTTTCGATTCGGGTTTTCCACGTAAAAATTCGTTGTTTCATTTGTGGTTGTTTTTTTGTTGCGATTATTTGGTCTTTGTTTTAATTCGCTATTTTGCTAGGATATTTGGTGGGTTTTTTAGAGCAATTTTTCTCAACTCTGGTATCAGAGCCGAAGGTTGTGCTGGACAATTTTTTTTAAATGGCAAAATCCACAGGATCGATGATTAAACTTAATTCGTCGAACTAATCTGTTTGGAAGCCTCGTATGGAGGACATACTTTATTGCAAGAACTTGTACGAACCCGTGAAAGGTACAAAGCAAGAACTTGTACGAGCCTATGAAAGGTACAAAGCAAGGCAACAAGACAGACAAAGAGCGAGAAGTACAGCACAAAAAAGCTTTGTGCAAATATTTGACAATGGATCAACAGGGGATATACAGTGGAAGAGGTTAGAGACCATGTATGAAAGACGATCAGCCCAAAACAAAGCCTCTTTGATTCGATGAATAGTGAATCTGAAATACATGGATAGGTACAGTGTCACGGCACACCTAGGAGACTTTCAAGGTCTTGTTAATCATTAAACACGATAAAGTTGGCGCTTGATGACAAGTTGTCGTAGGCTTTATTGCTTCTCGGTTCGTTGCCCGATAGCTGGGTGACTTTGGTGATTTCACTAAGCAATTAGTACCAAATGGCCAGTTAACCATGGAGATGGTTAAGGACAGCTTTTTGAATGAAGAGGCAAGGAGAAAGGAGAAAGGTTTGGCATCCGAAACTCATGCTCTTGTAACTAAAAGACAAGAAAATCGAGGAATCGGGAAAAGAATTTTAAAAATTACAGAAATCGAAGTAGCAGCCAAGGGAAATCAAGAGGCAGGTCAAAACCAACATTTAGAAAAGAAATGATATGTTATAATTGCCAAAATCCTGGACACAAGAAGAGCGAATGCCGAATCTTGAGAAGGGAACAATCTAGAGAAACTAAAGGAGAAAATCGAGAAACAAATGAGACCACCGCAACAGCCACGGATGGTGATGTGGTAATTGTTTTCGATGAAGGCAGTGTGAACCTCTTGTGTCAACAAATCATGTGGGTTGTTGATTCGGTTGCCTTATTTCACGTGACTTCGCGAGCTGATTTTTTCTCATCGTACACGACCGGAGACTATGGTTTTGTTCAAATGGGAAATGATGGATCATCCAGGATTATGCGTATTGGAGGCATTCACTTGGAAACAAATGCGAGATGCAAATTGGTCTTGAAGGAAGTAAGACATGTTCCTGATATGAGGCAAAATTTGATCTTTACCAGAAAGCTTGATGTTGATGGCTACAACAATCGCTTTAGCGACGAAAAATGGAAGCTTACAAGAGGCTCTCTAGTGGTGGCTAAGGGCAAGAAGATGAGTAACTTGACACAAGCCAAGCTTAGCAAAGGAGAAATTATTATCGCTGAGACGAATCCTTCAATAGAGCTTTGGCATAAAAGGCTCGAACACTTGAGCGAGAAGGGGCTGCAAATTTTATCCAAAAAGCAACTCTTGCCTGGAGCTAAAGGTACACTTCTTAAAACTTGTTAACTGTTTAGCTGAAAAAACACATAGAGTTGCATTTCATAAACGTCCTCCATCTTAAAATCTAGTATTCTTGATTTAATTCATACCAATGTTTGTTTTATGCGAGATAAACCTCTTGGTGGTGCAAGTTACTTTGTGACATTCATAGATGATCATTCAAGAAAGGTATGTACGTTTTCTTTTAAAACCAAGGATCAAGTGCTTGATGTTTTCAAGAATTGTTATACCAGGGTGGAAAGAGAAACTGGAAAACTATTGAAATGTGTATGCGCTGATAATGGTGGAGAATATAGAGGACCATTCAAAGAGTATTGCAGAAATCATGGAATTAAGCTCGAGAAAAGTGTGCCTAAGACACCGCAACACAATGATGTGGCCGAGAGAATGAACCGGAAAATTTGTGAAAGAATCATATAACAAAAATGGGTTTTAACAACGTTTTTTAAACATTGTAATAGGTCTTTAACAACGTTTTTCAAAACGTTGTCTTAGCCAACGTTGTAATAGGTCCTTTTTTAGACAACATTTTGAAAAACGTTGTAAAAGGTCTAAGACAACGTTTTCTAAAAAACGTTGTAAAAGATCTAAGACAACGTTTTCTGAAAAAGTTGTAAAAGGTCTAAAACAACGTTTCTTGGAAAACGTTGTAAAAGGTCTAAGAGAACGTTTTCTGAAAAATGTTGTAAAAGGTCTAAGACAACGTTTTTCTGAAAAACGTTGTAAAAGGTCTAAGACAACATTTTTTAAAAAACGTTGTAAAAGGTCTAAGACAACATTTTTTTAAAAGGTTGTAATAGCTATTTTTTTAAAAAAAATTACAAAAGCAATCGAGGTTCCCGTTTTGTTCCTGCACCTACACCGGCCAAATTCGACCTCTTCATCATATGCATATTGTAATCAAAAGGCATAACTAACAACTCAATCAAAGGCTTACTATAAGTCTATTTACTACATCAAAAAATTAATCAAACTATGTAAAAGTGTGCAACCAAACATGTGAACTCATGCCAACAACTTTGCTGGCCACGCACCATGGCAACAACTACTGTTTTCGACCAAATCATAAATTGGTAGCTATATTTGTTCACTCAGAATGACTATTCACTCAAATTTGATCCAAATAAACTGGCTTACAAAAAAAAAAAATTGAATGGTAACAGCATGTCCCCCAAATGTGTATAGAATATTGGTAGCCGAGTGTTTCACATCATCAACCTATAATTATATGCAAATCAATCCGTTGGTCGGGCCGATGATTTACATTGGAGGGCTCAGCCTCTTGTGTGGAGGCTGAGGAAGTAAATCGCCCCGAGCGGGACAACGTTGCCCTGGCTGTGTTACCCTGGGGTAAAGGTGGCAGAACCGTGCCTCCTTGAACCCCAACAATCCCTGGGGTCAAGCTGTCCGCCACCGTATCCTTTCCATTCCCTGCCATGTTAACGTATGACAAGATATTTGTTCACTGACCAAGAAGAAGTCTGATTGTCTATGCTTTTTTCCCGGCAATGGAACCAAACAAATGCCGCACAGAAGTGTTGTCTGATGGGCCGGACTGTCAATGTGTCTGGATATCTGGGCTAAGTCAAATCTGCGAAGACAAAGAGCAAAACACTGGGTAAATGCAGGGGCTGGCCCTACCAAGACACTCCGGTGTGAGAGTAAGTAACCAGCTCTAATCACAGTTTGACAGAGTGTAATTGCTCAATGTATGTTTGCGTACCTTTGCTTAGGGTTTGATCCAAGGCTTTTATAGGTCCGACATTCATTGAAGCCACCACGTACGTAACTGCCGAGTAGTAGGTATGAATACTGGCGTAGTGGGCATAAATGCTGGGGGTAGTGGGCGTAACCGTCGGGCACGTCCGTCCCTTGACGTTCTGCCACGTACCCACATCTATGTGCCACCCAAAGGCTTGCAAGGAGATCTAACCTGCTCGTTGCATCCTGATCCTTGCAGATGGGCCCTATTCGCAAGTATCCTGGGAGGCCGTCACAGCTGACTGATAATCACGAGTTTACTTGCGCTGTAGTGGGTACTGACCTGTTCCGTGCCTTGGGCTTGGACCCAGGGCCCATATTTTGGGCTTGGCTCTTCAGTTACCATTCCTAAGAATCCATTGAATATGAGGCTCAACATATATAAGCACGAACCCCCACCATACGTGGCCAAATATGAGACCCATGAATAAAAGATTGACTCGGATGGCATTTGGGAAAATATTTAGCTTTCAAAAACTTGGACCACCAATTTGAAACTGTATGGAGTCGACACTAATGTTTAACAGAATAAACTTGAATTAAATCAGCTAGAGATTGAATGCCCAACCCTCCTTCTCTTTGTAGACTACAACAAGCATTCCAAGAAACCCAGTGCGTCTTATTTCTTCCTTCAATTGATCCCCAAAATAAATTAGCAAAAAAATGCTCTAAGTGACGAACTACAGCCGTAGGGGGATTTAACGCAACCACTTGATAAGCCGTTATGGAGTGAAGTACAAAATTAATGAGCACAATATAACTCGCATAATTCAAGAAATTACTAGTCCAAGTACTGACCATATTTTACAATTTTAGCACAAGGGGATCAAAAAGCTGCTTAGTTTTCCTACCGTAATATAAGGGGCACCCCAGATAGATGATCGGCAATTGAGCGTGGGCAAAGCCGAGAGAAAAGGCCACACTTTTAATAAGGATGTTAGACTGCCCCGGAGCAACATAGAAACTATTTTTTGGTTACATTAACCTTCTGCCCCGAATAAAGTTCATACTCTCACTACAACAAAAATGGGCTTTAACAACGTTTTTTGCACAACGTTTTTAAAAAAATATTGTTAAAAGGGTATTTTAGACAATATTATTTAAAAAAACGTTGTTAAAAGGGCATTTTAGGCAACATTTTTTTTAAAAACATTGTTAAAATGATATTTTAGACAACGTTTTTAAACGAACGTCGTTAAAAGGTCATTTTAGACAACGTTTTTTAAAAAACGTTGTTAAAAGGGCATCCAAGAGCCTAAAATGCTTATTGAGCGAATTAAGGCTGCCATTGCAAAATAGAATGACATCATTTACAAAAGCGAAATGGGAGACGATCGGGAAACCACTCAAAGTGGAATAATAGACCGAAGGTTGAGACATATGGAGGTGGTTTAAGCTGCGGCTTAAAGCCTCGGCAACAATAATAAATAAACCCGGAGATAGAGGATCACCCTGCCTCAATCCTCGTGAAGAGTGGAAATAACCTGTGGGATCTCCATTTATAATAACAGAAAAACAATTGTCCGAAATAATACACCAAATAAAGTCGATAAAAGTCTCACTTTTTTTTTTTTTTTAGAAAAACAGGGATGGCACCCTGCAAATTTTATTAAAAATAAAAAATGATACAAACTTGAGGGGGACAACCAGCCTTTCCCTTATAAGAGGGAGGACGGAGGAGCCTAACCTCTAAAAGAAAAACAAAACAAACCAAAACAGAAAACAAGCTAAGAAATTCGAATCCTAGAAAGCCCTTTAGCATCCATAATAATATTTCCATGAATCAATCGAGGAAGAGAAGCCAAGTTCGAAAAAGAAGTCGTCTCCTCAATATCCATGGCCAAATTGGCAAGAGCATTTGCTACCGAATTAGCTTCACGGAAACAATGACGAAAAATAAAATTGCCTGTCTCACTAAAACCAAACTTGCTAAGCAAATGATTGTTTCTCAGTGGAAAAAATTTATAATTACTGAGAGATCAATTCCTATATAATACTACAATAACATTCTTGGTACAAAACACCTAAGCTTTGATACCAATTGAAAGGTCGGGGGATGGCTTTTAAAGACTTATATCTCGTAGGTATCCCTTAGCTGTTACTATGCTTTGATACCAATTGTTTTATCAATTTATCAATTCTTATAAGCAGTTTAACACTTGTTTGCTTTTTTGTTTTTTTTAGAGAAACAGGGGCGGCACCCTGCTAAATTTTATTAATATAAAAAGAAATACAAACTTGAGGGGGACAACCAGCCTGACCCTTATAAATGGGAGGACAAAGGGCCTAACCTCGAAAAGGAAATACAGCTTAAGCAATTCTAACATACGGAGTGTCCCTAGAATCTAGAATAACAGATCCCTTAACAAACGGAGGGAGAGAACTAGAAGTTAAAAAATAAAAGTTTGCTCTAGAACTACAAGCATAGTTGGCTAGCCCATCAGCTACTGAATTTGCTTCACGAAAACAATGCTTGAACACAAACCTCTTACCACTTAGCAGACGAAGGATGTCACGATAAATATAAATGCATTTCCAAGGAGGATGGAAGCCTTTAGTAAACCAATCACAAATAAGTTTGGAGTCAATTTCAATAATAGAATCATCCATGCCCTGATCAGATAACCACAAAATACCTTGATGGAGAGCCTTCAATTCTGCCAAGTTGTTAGAGCAATCCCCGTAAAAAAAAGCATAAGCATAAACCAAATCTCCTCTGAAATCTCGAATAATGCCACCACCACCAATCTCAGGATTCCCTTTACAAGCACCATCAGAATTCAATTTAAGAGTGCCTGGGGGAGGCTTTTCCCAAAAAACAGAACGGACAATGATTTGCCTTTTAGGCCCAGAATAAGAAAACCTCCCTGAAGAGGATCTAGAGAACTGGAACTTGGCAGCCACAAGGATAATATGCAGGTCATGTTGTATAGAAGAAATAACAAGAGAGACAGGCTGAATAGTATTTTCAAAGAGGGCAAGATTACGCCGTTTCCAAATATGCCATAGAATAAGGGAGGGCAACAAAGTGTGGATCTTAGATTTAGAATCCATCCACCAAGAGAAACACCTCTGTTCAATAGAATGGGAAAATAACGAAACCCCATAGGACTTATGGAAAAATCTCCAAACCGAGGATGCAGCAATACTGTTAAGAAAAACATGATGTAAAGTTTCGACTTCACCAGAGACACAACAATAGCACCTAGAAGCCGTGTGAATACATTTAGCCCAGAGCCCTTCATCAAGAAGGAGCTTTCGGAGAAGTAATCTCCACATAAACACACTAATTTGGGGAGGCAGCAGCCTATGCCACACAAACTTAGCTGAGAACAGATTGGGAGAAGAGGGAGAGAACAACATCTTGGCCGAATAGATGGAAAAGAGCCCATTCGGAGAGAGCTTCCAGCATGGTTGATCCTCAATCAAAGAGATAGAGATATTATAATGAGTAATAATCTGTTGGACAGAAGAATGGAGCCAACGAGCAGCAGCAGGAGCAATGGATGAGCTATCTCCAAACAGATCATGAACAGCCTGGAGAGAACAGCCGGCTGGTTTATAAAGGGAGACCCCATCAATCCAATTATCATGCCAAATAGAACAATGACCTTTCCCAATCAACCAGAAGATATGAGGTTCTGTAATGGGCCGAATTCTTAGAAGCCGATGCCAGATATGGGAGCCCTTAGAAAGACTGAGAACAGGGTGAACAGAAGAGCAATATCGAGTAGACATGAAGCTAGTCCAAAGATTTTTCTGAGTCCGAAATCTCCACCATAATTTAACAGAGAAAGCCTTAATAAGAACTTTAGTAGAGGTGATGCCTAGACCACCTTCACTGGTAGGACTACAACACCGATCCCAAGAAACCCAATGAGATTTATTCTTCCCATCAATGCAACCCCAAAAAAAGTTGGAAAGCAGACGATCTATAGAAGTAATCACCGAAGCAGGAGGATCAAGGGAGGCAATATGATAAGCAGTAATAGATTGCAAAACATGATTAATAAGGGTGATTCGACCAGCCGCATTAAGAAAACCTCCCATCCATGTCCCAATTTTGTTTTGTAACTTGAGAAGAAGATGATCAAAGAGTTGCCTACGTTTACGACCGCAGTAGAGAGGGCACCCCAAATACTTGATAGGAAGCTCGCCAGGTTGAAATCCAAGAGTGGAAACAATCGAATGAAGCCTGTTTTCCAAAATGTTAGGAGCAGTATAGACTGAACTTTTAGTGAGGTTTATAAGCTGCCCTGAATAATTCTCATAATCATGAAGCAAATTTTTATGCTTAAGAAGAGAAGCCCTGCTACCATTGCAACAACATCATCAGCGAAAGCTATGTGGGAGATAATAGGGCAGCCACTTATAGTGGAGTAAGAAACTTTAGCGGAAGAACTATGCAATTTGTTCAGGTTACGACTTAAGACTTCTGCAGCGATAATAAATAGACTGGGAGAGAGAGGGTCACCCTGACGGAGACCTCTGGAAGACTGAAAAAATCCAACAGATTCACCATTAAGAAGAACAGAAAACCAGTTTCCGGAGATCAATCGCCAGATCATATCAATAAAAACTTCGCAGAAACCAAATTTGCGAAGAACTTGGGTTAGATAAATCCAAGAAACCCGATCAAACGCCTTTGCCATGTCAAGCTTGAGGATAATATTAGAACCAGGAACTTTCTTTTTAAGAAAATGCATCATCTCTTGAGCCAGAAGAATGTTGTCTTGAATAATGCGACCCTTGGTAAAAGCACTCTGATTTTCTGAGATAGTATACGAAAGAACCACAGCAAGTCGAGAGGACAAAATTTTAGATATTACTTTGTTGCAAAAATTACAGAGACTGATGGGCCGAAGATCCTTGAAAGAGGACGGCTTATCAACTTTTGGGATAGTCGCAATTAAGGTACAAGTCCAATTCTGAGGGAGAGAAAAACTAGCAAAGAATTCCAGGATCGCGGCATGAAAATCTGTGCCTATAATAGGCCAACAAGAAGAGTAGAATAGGCCTGTAAAGCCATCAGGACCTGCTGCAGTTGACCCACTCAAATCCATAATAATACTTTTAACTTCATCAATGGTAGGAGGGGTTATCAACATATTGTTCCATTCATCCGTCACCAACCTAGGAATGACATCAAGATTGCTATCCACCAAGGGACCTTCAGCGCGAAGCTGATCCTCAAAATAGTCCACTGCTGCGCGCTTTATATCTGCTTCATTATCCAGAATATTACCATCAGAATCCTTGATAGAATGAATATAAAGACGACGGTGCGATTGCTTGACCAAAGCATGAAACATCTTGGTGTTTCCTTGACCCTCCCGAAGCCATTTTATTCTGGATTTCTGCCTCCAATACTCCTCCTCATGGGACAAATGTTTTCAAAGATTGGCCTGGACATGCATTAGATCACCCCTGTTTTCATCTGAGGCGCAAAGCTCAAACAGGAGCTCTTTTTCTAAGACAGTTTCCTCTGCCTGAGTAACATTAGAGAATATGTTACCAAAAACATTTTTATTCCATTGCTTGAGAGAGTTTTTAACACATCGAAGCTTATTGGAAAAAGCTTGCATAGGTCTCCCCTCAACCGAAGCAGTCCAAGCAGTGCGAACAACATTCTGAAAATCTGGATGAGAAGTCCAAGTATTAAGAAAGCGAAATAAGGAGGGCCTTCGAACTTGAGATTGGGAAATACTGACAAGAAGAAAGGTATGATCAGAACAGGTTCTGTTGAGATGATTCACCAAGGTAGCATTGAAGATGTCCAACCACTTTATGTTGCCCAAAATTCTGTCAATCCTTTGATGTATAGTAGTATTACCCTCTCTCTTATTCCACCAGGTATAATCACTTCCAGAGTTCCCCAGATCAGACAAACCCGTAGCAGATAAGCAAGCATGGAAATCCAAAGCGGCAAGCCTATCCCATCCTTGCCCACCAGATTTTTCACTAGGCTGCAAGATAATATTGAAGTCTCCCCCGACAATCCAAGGAGAATTCTGAATAGTGTGGCTGAGATCAATTAAGTCATCCCAAAGAGTACGACGTTCTTGCAAATCGCACTTAGCATAGACACATGTGAAATAGGAATGAGAAGGCCAAGAGTAATGTTGAGTTCTAAGGGTAAGCTGTTGGGCCGTATCGAACACTACGGAACAAGTATAACAAGATTTAGCAAAGACCCAAATAGAACTAGCCATATTAGAAAAACAAAGACGGAAATTTAACTTACGGTTTATGAGATTAGCTTTAGAAGGATCAAGCATGGGTTCAAAAATGGCTATAAAGGATATTTTGTGAGAGCGAACCAGATGTTTGAGACGGGCTATAGTGGGATCATTCCCAATATCCCGAATATTCCAAAAAAGAGCTTAATTTCCATGGGTAACACTTTTAGAGTGGCCATTGAAGCGCTTAGCAGCTTTGGAACGAGTGAGCCTGCCTTGTTGATGAACTGTAATATCAGAATTCTTACCCATTTTAGGAATTTCCAATTGAAGGGCTTCCAAGGAAGTGTTAACAGCCTCATCATCCTCTTCCTCCTCCTCAATAACATTTAGAACAGCAAAACGGTTGGGGGAAATCACAGGGTTGTGGTGCATACCCTTATCAGCTTCATCCATATCAGAATCAGAGTCTTCATCATCTGAAGTGATGATGTTAGCATTCTGTTCCACCACAGCATCATAAACAATGTTTACCCTCGTATCATTAGTGGCATCAGTAGGTGGCATGGGTTCTTTCTGGGCATTACAGACCGCATTAATACCTGGAGACTTGGAGGCATCATCAATACCATTGCTTTCAAGAACAGTATTAGTCACAATAACAATATGAGAATTCCCTTCAACTACATGATCAGTAGGGTTAGACTTTGTTATGTCTGAATTATCAACTTTTTGAGTGGGAAGAATAACAGGATTATTAGCTACATGAAAGGAGTTATTAGTAATGTTACCATTGTCTTGATCTGCTTTTTTAGGAGTCCAACGAGTCGTAGGCCTTGAGGGACCAACATTCACAAGAGGGGCAGAATTATCAGCCTTTGTAACCACCAGGTTAGGGTGTTTAATCTTGCAAAAATCTTCAGTATGCCCTTGTCGACAGCAATGCTTACAATACCGCGGTAGCCCTTCCACTTCAACCGATTGCCAAAAGCCTGGGATTTGATCTCCACAGTCAATCCACACACGGTTTGGAATAGGTTTGAGAAGGTCGATCTCTACGCAGATTCTGGCCAAGCTTGGACGCGTCAAGTTTGCGGTATGCTGGTCCATCATTAGAGTCTTGCCAAGCATATCTCCAATGGCGAATAAAACAGTACGATGAAACAAATGAATTGGCAGCCCTGGGATTGAAAACCAAACTGGAACAATGGAGCTTTCGATGTCGGGTCTGAAATCTGGTGTCCATTTAAAGACACGCATGGGAAATCGGCCAAGAAACCATTGATCTTTGATCCATAATCGCTGGTAGTCTTCTTCATGATGAACTCTAATGAGAATGTGTTTGGCATCCAAGTGAGCAATAGAATAGTCGGCTTTTAATCCAAAGGTTTGAAAGTTTTTTCTTATTGCTTCAATGGAGGGCCGACCATGAGAAAATTTACCGATTAATGTTAGGCGGAATGGTTGGGCCAATGAGTTAGCAATATCATATGGAAGCTTGAGGGATGGTTCACCCTTGTACGTGGCAGACGGGATTGAAAAGGAAGGGACTTTAGTAGTTGATGAGCCCGCAATGGATGCATAGGATTTGGGCAGGGATGTTGGTTGATGAAGAGAAGCCGGCTGTGGGGATTCAGAAGAGGGAGGAGGCGCAGCAGCCAGTGCTGCCTCTATGCACACGGTGAAACCCTAGGGCGAGGGAGAGAGAAATTTTAGAGAGAGAAATTTTTGAGAAGGATTCTCACTTTAATTGCAAATGACGAACTTGTAGCGAGCAGTTTAACACTTGAAAGAAGGTAGTTTCCTTATTAATATGATTTATCCTTGTAAGAACAATTAAGGCCTTCTTGACATAGACAAATTTGTTTGATAATAACACACTTCAATCTGATCAATGAGATTGATCAAATTATCTCTCGGTTGGAAAACATTCTCTCATTCTTGCCCTAGCTAGGGCAACCACCCATGGCGGCTGCCATGGCAGCGCCGAATTCTCCTCCTCCTCCGCTTCCTGGCCTCCCCTTCCCTGTGCAAGACCAATCTTTTTCTCCTTCCTTTCGAAAATCCTTTGCCTTAATTTTATCTTTAAAATGATTCAGCCCAAGCTTCTATTCCTATCCTTCCTCCTACAAAGGAGAGCCTGCCATTAAACTTTCTGATGACCTGATTGATGCCCTTGCCAAACCGTTCAAACATACCTTCATTGGTAAGTTCTCCCATGGACGGCCTTCAATGGAGGATGCTCGTAAGGCTTTCCATACTTTTGGTCTCAAAGCTGATTTTTCCCTAAGACATATTGATCCCAAGCATGTTTTGATTTGGGTTAGTCACGAATCTGATTATCAACGCTTGTGGATTAAGGACCAATGGTACTTGGGTAGATTTTCTATGCGCGTATTCAAATGGACTCTAGACTTTCGACCAGAGGTAGAAAGCCCTATCGTTTTAGTATGGATTTCTATGCCTGAACTTCCTATCCATTTATTCCATAAGTCTACTCTATTTCTAGTGGCAACCCCCCTGATGATTGATCAGCCAACTGCTAACCTTTCGCGTCCTAATGTGGCTCGTATCTACGTGGAAGTTTACCTTACCATTGACATCCCTAGCCGAATTTGGATTGATTGTTGGACTAAATATTTAGGATTTCAGCTGAAAATTTTTGCGGAAAGACTTCCTCAGTATTGCACTCATTGCTCTTGGCAAGGGCATTCCATGGTTTCATGCAAACTTAAGCATCCAGAACAGTCTAAGGGGAAAACTGTGATTCTTGTCATAGAGAAAGATAAAGCCAAAGTTGGGGAATGGGTGAGAAGAAAACCCAAGACCCCTCTTCTAGTGCAAACTCTATCCTAAACCTTACCGCTGTCGTTCATCCTTCTTTGGTGGATAACCCTTCGCCCGTAGACGTGAACCCTAGTATTGGTGATGATGTAAACTTTAATAATGATGATTTTGTTGTAGAAGTAAACCCTAATAACGCTGATTGTGATACCAATGCTAGCAGCCCTAATGCTGCTAAGATGGACACTAATACTGGTGATAAGCCTCTTGTTGAAACAAACCCTAATTTTGCTTAAAGCCCTAATACAACGAAGATGGATGCTAATGTCTTTGAGAATGTTAATCAGAATTGTAATGTTGAGCCACACCAAGATATTTCGAGAATTGTTGATGACGGTGCTAATCAAATCGAATTAGATTCTCCTTTTGAGCAGCTTCTGAATGAGAACAGGTTGGACGAGGCAGTTGATTAAAAGACTATACGCTGAGGAAGAGAAGAAGAGAGACACGGATAGAGGAAGAAGAAACAAAAACCAACCAGCTTAATTACTGATGGTGTGCGTGTATATTGTTATATATATTTACAAAGATACATGAACTGAACATGGGGAACCCAAGGGACTGAAAACTAATCTGCCTACGACGGTTGACCCATTTACAGAACCAAAAACAAAGAATGTTGAAAGACTAATTACAATCAAACCATTAATTATAATATATCACTAACATTGATGAGTTGGCTCATAGTCTTCATGTTGTATCTCCGAATCGGTTTGTAGTCCTCCAAGACTTTGAAGATAAGATTGAGGAAAATGGTGGTGAGACTTCTCAGATTGATGCTTTGCTCCTGGCTAATCGAGATATAGGCAAGAAAAGTAGGAAACCAAAGTCTGGTCCTTTCACTGATAGAACTACTCGGTCTAAATCACAAAAAAAGCCCAATGATTCAACTGACTCAGTTGTTCTCCATGGATGTTAAATGTTTATTTCGGAATTTGCGTGGAGTGGGCATTGATTCCACTATTTCTCGTCTGAAAAAACTCAGCAAGCTTCATCAAATCTCATTTCTTTCTATCTTTGAACCTATGATAGATAAGTCTCAAATGCCTTTAATAGCCCGAAGGCTTAAGTTTCGTTATTTCTTTTACAATAGCTCTGGCTCCATTAAGGTTTTTATTAAGTCTACTTATAACTGCCAGGTTGTTTTTGATTCTGTGCAGCAATTCACCATGCAGATTTAGCACTTTACTTGGCCTAGCCTTTCTTTTATTACTTCAGTTTATGCTAAATGTTCGGCGGTTGACCGTCAGGATCTTTGCGCCAGAATTATTGATTTGGGTAATACTTTCATGGAATCTATTTGGCTCGTGGGAGGGGACTTCAACATTATTCTTGGTTCTCATGAAAAGATTGGTGGAAATGGGTGGGATAGAATTGGGGCAATGAAATTTCAAACTTTCTTGACTACCGCGGGTTTGCTTGATCTTGGGTTTCAAGGAAGTTAGTTTACTTGAAGTAATCATCGTGATGGGCAAGCTACCATCTATCAGTATATTAATCGAGTGAGTAATGCTATGGGTACCTAAAGAGTACCAAATTTTTTGCACAAATGATATGTCAGCTGATCTGACAGCTTATGTGGTACAAAAAACAAAATTAAAAATCATAATTAATGCATCACATCAACTGCCACATTAGCTGACACATCATTTGGTGCAAAAAATTTGGTACTCTTTAGGTACTCATATCATTACTCTAATCCAGTTGTCTGTAACTCTAACTGGATAACCCAATTTACTGCGACTCAGGTGGACCATTTGAATCGTACGTGTTCGGATCATAGTCCTCTTCTCATATCGATTTCTTTGAATGCTGGATTTAGGAAGTCTTCCTTTCGGTTTTTAAATGTTTGGACGTCCCATAATTCTTTTCTAGACGTCATTAAAGCAACTTAGGATCCAAATATTAGTGGGAGGCCTATGGTCCGGTTTGCTACTAAGCTGAAGGCTGTCCACTCTGCTCTTAAAGTGTGGAATAAGTAATCCTTTGGCAACAGTTTCCAGGCCCTCAAAGCAGCCGAGGATAATGTTCTCGAAAAAGAGCTTCTGTTTGAGATTCATAATTCTGATACGAACTGCGAGGCCCTCCATTTGGCTTAAGCTCAGCTCAAACTTAAGCTCAAAATTAAGGAAGATTATTGGCGTCAAAAGCCTCATTTGAAATGGCTTAAGGAGGGGGATGGGAATACAAACTGTTTCATTCTTCTATTAAACAAGCTTATTGGATGATGTATATTCATAAAATTATTGATTTGCAAGGCAATTCTCTTTTTTTCAGAATCTGATATTAAGGCTGCAGTTGTGGATTTCTGTAAGGATCAACTTCAAGCAATCCAGTGTTTTGATGAAAGTTTACTTGACGATATTCCTTCCTTAATCTCGAGTGAGCAGAATTCTTCTTTGGTTACCCCCTTCAATGAGGAAGTTAAAGATATTTTTTTTCTGAGTGGGGATAGTGCGGCTGGTCTGGATGGTTTCACTGGAAAATTTTATTCCTCTTGTTGGGAGATTATATCTGAAGACCTGCACTTAGCTTAGCTGTTTCAAAATTATTTGCGGGCTTTTCGATGCCCAAGTCTTGGACAAGCACTCTTATTGTTACAGTTCCTAAAACAGAACAAGTGCAATCATTCAAGGATCTTTGGACTTTTAGTCTCTGTAACCTCTGTAACAAAATCATTACTAAGCTTCTCTCTAACAAATTGTCTCGGGTCCTTCCCCTTTTAATTTCAGAAAACCAAAGTGCTTTTACTAAGGGTAGGCTTATTCAAGACAACCTCCTTCTTGCTCATGAATTGAATCATCACTTGGGAAAGAAGATTAATGGGTCTAATATCATCATAAAGCTTGACATGGCGAAAGCTTTTGACTTGGTTTCTTGGTTTTTCTTGATTAAAGTTCTCAGGAAGTTTGGTTTTGGTGAAATCTTCATATACATGATTTGGCGGATTATTTCCAATAATTGGTTTTCTGTGTTGGTCAATGGTGAAGCTGTCAACTTTTTCTCTTCATCGCGAAGTATTCGTCAAGGGGACCCTATCTCTCCCACTCTTTTTATCATTGCAGCTGAAGTTCTTAGTCAAGGTTTAAACAGATTACATTCTGAGCATCCTCATTATGCCTTTTCTTTTTCTAGTGGATGTCTGATTATATTGTTAGAGACTAAGGATAAAAGGAATAGGCTATTTTAGGATAAAATACTCATTGCAGTTATATTTTTAATTAAATAAATAACAAGCCTTTTATATAGGCTTACATTAAACCGGAAATGCTAGAAATAAGGAAAGATAATACCAAACATGACTGACCCACTACTAACCATGACTACTAACATCTAGGAATCAGTTAAAAAACTGCCCACTACTAACCATGACTACTAACATCTAGGAATCAGTTAAAAAACTGCTAGCTAAAAACTAGGAACATTATTCCACTAACTTTGAAGCATTAATCAACACTCCCCCTTGCTTCAAAGCTTGTCACTCCCATCTGCAATCTGAAATATTCATGCTTGGCTCTTGGCAAAGACTTTGTGAGAATATCTGCCACTTGCTCGTTGGTTCCACAGAACTTCATTTCTATGACTCCTTCAGCTACCTTGTTTCGGATAAAATGACACCGAATGTCAATATGCTTCGTACGACTATGAAACACAGGATTTTTTGTCATAGCTATTGTTGCCTTGTTGTCGCGAAAGATGATTGTACTACTGGTTGTCTTGAGATAGTCCATACTGATTTGTGTGGTCCAATGAGCATTGAGTCTACTGGTGGTAATCGCTATTTTTTGCTGTTTACAGATGACTATAGCCGCTTCAGCTGGGTATACTTCTTGAAATTCAAATCAGAAACATTTGAATGCTTCAAGAAATTCAAGGCATTGGTGGAGAAAGAAAGTGGGCATTGCATTAAGGTTCTACGATCAGACAGGGGTGGAGAATTTCTTTCTAGTGATTTCAATAGCTACTGTGAGATGTATGGAATTCACAGAGAGCTTACTGCACCCAATACTAGATCCGCAGCAAAATGGAGTAGCTGAGCGTAAGAATAGGACAATTGTAGAAATGGCAAGGAGCATGATGATAGGCAGCAACCTTCCAAAGCATTTTTGGGCAGAAGCAGTGGCAATAGCAGTGTATCTACTCAACATTTCTCCAACCAAAGCTGTCATGAATAAGACACCTTATGAAGCATGGAAGACAAGAAAGCCTCGGGTAAGCCAATTAAAATTTTTTGGTTGTATAGCCTATGCTTTAGATACATCTAAATCTCGTCAAAAACTTGATCAAAAATCAGAAAAATGCATCTTTATTGGCTATAGTACTCAATCTAAGGCATATAGGCTATATAACTCCATAAATGGCAAGATGATTATCAGTAGGGACGTGAAGTTTAATGAAGCATAGACTTGGACATGGGATTGCACCGATGATTCATCACCTGTAGCAGCAGCTCTTTACCAAGTTCTTGACAGTACTCAGCCTGCCGCACAACCTCCAGAGCAACCACGTCCGAATGCAAGTAGTGGTAGCAACAATTCATCTCCAACTTCGGGTAGCAGTAGTTCTTCAACTGCTAGTCCCGATTCAGAGACCCCTCCACGAAAATTCAAATCATTGGCTGATATATATGCCTCATGTAACTTTGCATTGTGTGTTTCGACCCATTTTTATGAAGATCTTGCAGTAATCGATTTGGGAAAATGTAATGGAAGAGGAGATATCAGCAATTCAAAAGAATGAGACATGGGAGTTGGTAGACTTGCCGGAAGGGAAGAATGTTATTGGTCTGAAATGGGTATACCGCACGAAATATAATTCTGATGGAGCAATCCAAAAGCATAAAGCTCGACTTGTCGCTAAGGGGTACTCGCAACAGCAAGGTGTTGACTTTGCTGAAACATTCTCTCCGGTTGCTCGCTTTGAAACAGTGAGAACTTTCCTTGCTTTGGCTGCACAATTGAAATGGCCAGTGTATCAATTCGACGTCAAATCTGCTTTTCTCAATGGTGAGTTAGCAGAGGAAGTATATGTTGCTCAACCTGAAGGATTTACTATTGACGGTGAAATGAGCAAAGTTTACAGGCTTAAGAAGGCTTTATATGGCTTAAAACAAGCCCCGCGAGCATGGTACAGTAAGATTGACTCCTACTTCCTAGAGAACGAATTTCAGAGGAGCCCAAATGAACCAACTCTCTATGTGAAGAAGAGAGGTAATTCTGATTTTATTGTGGTGTGCCTCTATGTTGATGATATGATTTATATGGGTTCATGTGAATCTCTTGTTGAATATTTCAAGTCTTGCATGATGAAAAAGTTTGAGATGTCAGATTTGGGTTTATTGCATTATTTTCTTGGGTTAGAAGTACATCAAAGTGTTGATGGTGTCTTTGTGTCTCAAAGAAAATATGCTACGGACTTACTCAAACGGTTTAATATGTTGAACTGTAATTCTGCTCCAACACCTATGAATGTGAATGAGAAGCTAATAACTGATGATGGCACTGGTCTAGCAAATGGAAGGGTGTTTCGAAGTATTGTTGGAGGCCTAAATTATCTGTCCCATACTAGACCTGATATTGCATTTTCTGTGAGTGTAATTTCCAGATTTATGCATAGTCCTACGAAGCATCATTTTGGGGCAGCTAAGAGGATTCTGCGATACGTTGCTGGCACAACTGATCTTGGAATTTGGTACATAAGAGTTCCAGATTTTAAATTATTTGGTTTCACTGACAGTGATTGGGCAGGGTCTCTTGATGATCGAAAAAGCACGTCGGGTCATACATTCACCTTGGGTTCTGGTGTTGTAACTTGGAGTTCAAAAAAATAAGATGTTGTTTCTCTATCATCTTCGGAGGCAGAATATATTGCAGCAACAGCTGCATCGTGTCAAGCTATATGGTTAAGGAGGCTACTCGCAGACTTTCATCAAGAGCAAACAAGTAGTACAATCATCTTTTGCGACAACAAGGCAACAATAGCTATGACAAAAAATCCTGCGTTTCATAGTCGTACGAAGCATATTGACATTCGGTGTCATTTTATCCGAAACAAGGTAGCTGAAGGAGTCATAGAAATGAAGTTCTGTGGAACCAACGAGCAAGTGGCAGATATTCTCACAAAGTCTTTGCCAAGAGCCAAGCATGAATATTTTCTCCTAAAAAAAATAAAAATCGAACCAACCAGGCTCTGATACCAAATTTGTTAGAGACTAAGGATAAAAGGCATAGGCTATTTTAGGAGAAAATACTCATTGCAGTTATATTTTTAATTAAAGAAATAACAAGCCTTTTATATAGGCTTACAATAAACCGGAAATGCTAGAAATAAGGAAAGATAATACCAAACATGACTGACCCACTACTAACCATGACTACTAACATCTAGGAATCAGTTAAAAAACTGCCCACTACTAACCATGACTACTAACATCTAGGAATCAGTTAAAAAACTGCTAGCTAAAAACTAGGAACATTATTCCACTAACTTTGAAGCATTAATCAACATATATCTCACCTTGCTTTTGCTGATGATGTGATTATTTATTGCAATGAAAATAGGCATTCTTTGGATCATCATAAGGATCTCCTCTCTCAATATGAGAAATGCTCTAGTCAATCGATTAACTCTAATAAAAGCTCTTTATGACTTCTTTCAGATTGGCTGAAGCTCGGCATTCTTCTATTCGCCGTCGTTTAGGTTTTATCTATAAAGAGTTTCCAGTAACTTATTTAGCCTACCCATTATTTGAAGGCCGGAAAAAAAATAGTTTGTTTGATCCGTTAGTTGCGAAGTTGCAAGGTAAAATCAGCTCTTGGGTTAGTCATCTTCTAAATCAAGCTGGTAAGGTTACTTTGATCAACACGGTTTTGCATTTTGTCACTATGTATCAACTAGCTATTCTCGATGCTTAACCAGCGGATGATGGCCAATTTCTTTTGGGGCTCTATTAATAATAAGAAAAAAGCTCATTGGATAGCTTGGGACCTTTGCTGCTGTCCTGTGTTGAAAGGAGGGCTAGGGATTAGATCTATCCCTGATATGGTATGAGCCTACTCCATGAAAATATGGTGGCGCTTCCGATCTATTAATAACCTTTTGTCTCGGTTCATGAAGGCTAAATACTATTCTAGAACGCATCCTATTTGTGCTGTTAATTCGGGTTCCTACATTTGGCGTAGGATGTGCTCGATTCGGGCTATTGCTGAACCTTTTGTTAGATGGATTGTGGGTCAAGGTCAATGATTGGTGTGGATTGATAAATGGCTGCCTGATACTAGCTTGTCTCATTCTGTTGATAGTCCTTTGACTCGGGTTAATGAGATCTTCAACTCTCTTACTTTTATTATTGCAGCAGCTAAATCTGCTCTTGGTCCCACCGCGCTTGCTTCCATTGATTGCCATGGCATTTCTATTTCTGATCATCCGGACATGGTTTGCTGGAGTGTTACTTCAAGTGGTAATTTTTCGTTGTCCTTGACTTGGAAGTTGGTTCGCAATCCTTTCCCTATTCTGGACTCAGCAAAGTTTATTTGGCGTAAAATCATTCCTCACCAAATTAGTATTTTTATGTGGAAGCTCTGGCGTTTTAGGCTGCCTATAGATGAAAACATCTGTAAAAGGGACTTCTCTCTTACCTCGTGGTGCTCCCACTGTGATATAGGCCATAGTGAAACTTACCTCCATGTCTTCCTTCAAAGCCAAACTGCTCAAATGGTTTGGAATCATTTTAATCAGCTTGGTAAGGTGCTTACTTCTATGCTTTCTATTGCTCAAAATTGTTTTGCTTGGTGGTATAGTCATTCCAAATCTTGCCTGCATGTGATCACTCCAGTGGTTATTTTGTGGTTTCTTTCGAAATTTCGAAACCAGGCACTTTTTGATGGCATTCATAGCCCTTCGTGGGTTTTAATTGATCACGTAAAACATGAACTTTTTAGTATTCTGAAGGTTACTTGGCAGTTCTATGTTCGCTTCTTCGTGGGTCTCTTTTCATCCAGTTGTGGGCAGTTCTATGTTCGCTTCTTCTTTCATTCGACTGGGGAAAATTACTAATAAAACTATTCGGACTGTGAAGTGGATTAAACCTACGGATGGTAGAGTTAAACTTAACACAGATGGTGTTTGACGTGGTAACCCAGGGTGGAGTGCTGGAGGGGGTATTGTTTGCAATGATTGGGGTGATATTCTTTTTGCATTCTATTCTTCTTATGGGTTTTCTACCAGTTTTGATGCTGAATGTCGGGCTCTTTTACAAGGGATTAAGTGGCTTTATAATCAGGGATTCTGTGGTGCCACTATTGAAATTGATTCTAGAACTCTCTTGGATTGTGTTACTGGTAAATCTAGCCTTTTTTTGTATTTATGTTTCGAGGTCAAGCTCCTCCGTCCTCCCTCTTATAAGGGCTAGACTGGTTGTCCCCCTCAAGTTTGTATTTTTCTTTCTTTAATAAAATCTAGTAGGGTGCCGTCCTAGCCTGTTTCCCTAAAAAAAAAAAAATCAACTCCTAATTAAAGAATGACTGTTGTCAAAAGAAAGACAAAACAACTAAGGTTTGCTAAAATAGTTAAGTTAATAGAACAGAGTTGTGCATAGCAAAATTAAGATTAATCAGTGATCTCAAGACAAGTTATGATCTTATCTTATGTATGTGTTGTGTTGTGATGATTGAATGTAATAAGCTGTAACGTGTGATGTTAGTTTGAATGACAAAATATAGAAACAATTTAGCTCAAGTAAAAACAAGCATTCAATGTAACAGTAAGCGATAAATAAAGAGTAAGGGTTAGAGAAATTGACAATATGATTTTTAAGGTGGTTCGGATTTAACTTATCCACCCCTCACAACACTCTGGCTCTCGTGAGGCAATAATTCCCTATAATTCTTCCAATTACACAAAATATTGAGGTCGAAAGAAAGGTCTAAATTTCTTTTATAAGTGGCTCTTCAACTAGGAACTCTCCACAGTACATAAGGTACACAAAAAAGGGGGTTTTCTTCTTTGTAGAAAGACTCTAAGTAGTCGAATGAAGCTGCTATTGTAAGCTCAATATCACTGTTTGACTACTGCTTGTTGTGTAACTGTTTGATGAAACTACTAAGCTGTTGCATTGCTTGATCTCGCAGTTTTGTTGATGAGTGATTTGGATCATGTGGGATGGCAGATGTTTAACAAGCCAAGATATATAAATATCTCAATTTGTTCTCTATCTGAACGATGATAGATGTTATGTTTGCAGAACTTCTTTTGAATAGTCTCTCTTGTCTGTGTATCCTGCTCTTGTTTGTTGTTCACTCTATATGTAAGCTATCTTTCTAAAATCATTCATACACGGTCCTCTTTATCTTTGGTAGAAATTTTCTTTATATAAGCATTTATTTTAAAAGTTTTCTTTATAATCTAGTCGTTGAGCAACGGTTAGATGATCATTGTCCAGCAATGAGTGCAGTCTATGTGGCACTCAACTTGCGGACAGCTTGGAAAAATATTCTTTTAGGGCTTGGAACATTCTTTTGGAGTTTGTTTTAATAGCAAATCATCTAGTGAGTGTCAATCCATGCTACTATACGTTCCTGAGACAAAGCTTGTTCTTCCATCTTTGCAATTTTGTGAAGGCTGTTAGCTATTTTGTTCTTCATAGATTCATCCTTGGCAGTTTTAGCTTTCTCTTAGTTGTTTTCTCTTTCTTTGACTTTAACTCTTGTACATTTAAGTCTATTAAAACTGGTTTAAGGGAAATTATTCTAATGTAGTTTTGCAACATCAAAATGGACTAAAACTAAGGTCCTAACAATTTCCCCCTTTTTTGATGATTTGAAAAACATAGTCCTTTTATTCGTAGTCCAAATAAAATTTATCTTTTCATAATATGGCTTTATATTTATAAAGAGCATATGTAAGCAAGTTCAAAAAGATTTTACTAGGATTTCTATAGAATAATTTATAAGAGTTATGTCCTTTTTGACAGTTGTTGAAACATAACTACACGTGTAAGCTTATGCTTGTTTTTTTGAGATTCACTTGAATCTTGTTATGTTACCTTTTTATTTTTTCAAGATATCAATATCAAGACACATGTCTTTTTGTATTGTGTCATTCTGACTTTTGGGTTGTCTCTCCTATCGCACACACATGCATTATATAGGTAGAAAGAAAAACATTTCAAAGTGACAGCAAAGGCAGAATTTAGTTCATGCAACAGAGATTAAAACATATCAAAGCAAATTGTTTTCACAATTTCAGAATAATTTTAATAAAAAATTCTTCAATTTCTTTAATCATCAGTGCCCCAGTTCACTGGATCATCAATGTCTTCCTTCAGTTGGTTCATTTCTTCACCTTCTTCATCAGTAGCTCTTTCTTTTGGCTTCAATCTTGGTGGAACTTCATTGAAGAATAAGGGTGTGATTGTGCTAGTGCCTTATGTTGTTGGTATTTCTTCATTTACTTTTATTGTGCCTGAAGTCTCTCCACTCTTGTTTCTTTTGGAGTGCCATTCAAATTTGCTCCTTCTCATAGCTGTTTACAAAAGCTTTCTCTCCACCTCATGCAAGTCCACATCCTGCATATTATTATCATAGTCTTCATTATCTTCTTCTTTCTCAGTCTTTGTTGTTTCTTCCTCTTCCTTCTATTTATGTTCCCCCTCAACTAATGCAATCTTTCTAGCTTGGTCTAGGTCAGCATATGTGATTCCTTCAGCAACTTCTTACTCAGTGTATTTGACATAGTGACTTCATTGTTTCCTTGACCCAATATAATTTTATCTTTGAGCTTTCCCGTATTTTTCTTTTTCATGCTCTTGAGCCAGTCATCATAGTTGTTTGATGACTCTTTGTTACTCGATGGAGGGGCTGGCTTCTTTTTAAAGTCTTGAGAGGTAGAACTTTAATTAGCACGAATTTTTATGTGAATATGTTTGGAGGGGATCTTAGGTTGTCCTTTATAGAAGTCAAGTTTGTTTCTTTTTCTTCTAGATCTCCTAAACCTCATACCATGCCATCTTTGATGTGTAGTAACAACTTTACTTCCCCCCCCCCTTTTGATCTTTTCTTTTCCCTTTTTCTTTATTCAAAAGCTTTTCAACGGGAGATGAGGGAGTTTTCTTAGGACTTTGTGGTTTATTCTCTTTAGTATATTCAATGGGAGGTGGAGGGGATGGAGATTTTGGAGGGGAGATATGTGATTCATCTTCAACAGAGGTCAAATTGAGGTATGGTGAGTGAGAGTTAGCAGTTGTAGTTGTTTTCAGGGTTGTAGCATTTTCAATGCTCTAGCCCTTTGTCCTCCTTTTGGCAATTTGGAGTTCCAATTATTCTTATTCAAAGAATTTCCAATAACATCATCTGGTTCTCTCAGTTATAGTCCTAATTCTTGTATAGTCAATAAGCCACTAAGAAACCTAATATGATTAGGTGAGCTCCTTTTATTGTGATATCAGGGATTTGTATATCCCTTAAGAGTGACAGTGTGCAGAAGTTCAAAACTCCAATTGGCATATCTTCTTAATAGCATGACACAGGCGATTCTCCACTGCATAACAGTTAATTGGTAATATGAAGATTGTGTACAGTCAAGAAACTTGAGTGTAACATCATACACCATACTCATGAAGGAGTGAGAGTATGTTTTTTAATTATTGACTCTAGCTGGTCACGGTCCACTCTCTCAGATCCGGTAAAAAAAATTATATGCCTCTGTGTAGTCTATGGCATCATCCCAAATATTTGATATGAGATCATTAGAAGTTGGGATATTGTAGCTTCTCGCGACC
Organism: Platycodon grandiflorus; assembly: GCA_016624345.1. Classification (NCBI taxonomy): domain Eukaryota; kingdom Viridiplantae; phylum Streptophyta; class Magnoliopsida; order Asterales; family Campanulaceae; genus Platycodon; species Platycodon grandiflorus. Next base: position 48,941,160 of record CM028361.1, on the reverse strand, counting down.
ATGACTGGTGTAATGGTGAATGTTTCATCATTTAGAGTGAACATTAGATTGTTGTCTTCATCAAGACTTTGAATCTTATAGATTTCCTTGCACTCTCGTTCGTAGATTGTGGGTTCGCCTTCACGAATCCTTCCAGTCCTACTGCTTGTACTATTCTTAACATTTCTTGTCCTTGAGTTGCATTGTAGAAGTTCTCCTTTACGCAATATCGGAAATTTTCCATTTTTGAGAGTTTGAAGATGTGAGATTTCTTTAAGGGATTGTGATTGGTGTTTGTTCTTGCAGGGAGTTGAAGAATGGGAGTTATTTCATTAATTTTGAATAAGGGTAACTGTAACGCCCTTTTAATGGTGGTATTCTGTAATAGTATAGGGGATGTTTGGTTAAAAATGCAAACTCTGGGTTGTGAAATTGCACTTATTGGAAGTCACTTGTTTTTCTTAGGGCTGTAGTAAATGAACACATCTGTATTTACTATTTATTTATAACACGTGCAATGTTCAACTTGCTTGGATCAACAAGCGAAATCAACATATAAATTTCAGATAAATTCGTTTGTGCATAATTAGTAATTCATTGATAGTTCACATATAATATACCCATTTTAAAAGTTATTACTCATCTTTTGATCTTTTTTGGGTCATAAATTTTCAGTATGTCAATGAGAATGAGTTTAGATGTAAATACTAAATATGGTAACAAGCTTAGTTGTTTTGAGGAACAACTATGTGTTTTAAACACCTATGAATTCAATCTTCAAGATTATGGAACAACGACATTGAGTATTTTCATTAGTCTTAAAGATATGGAAATGTTTGACCATTGTTTTGAAAATTCTTTGTGTGATCTTTCTAGTTTTGAAGAATATGTTGAATGGTCAACAACTATCCATCCATTTATCTCTTTCTCTTTGAAATGAATGACTTTTGTGATGCATCTATGGATACTATCACCTTTGATTTTATGATTAAAGATTCATGTGACAAATATGTTGCATAAAGTGTATTTTTTTTGTATAGATAAGGATTAATAGTTATGTACATAAAACTAAATTTTCAGGAACCTGGTCTTGAGATAAGATCCTCTTTTGTTTTTGATGAGTGTTCCTGCAAAGTAAGATTTCTTGTACCCTTTAAGTGGGTCCTGAGCTGTTAGTAACCTTGGGGATTCATATGAAGCTATTTTTCTTTGTTTCCTGGTAGCTGTTAGAACCATGTGTAATAAAAATATTTTTATCATGTAATATGTTGTACACATATTTGGAAGGTCTTTTGAGCTTTGAATCATAGTTGTTTATCTAAAGCACCTTTATTTTCGTCTTAATTTAACAATTATAATTTCTTTTGGATTTTTTAGAATAATGAAAAGGTTGAAATGTATGATAGCTTATGTTAGCATGTCGTTTTCTTTGATCTATCTACAAGTGCTTGATGTTCTTCATTGTAGTATGATCATTATTATCAGATGTAGCAATTTCTCCCTTTTGTATTTCTCTTGCTTTATTTCATTTTTCAAATATTTCTTTAGTGTCTTTGATTTCCTGGTGAATTTTGAGCATTTGCTTTTTCATTTCTATGATTTGCTGTTGTAATATTGCTTTATCAGTTCTAGCTTCCAATAAATCAACATTTAAGTTTATATTTTTATTTTCAAGTTTATTGTTCTTTTCTTGTAGACTTGTTATGATTATATTCTTGTCTAGTTTCTGCAGATTCTTTAACAGTGTCTAACTCCACTTAATCTAATATTTTCAGATATCAAAGATTTCATGCTACTTTCAAGTTTCTTATTTTGTAAATAAATAGCACATACTAACATCTTGAGTCCTTCTGAATTGAGGTTCTCAAAGTTGCTTACATGTTCAATTCTTCTGCTGCCTGCAATTCTTCTTAATCATCATCATCTGAGTCATCTGAGTTGTCTGAGTCACAATCATCATTTTCCATGAAGCACATAATATCTAACTCTGCATCATTTTATTTTAATTCTTCTTTTATTTCTGATTGAATTGATGCATAAGTTTCTTCTTGTAAGACAAACCAATTCCAATAATTAGTATTACAACCATAATCAAATGTAGATGTAAGGCATGTATAATCATCAGAACACATATTTCTTTGATAAGCCATAAGTGTGGATCTTTCACAATATGTTAAGCTTGAGATACTAAAATCTCTTAGAAAGCTGCTCTGATACCAATTGAGAGATTGATTCCTCTATAATAATACAGTAACACTTCTTGGTACAAAAAACCTAATCTTTGATACCAATTTAAAGGTTGGGGATGGATTTTAAACACTTATATCCCGTAGGTATCCCTTAGTTATTACTAAGCTTTGATACCAATTGTCGGATCATTTTATCGGTTCTTATAAGCAGTTTAACACTTGAAAGAAGGCGGTTTCCTGATTAATAGGATTTATCCTTGTAAGAACTTAAGGCCTTCTTAACATAGATCGATTTTTTTGATAATGACACACTTCAATGTGATCACTGAGATTTATCAACTCTTGATTAAAGAATGACTATTGGCAATAGAAAGACAAAATAGCTAAGGTTTGCCAAAAGAGTTAAGTTAATAAAATAGAGTTGTGCACAACAAAATTAAGATTAATCTATCTTATATGTGTGTAATGTTGTGATGATTGATTGCAACAAGGTATAACGTTGGATGTTTGATTGAATGACGAAATATAGAAACAATTTAGCTCTACAAACTAACATTCAATGTAACAGTAAGCGATAGTAAAGAGTAAGGGTTAGGGAAATTGACACAACGATTTTTAAGGTGGTTAGGATCTAACTATCCCACATCCACCCTTCACAGCACTCAGGCTATCATGAAGCATTATTTCCCTATATTAATTCTTCCAATTACACAAATTATTGAGGTCGAAGGAAAGATCTCAACTCCTTCTATATTTGACTTTTTACCAAGGAACTTTACACAGTACATAAGGTACACAAAAAAAGGGGTTTGCTTATTTATATAAAGACTCTAAGTAGTGAAATGAAGCTGCTATTGTTAACTCGATGTCACTGTGTGATGACTGTTTGTTGTGTAACTGTTTGATGAAACATGTAAGTTGTTGCATTGCTTGATCTGGTAGTTTTGTTGATGAGTAATCTGGATCTTTTGGGATGGCAAATGCTTAAAAAACCAAGATATATAAATATCTCAATTTGTTCTCTAACTGAACGATGATAGCTTTTATGTTTGCAGAACTTCTTTGAATAATCCCTCTTATCTCTGTATACTGCTCTCGTTTGTTGATCACTCTATATTTAAGCTATCTTTCTAAACTCATCCACAGACTGTCCTCTTTATCTGTGGGAGACGTTTGTTTGAAAAGTTTCAGTTATAATCTAGTCGTTGAGCAACGGCTAGATGATCATTGTCTATCAATGAGTGCAGTCTATCTGACACTGAACTTGAGGACAACTTGCAAGAATATTATTTTAAGGTTTGGAACATTTTGTTATGGTTTGTCTCAGAAACAAATCATCTGATGAGTGTCAATACATGGTACGTTCCTGAGACAAAGCTTGTTATTCCATCTTGGTTGTTTTGCTAAGGCTGTTAGCTGTTTTGTTCTTCATAGTTAGTTGTTTCTTTATCCTTGACTGATTTAGCTTGCTCTTAGCTGCTTGTTGTTTCTTTGACTATAACTCATACATTTAAGATTATTAAAGCTGATATAGGGGAAATTATTTTAATGTAGTTTTACAACATCAAAACTTAATAAACCTAAGGTCCTGCTAACAATTATTTTATAGAATCATATTTAGTATTAAATATCTTTAAACACTTAATATATATATATATATATATATATATATATATATGCACACACATACACATATCTTAATTACTGAGAAAATATTTACATAGTTAACCACCAACATAATTAAAAAAAAAAGAATATTCATATACGTAAAAATATTTTTGAAATGGTAACCAAAATCTATTTTCATTAATCTATGATATATGTAAAAATATCTCAAGTTCTTTGAAAATATATATACTTAAGAAAAAATTTTAAAAAAGTAACTAAGTAGAGTCAATTTGCATTTGTATATGGGTCATACGGAGTGGTCTTTGGCCCGTTTCTTAATATAGATCAATAAACCATTAAATTTTTTTTTGACTAAAATCTTTTGAATCATAAGTAATTTGTTCAGCTTTATAGTCATCCCATGGAATAATCGAATTCAGAGATTCTACTAGTACTTACAAATAATTTCTTACCAATTAGCTAATTGTTTAGCTCAATCTTTAAAAGTTAATTTGAAAGACAAGTGCAAATCAATAGCTTGAATATCGTTTCTTGCCTTACTGAATAGCACATATGCGTCTATCTTATGTGCTCTAGGTAGCTATAAAACGATTCTTAGCCTTTTGACTTGTGGAGAACAATAGGAACATCATCTAGTAGGCTATCAAAGATCATCGGTCAAATACCAATCTAAGCTCAGAAAAAGTAGTAAGCACATTCACACAATATAAACCATCTATTCCAGGCGCTCATCTATGAGATCATCTAACTAGGTGAGTCATCACAACTTCTATTGCAAGCTAATTTCTTCAATTGGGCAGATGACCAAAAAATAGAAAACATGGTCATGTATTGACATATCCTAATATGCTTGACAGGATATAAAGTTGATGAGAGATGACGACATGATATGACACAACTGCATGGGTAATGGTGATCTATCTAACCGATTGTTGAATTACTGTGGTTTATGCTATATTTAAATTTGAATTGACATATTCATCATCATAACATGAATGAGTAGATAGCATAGAATGATATTTAACACTCAAGTAACTGAGGCTTGGATTTGTGGTACTTGTCTGGTGTTAGGAATATGCCTGTGAATCATCTGATATAAATATATGCATATTCCAACACAGTGATTTGCTTGTTCCCATTACAACGCATGTTTCACAAGTGGCTAAAAGGGCTGCGTACCGGTTAGTGTGGCAGCTTGTTGAAACAATGCATAGATCATTAGACTAGGAAGTCTTTGTACATATCCGAGTCTTTGTCCTACCAGAATGATGACAAACTTTCATATGGATTAGCTCATCAAATTGCCAGCTGACGTGACTATCGGCAAATGTCTCACTAGCAGACATTTCCTTTGACTATGACTGCCTATTAGCTATCTCCACAATCAGCAGTCTTATATCGGCAGATCTCAGCATCCGCCAAAGTCCTTATCAGAACAACTGCAGAGAAGCTATTTATTCAAGAGGAACATCGTGACCATCAGCGGTTTCTACATCAGCAGTTCCATAATGGCAGATCCCAAAATCGGCCAAATCCCTCATCAGAGCAACTACCGAGAAACTGTAAGATCACGAGATACATCGGTCGTTACTCAACGCGCTACAACTCAAAATAGATCCGTTGTGAGATCTGTCTTACAAATCCAAGATACGCATCGATGTCTGCGCCTTCACGTTTATCCAATAGACATTTCCTCTTCTGAACAGTGTTCGCGGTCTTCAAAGCTTCATTTCCAGAAAAGGCCAAGCACAAGACGCTGCACTCCAGTCAAAGCAATGATACTTCCAAATCAGTCAGACTGCATCCAGGCTAAGCTCGACACGTCCAAATCTGTCCAGCCTGTGTCACGGACCAGCTTCAAGACTCAAACCTAACTGAAGGTCTTTGTCCAACAGATTCAAAAATGTACTCTGCTTCATTATGAGTTTCAGATCACCAACGGGCTTAAACCTTTTCAATACAAAAACGGTCACCTCTTCTTCTTCAGCCTATATAAGAAGACACTTACTCACATCTCCATATACGAACAAGCTGTGTATGCATATGCTTGAGAAAGGTTGTGGTATTGATCTTCATTTCTTCAATCCAGAACCACTCCTTCAGTGTGAGAAGACACAAGTATAAGAACAAACACTTTGTGAGAGAGAGAGAAGAAAATCCAAAGGCTGAGAAGCTCTGCTTGATCAACAACCTTATTGTTGATTTGAGTCCTTCTTCCTTCGAAGAACTCAGTCTCTTCAGTGGCCTCAACTCCATTATCCAAGAGAGACCAAGCATCTTACGATCGTTGAAGCCGCACCAAGCTTGAAGATGTCCGATGAAGAGCGAACTTAAACGTCAGTTGCATTCATATCGGGACTTATATTGCATTATAAGTCAGGCGATTATGCAACAAGTTGTCATCATTGTTGGTCGAGTGCTTAGCACTCAGTTGTTCAAATACTTGCTATTTGAACAACTCCTAATATTCTCTTCTCACATCACTCTAACACTAGCACTTTCCTTCCCTGACCTCCAAGGTTGTTAGGAACTGCTAGGATTAGAGTTCTAATATAAGTCTTCCCGGTATCCCATCTCACTTTCCTTCTACCTCCGGGGAGATTGCTAGGATAGAGAGTCTAGGTTGATGTACTAAGCATGTTTGCCTTTGAGTAAACCTCTGCTGAATTTTAATATAATATATATGTTTGTTACATTCAGCCTTGATTTCTCTTTCTTGTATAATTTGTCTTATCATGTGCAATCTGTTTAAGGAAAGCAAATAATGCATCTAATACAGATTTTAGTCAACTATTAAGCTCTCTTTTAAATCAAACCTTTACAGTTACTTTAATCTAAATTGTTTGACTTATGCTGTTTATTCTTCCGCTGCTCAAAATTATTTTCATCAGCTAAGTTCAAAATACATCTTCCTACTGCACTCTTGACATCTGCTGATCCATGATAACTAAAGTCTACATCTGCTGATCATAGATGTCCGATGTCACTTACTTCAGCTAAGCAGTTAGAATGAGGAAGATGATCTTTGTGTATTAATCATTTCAGATTATTTAAAAAAAATTAGATGAAATTTTTAATACATCAAGTATAGGCTATTCACCCCCCTAGACTGAAATGATTAATACATCAAGTATAGGCTATTCACCCCCCCTCTAGCCTATACACTGAGCAACCCTTGGACCTAACAATTGGTATCAGAGCGAGTACTCTGTAAACTTTATTTCAGGCTTAACAACCTGAGAGTTTAGATCCTGCTCGATTAGATGCATAGTCAAAAGAATTTTTTTAAAATCTCTTATTCACAAAAACCTTTTTGACTGAGAAACCTGGAAGCCTTTTGAAAACCTTCTCCAAATCAAAATAAATTTTGTTTTCAAAAACATGTGAGAAAGAATATTGTGATGACAATGTGATCACTATAAGAAAATCTATCATATATCAGAATTACATTGATATCATGAAGAGAAGTACTATAGTGGAGATTGACTTGCTAAGGATTATGCATGCCTCATAAATCTATCTTTTAAACCTTGGTATATCTTATAGCAAATGGGTTAAACTCATACATGATGGATGAATTGCTTAGATTCACTTCTAAAAATTTGCTTTCTTGACATAAGGCTAACGATTACTTCAATCCAACACCTTCTCAAGAAAACTTTTTATAAAAGTTTAGAGCAATTAGAATAAGAAGAGTTTCAAAGGAAACCAAAGTTATGTCATCTCCAAAATCACTGAAATAATAAGTTCTTGGCCTGAGGACATCAATGATGAAATTGTCTTTCTTCAATGAAAAGCTTCAGCCAGATAAGAATACACTCAAAGAACCTATGCTCAACATTAGAAATAGTGCTTCAACAACTATGAGCAGACACGTTCAAAGAGTTTAATGAGGAAGTAACCCCAGCTCCTAATCTCTTAACTTTTTGGGTTATACTTATAAGCTGTATTTTGAATGATTATTCATTTGTCATGCTTATTAAGTCTCATTTGTATTATTGGATTTCTAGAGCTATTTTCTTTGGCTCATAAATGTTGCTAACAATTTCTCTATGAGTACATTAGGCAGGAACTCATATGACAGAAAGAATCAAACATGCAACATCACTCTCCATCGGCAGATAGCATCATGGCGCGATTCATGAAGGATCGCGATCACTCATGAGAATTCACTCATGTCCTTCACTCACTCAAGGTCAAATCCTCACCGTGGACTTGAACTGCTATGCGAAAAATCCGCTGATAAGTCCAAAGGAGTTGATGAAGACCTTCTCTCATGCATACACAAAATAGGTCAGCTATTTGCTTTCCAATGACCTGTGCTCTTGTCTGCTGAATTGATATGCTCATACATATTATCAGACATAATGCATAATAACCTGTCATACTGCACTTTTATTGATATATCTGTATTGATTGTATGACTTGCCTTATGCAAATGGTTTTTTCAAAAACTAATCAGCATTTTTCTTATCAGCTAATTTCAAAAGTTTTTCTAAAAACCCTGCAGTTGGCTGAATTTCCATATCTGCCAACTAACACTTCATAAGCTCAGTTTTATGTGCTGACTTATAGGAGTAAAAAAAAAAAAATCCTTTAATGACCTACTCTCTCAAGTCTATTAAAGGTGGAGGCACACTTTTCGAAGTTTGACTGCTTCGATTAAAGTTAAGAGTATTTTTAAAATCTTGGAAAACGACAATCCAGTCAACATCAATCATTTCCAAGAATCTTGAGAATATCTAGACTTCACAGCCTATCCCTGCCAAGGCGTGATCAGAAGGACAACTCAACAGTAAAGCTCCATTATTGAGTACCCTTCAGTCTAAACTCCTTGAGTATAAGTAGAGATCCTTCTTCATCCAATCTCTACTATGACAAAACTCACAAACTGCCTATAGATTACACTAGATACAAATCAATGATTCAAAATCTCTCAAAATGTTACTAAGTTCAAGTCCTAAGAATCGATCAAGTCAATTCCTCAACAACGGGGTATGATTTCTTCATATTCATTCAGAGTTGTTTCGATTTTATTTCTGTTACTTCACAAGAGCTGATCTAAATTTCTCTATATTTTCAATATCATTCATAAGCTGTGAAAATCATTTTCTAAAATCTTTACTTATACACAGTTTCCAAACATGAGAGAAATTGCATCAAGTCTTGTGTACCAGAAATCATTAATTATGGTTCCACAATCTTGTTGAGAAAACAATTGATAAAGAAATCTTCTTTTGTCTCGTCCGATAATCATAGAAGTTTGCTGTCAAGCATGATTTATATGCTGCAAACCATGGTTGTCAGAACACTTAAGAACATTCTTAGTCAATTAGTTTAAAAGGTAAGATAGAAAGCCATCAATTAATGCCAGTAAGAGTGATTTCATTCTCTCTTCTAACTTTTAGTTATCAATCTCATTGATACTCTAAAATGATTACAGACGAATCACTGTGAAAATCAATTAGCACATACTTATTCCACCTTTGGAAGTCCGCTGCATACGTGAACTTCACGAGAGAAGATTCCAGAAGAAGTGTCAAATGTTTGGAAAACATTTGATATATTGCCATGTGCAACAAGTCTTCGGTTATATGTAGGTATGCCGACCATCACCTCAAAGATGGCCGATGCATAATTCGTTCTTGAATTAAGTAGCTAATATGGAATTGATGAGGATGACGAATCGCTAACCGCCACCATCCATCCCCGAGTTTATCAAAGGGGATTCATGGTCAAAGCAACATCCTCGGTGGCCATCACTCTTCGGTGCTTTCATAATGACCCGAAGAAGTGAATATGTTCTCGCTCCCAGAGTTGGAGGAAATCAAAAAGAACACCGCCATCTTGATCTCCTCCAGAATCCTTGGCTGATGACCCTTCATCAAATACCGAGGATCTGAACTTCTTGGACACAAACTTGTAACGTGTATCTCATACTGTAAATTGACTCATTATGTATCTTTCTCATGTAATCTGCAGTTCAGTCAAAATTCCAGTTGTATTGTTCTTGTAATCAGCTGATCCCTGCAACATACTGTGTAAAACTACTTGGATTATTGAATACAAGTTCTGCAACTTTATCTCATGCTTATCTACTTGTCTGCATTCCGTTGATAGCATGAATTGACGTGTCTTAAGTGTGTTGATCAAACTTATTATTCTTTATGATCTCCATTCTCTTCTGGTGATTAAAAGAATTGTCCTTAATGAAATGGTCACACTGCCTAGACACAAACTCTGCTGACACCCCATCAGCAAACCATTCTTGAACAACTGCTATATCGAGTTATGGTTTCTTACTACTGCTTAACTCTCATCCTTAGACTCCCTGATAATTGCCTTTCTGAATTTAATTATTTCACAATGATTAAATTCAACAGCTGCCGATACCTATAGTCACTCAATAAGAGGCAGACTGCAGTTTCATGATTTTCATGTCAACCTATCAAGGAATCTGCTATTACTCAATCTCTATCTTTCATGCTCAAACGATCAAGATTATTAGTAAATCTGCTTTGAACCAAGCTGTTTGCTGAATCAAAATAAAATCAAAGGCTTTTGAATTTTCCAAAACGGATTTTTAAAATTCGAGTTGTTAAAATTTTCAAACATCAAAAGCTTACATCTTTCAAGATAGTACAACAGCACTTTGTGTTCATAGTTATGACAACTACTAAACCTTGTGTACCCTATGAGATTGTAGTTATAAAGGCTTGATTAGTTGTTCCCATTATAATGGCCCAACACTAATTGGTATACGATTGAATTCAAAACACTCTGCTACACCTTATCATGTGATTCTTTGTCAAAAGGATGTAGTTAAATATCTCTAGTAACTCGTCCTATCCTCAAGATAGCTAGAAACTCAAGAATTCTTAGGAAGACTGATATTTTCAAATATTAAGTTTTTCCTCAGGAGTGAACAGCCGATATAGCCCCTGCTGTATATAGGCTACGTCTCACTCTCTTCAGAACAAATCTGGCCTGCAGATCTCTTCCCTTGCTATAGAATGCCTAGATCTATTGGACAGAAAGAAGAACGGACATCACTTCAGGTACACATTCAATATCTCACTTACTTGATCTATTTAATATTCTTACTAAGCCTTACTAATCTTAAATAGATTGATGTCCATTATAAATAGAGTCTATCAATTGGTATCATTTGTTCTTACCTTAGGCGATATTAAACACACGCCAATAATGGATACAACAATTGGTATCAGCAGTTCCTACTTTAGCAAATACCAAATACACCCTGCTGATAGTATCCACATTCATTGAAAGCTCATCAAAACCCTCAAAATCTCTTTGGGAAACGATCTCTTAAGACACACTTCTCTAAACACTCCTACATATGTGTCATGAACAACTGTGTCATATGGCTTGGACAAGTAATTTTGTCCCCAACTCGTCCTTAAAAACCAATGCTGTTCTATTTTCAGATTAATTTACTCAAACAATTCGTTTGAAGTAAAATAACAGCTCATATTATCTCTAGAAGAGCCTATATCTTTGTCTTAAACACTCAGCAGTTGTACCCATTAATACCACAATAAAGGCAATCAAATTAATCTGGTTATATATTAATTTTAAACTTCTTGTTTGAAAATAATATGCGTATACTCTTCTCCTAGACTACCTATGTATTAGCCATAACTACACTAAGCATAATGACATAATCCTAAATCAGAACATCATCACTATGTCATTAAATGCACTCACTCCTTTAAGCCCCCAAAACGTCCTTTCCTATTCCTCTGATCAAGAAACCCCTTCATCTTCTCAAAACTTCAAAAAGATGTAAACCTTCATTCAAATCTATCTTAATGAATTCATTATCTCCAACTACAGCGCCTAACTTCTGCGTACCTCAAAATTTCTCCACCATTACGGTCATTTGCATCATGTGTTCACCAAATTTGCCTAGTCCTCCTCATCGACCCATTTCCCACACTGAATGGCGTCAACGTATGATGATTCTTCTTGCCACTCCTACTCCGGTGATTCAACGACCTCGACGAATCACTCGACGTGTAAGAAATCGTCTTCGAGATCCCAGGAATGACGTATCCAATTTCATCCCATGGATTCCCACAAGAAACCTTACCACAACTAAAGCGCCTGACACTCTCTCTGCTCCCATCGCCTCAAATGCTCAACTTGAGCACACTCAGATTCAGGAGGAGCATCAAATCGCTAATGCAAACTCTGCGCCAAATTCAGCGGTCATCGTACCCCCCCTCTTCCCTCAAATTTGAACAATAGACCTTCATCCTCTAACTCTACTTAGTTAGAATGACTAGTTAGGTCTTTGCTTTATCAAACAAATGTTCGTTTTCTGTACTAATGTTATATGAGTAATTCATTTTGTATGCTCTTGTTCAGCTACATTTGCTGACTTATCTTGCTTCAATTGTCTTAATTTGCCCTAATGCATACTCCTTCCTGCTTACAATTTAATCTCTTTTAAACTCATCCTGTTATACTTACTTGACAAATTACATTCTTGTAAAACCTCTTTACAAGCAATGGCACAAATTGGTATCAGAATAAAACTTGTCCAATTACATTCTTGTAAAACCTCTTTACAAGCAATGGCACAAATTGGTATCAGAATAAAACTTGTCCAATTACATTCTTGTAAAACTTCTTTACAAGCAATGACACAAATCTACTCACAAGTGATATCTTACTCTCTCCATTTGATATGTATTTCTCATACATGAAAATTGTGCATTCTAAACTATTTGTATACTGCGACAGAAAAACTTTATCCTCAACGCACACTTAGTCCGCCTATTTTTTTAAAAAAAAAAACTGCCGATATGGCAAGTAGCAGTATTCACTCACTACTGTCTATATTCTCTGCAGACTTGCAATTTACTGATCACATAAGCACTTCTATACAGCCAGTTTTCTTTAAAGGCACAAACCACCTTCTCTCTACATGTCGAAATTCATTCCTTATGAATTAACATAAGTCAGTTCCCTCTGTCTCGCTCGTCCATATACAAGTTTCTTTTTGTCATTCTCTATATCGCTCGTGACCATTAAGGAGGAGAGATTAAAAGATTAAGGAGGAGAGAAAAACATTAAGGAGGAGATCAGTGAGAAATTTCCTAAGGAAGAGAGATATTTCTAAGAAAAATCTATACAAAGAAGATGAATCTTGGCTTGTGACCATTAAGGAGGAGGAAATATAGACAAATTGACTTTATACATACAGATTACATCATTAAGGAGGAGAAAGTGTAAAAAGCCTTACAAACAATTAGTAAGGAGAAGGAGAAAGTGTAAAAAGTGTACATACAGATTACATCATTAAAATCATCAAAAATTAAGAAAGTGTAAAAAGTGTACATACAGATTACATCATTAAAATCAACAAAAATTAGTAAGGAGGAGAGACTGTGAAATTTGCACATAAATTTTCACACACAGCGAAAGAGTATACTATATGATTATTATAGTACGATGATTATTATGCTACTCTACTTACTATCAACTCTTAAAATCATTTTGCCTAAAATGTTTCAGTTATTGCTTCGTATCTGCTCTTTCATTTATTGAGTCTGTAAATACTTAGCAATAGGTGACTATACATACGCTATCGCTTGTAAGTTCAACCTAGGGCATGCCTCGATATAAAATGAATATTTAGTAGTGGCATGTTATTACTAAGGATTGAACAAATGCTTTAAGAGCTGTATGTATAAGTCAATTGTAGTAATGGTCCCAAGCAAATAGGAGGAGATTGTTAGGAATATGCCTGTGAATCATCTGATATAAATATATGCATATTCCAACACAGTGATTTGCTTGTTCCCATTACAACGCATGTTTCACAAGTGGCTAAAAGGGCTGCGTACCGGTTAGTGTGGCAGCTTGTTGAAACAATGCATAGGTCATTAGACTAGGAAGTCTTTGTACATATCCGAGTCTTTGTCCTACCAGAATGATGACAAACTTTCATATGGATTAGCTCTTCAAATTGCCAGCTGACGTGACTATCGGCAAATGTCTCACTAGCAGACATTTTCTTTGACTATGACTGCCTATTAGCTATCTCCACAATCAGCAGTCTTATATCGGCAGATCTCAGCATCCGCCAAAGTCCTTATCAGAACAACTGCAGAGAAGCTATTTATTCAAGAGGAACATCGTGACCATCAGCGGTTTCTACATCAGCAGTTCCATAATGGCAGATCCCAAAATCGGCCAAATCCCTCATCAGAGCAACTACCGAGAAACTGTAAGATCACGAGATACATCGGTCGTTACTCAACGCGCTACAACTCAAAATAGATCCGTTGTGAGATCTGTCTTACAAATCCAAGATACGCATCGATGTCTGCGCCTTCACATTTATCCAATAGACATTTCCTCTTCTGAACAGTGTTCGCGGTCTTCAAAGCTTCATTTCCAGAAAAGGCCAAGCACAGGACGCTGCACTCCAGTCAAAGCAATGATACGTCCAAATCAGTCAGACTGCATCCAGGCTAAGCTCGACACGTCCAAATCTGTCCAGCCTGTGTCACGGACCAGCTTCAAGACTCAAACCTAACGAAGGTCTTTGCCCAAGATTCAAAATGTACTCTACATTATGAGTTTCAGATCACCAACGGGCTTAAACCTTTTCAATACACCAACGGTCACCTCTTCTTCTTCAGCCTATATAAGAAGACTCTTACTCACATCTCCATATACGAGCAAGCTGTGTATGCATATGCTTGAGAAAGGTTGTGGTATTGATCTTCATTTCTTCAATCCAGAACCACTCCTTCAGAGTGAGAAAACACAAGTGTAAGAACAAACACTTTGTGAGAGAGAGAGAAGAAAATCCAAAGGCTGAGAAGCTCTGCTTGATCAACAACCTTATTGTTGATTTGAGTCCTTCTTCCTTCGAAGAACTCGGCTTCGGCCTCAACTCCATTATCCAAGAAGAGACCAAGCATCTTACGATCGTTGAAGCCAGACCAAGCTTGAAGATGTCCGATGAAGAGCCAGAACTTAAACGTCCAGATTGCATTCATATCGGCAGACTTATATTGCATTATAAGCTGTGCCGATTATGCAACAAGTTGTCATCATTGTTGGTCGAGTGCTTAGCACTCAGTTGTTCAAATACTTGCTATTTGAACAACTCCAAATATTCTCTTCTCACATCACTCTAACACTAGCACTTTCCTTCCCTGACCTCCAAGGTTGTTAGGAACTGCTAGGATTAGAGTTCTAATATAAGTCTTCCCGGTATCCCATCTCACTTTCCTTCTACCTCCGGGGAGATTGCTAGGATAGAGAGTCTAGGTTGATGTACTAAGCATGTTTGCCTTTGAGTAAACCTCTGCTGAATTTTAATATAATATATATGTTTGTTACATTCAGCCTTGATTTCTCTTTCTTGTATAATTTGTCTTATCATGTGCAATCTGTTTAAGGAAAGCAAATAATGCATCTAATACAGATTTTAGTCAACTATTAAGCTCTCTTTTAAATCAAACCTTTACAGTTACTTTAATCTAAATTGTTTGACTTATCTTTGTTTATTCTTCCGCCGCTCAAAATTATTTTCATCGCCTAAGTTCAAAATACATCTTCCTACTGCACTCTTGACATCTGCTGATCCATGATAACTAAAGTCTACATCTGCTGATCATAGATGTCCGATGTCACTTACTTCAGCTAAGCAGTTAGAATGAGGAAGATGATCTTTGTGTATTAATCATTTCAGATTATTTAAAAAAAATTAGATGAAATTTTTAATACATCAAGTATAGGCTATTCACCCCCCCCTCTAGCCTATACACTGAGCAACCCTTGGACCTAACACCTGGCACATGCATTTTGTGTCTGCTGCAACCCCTTTTGTTGCATCTTTCTTATTGCATTACCTATTCAACAGCCTTTTGTCATTCTGTCACAATATACCATGAGATGCATCAGCTGCAAGATATGTAGGGCTTTGCTTATAGACCAATGTTGGTTAGAAGTACATGGTTGTTTATATTGATATTCTTATTGTTCCATTACTTCTAACAATTTATCAAGCATTCAAGTAGGCTAAGATGCTTTGTTTATTACCAGAACTGAATGAAAAGTTCACAATTTAGATCTCTGTTCAGGCATCCTGGGGAGGCTGACTTGATATTAAAGCATTTAAATTTTACTAAATCACTCACATTATCATTGAGAGCATATGTTGATACTGGTACATTTGCAACTTCAAAGGTGTCACCAGGAGCCGGAGTGTCTCTTCTTGTACCATCTGGACCTTGTTGACACGCAATGAAAACCTTTAGGTCGCTTGTTATGTTATCTGAATCTCCCTTCCTTGAGGCTCCCCTGAACCTAGAGCTTTTATAGACTAAGAGTTCCTTCGTCTTTGTGGATGATGGAGATCTTTTTCCCTGATCAAAGCAAAAGGGTAAAAGAGTCAAAAAAAAAGAGTATGTTTTATAGTTATTAGACAATATCTAAGATTTTCTCTATAAGAAACCTACATTCGGCTTAGTAATTGAAATGCCAAAAGGATAATGACTACCAAGTAACAATTAAATCATTAGGACTTAGGGTTTTAAGATTAATAGTTGGCTCTTCGCTCTACCTAATCTAGAAAACTGGTGAAAGCTGTATGCTTTTACAAAATAACAACTCCGGATTTTTAATAGGTGCACACCATAACAATAGAAACATTTAAGATTAAGGTACATATATTTTAGCTATTTCTATAATAAATTACTAATCTCACTTATGTTTAATCTATGCAATATGTTAAACTTAAGTGTTGTGTAGTCCTCGTCTTTTTTGTTTTTAATTTTTTTTAAAGGTAAGAGGGGACATAGACTTAACCACAACCCTTATTATTATTATTTAATGTCCTGAAAGGCTGCAATTAAGACTATATGGTGCCTTTGGTGTAGCTAGAACAAATGGTGCCTCTTGTGAGAGGCTTTGAACACCCAACCTCTCGGTTGAGATTAGTGAAGTACCAGGGTGCCTCTGGTGGGACTTGAACACTCTACCTCTCCATTAAGAGAAGTGAGCAGAACGAGCTGCTGCTGTTGGTAGGCTTGAATAACAACGGTGTCTCTGGTGAGGCTTGAACACCCAACCTCTCTGTTGAGAATAGTTATGTACCAGAGACAGTTAGGCTTGAACAACAACGGTGCCTCTGGTGAGGCTTGAACACCAGACCTCTATGTTGAGAATAGTTACGTACCAGGGTGTCTTATGTGAGACTTAAAAACTCGACCTCTCCGTTAGGAGAAGTGAGCGGTACGAGTTGAGCTATAGCCTATTGGTCTGCAATCCCTGTCTCAAATTTTACTTCGACTATTATATAGAAGCCATTGAGTGATTACGAAACAAAGTTTCTGATAGTGTTGATTAATACCTCCATCCCAAAAGATAAGATACGTATTGACTTTTCAAAAAGGGTATGTTAATAAGCTCTCTTGCATCCTGAGATTGAATGTGAGCAGTCTACTTTTTATGTGTATATGTTAAGATTTCTGTAAATGCGTAAGGTTGGGGAAGGAAGGAATCATAACCCAGAATTGAAGTCAAGGAATACATCCATGATTTGTAAATAAAGAAGGATAATGATGGCCACTCATGTGTTTGTGTGTGTATAGCGCATAACATGTCACTATGGTTCATGGAGTAGTTATATATACAGGTTAGAATTCAAGCCAAAATTTTTGTGTTCATGAAAGGTGATAAGTGGTTGCCTACTAGGGTGTTCTAGATTTTAATTTGGCTACGGTGTCATGGCAGAAACATTTAGGAGCTCCCAATCATATTTAGTTGTCAAGTTTGATTGTTTTGTTTTAAGCTATAGCTCAATTGTACTCTGCTACTATTGAATGAGGAAAAAGTAATGCTAGATTCACCATGTGGGTACCAAATTTTGTACAATAGGTGATATCATTTTATTTGACATCTTATAAAAAAGAGTGAAGTAAACAAGACATAAAATTGATTAGAAGAACCTAAAAATAGATGATTATAATTCACATAACATCAATGTACATAGAAAAAAAACAATGTGAATTTCAAGACTAAACATTATATAGAGGATAATGAAATTGATGGCGATCACGCAATCAATACCACACAACATAAGTCAAGTTCCAGCTCTATTGTCAAAGGTGATTTGCAGAAGATGATGAATGCAACGAAGGTGCCATACATCGACGTTTGGATATATCTTACAATATGTTAGTTTTTTTTTTTTTTTTATGTCCTAAGGGGGCGTGGGAAGGGATCGAACCTGAGACCTCACACTCTGTAAAGCCCCAGCTCTTGATTCAGTTATTTATAAAGGTATTTTTATAAATTTATAGCTGGAATCTTGAGGCGGTTTGTTAGTTACAGATATTTTCATTTTGTTGTATAAAAGAGGCTTGTATCTTCCTTTGGTTGTAAGTAAGAAAACAATTCATCAATGAGAAAACTTAGTTTCTACTCTCTTGTCTTCTTTGTTTCGTAGTTGATTTGATGAAAGTTTACACATTAGCAGTTTTTCAATGTATATGATTAGAGGACCCAGTTAGAGCATCATCCTAATCAGACTTGAGGATGGACCATGGGCATCGTTCTTATCCATTCATCTATATGCCTTGTGATTTTGGCTTCTCGTCTAATAGTGAAGGCTTGGTCTACTGACATTGTCGAGGATGGCAGTGATAATAATCTCATTCATACAGAAACTATCCAAGAATGCCCCCAATTGTTTTGCTATATTGGAATAAAATGAGGATGATGATTCACTGAAGAACCACACCTCCTAGTTTGTAGACTTAAATGTTGATTCTTTTAAATTAAAGGTTTAAATACCAATTTGGTCACTCTACTTTCAGCCAAATTTTATTAAGCTCACTTTACTATTTTTTTTTCACACTTTAATCATTCTACTCGGACTTTTTTCATCCAATAAGCTCATTGATTGAGTGAGCTTATTGATTCTCTAGTCCAAGTAGAATGATTAAAGTGTGAAAAAAGAAAGTACAGTGAGCTTAATAAATTTTGGGTGAAAATAGAGTGACCAAATTGGTATGTAAGCCTAAATTAAATAGATTATTTTAATGTCAAATAGAAGAGTGAAAGAGTAAAAAGAAAAAAATAGAAAAGAGGAGAAGGATATTTTAGTCATTCATGTGCAACAACTAATGGGCATTCTAGACTTTTCGAAGACTTTTGTCCAATAAAACTAACGGCATTCACTATAGGTGACCAAATTGACACTTTTGATCAAGTAGAGTTATTTAAGTGTGACAAAATAATTATAGATCTAACATTTTGTAATAGAAGGGTGACCAAAGTGAAAATTAAGCCTAAAGTAAATGATAATAATATGTAAACCAAGACCAAACTGATTTTACTCTTAGCAATGACTGTAGATATATTTTTTCTTTTTTTAATTTGTCTTGGGTCTGTAAATAATTCCCTTTTGTGGTACTGAGCCTGCTACCGATGAGAGTCAAACACGGGACATTCCATTAAATGTTTTTCACACGGTTAAACACAGGGCATCCCACTAAATGTTGATTCACACAAGAACTCAATGGTGGTCAAGCCACTGAAACAATCCATTGAGTCGGGTTGTAGATATTTCTTTAATTTTTTAAGGTTTGAAATATCTGGAGTAGATTTGATGTACTTCACCATTGCTATTTGAGCAACTACACAAATCGTCCTTGTACTATGTGACTTTTTTGGGATTGGTCCTTATCACTCGCAATTGGTCCCTAAATTCTTTTCATCCATTTTTTGTCCATTTTTGTCGTTAGGTCATAACACGTGTTCTTCACGTGATATTAGGCATGAGAAAAATTGTCGATTCACATTTAAAAGTACATGGACCATTTATGTAGAACTACTTGCAATTATCCAAGATTTGAATGAGTGAAACTACAATATTGGCTATCTCTCTCTCTCTCTTTGTAAATGCGGGTTCTCGTGTTTTGGAGGAGCAAAGGTGTAACACCCGAGATTTCTCATTCATTCAGCCTAGGTTGTATTTACTTAATATTTGAATCGGCCTCATATTATTTTCTAATTGATGTACTTATAGAATGTTTTTATTGTTATGATGTGGTACATTCATTCTTTCGTTGGCCTGAAACTTTTAAAAAAGTGCAATTTAACCCCCCTAAACTTGTATAACTCGGTTTGCTTTGGTTCCAACTTGATTAGTAAGCTATAATTCGTGGTAAATAAGAATAATGAGATGTAGTAATGATTAGCTAAGGCTAATAAGGGTTAATTGGGTTTAGGATTGAGTTATTAAAGCTAAACACCTCACCAATATTTCAAATATTGGATTTTAGCCCTTAAAGTTCCTAAATCACCCGTTAAGCATCTGATTAAGTTGAGAGTAGCATGATTAATCATGATTAACTAAAATTAAGTATGATTAACTAGTCTAATCAATATTAAGGGATATTAAACATGTTTAGTTAGATTTGATCACGTTTAATTAGCATAATCACATAATTAGTAATCAATCAATCAAATTAGGGCACACAATGTTTGACTATCCCATAACATGCCACCTCAAACTTGCTATGGCTGATTCATGACTTAAAATGGTTGGAGAAAAGGGATTAGCTCACCTCCTTATTCAGTTCTTCATCTTCTTCCTATGCAGAGCGAGAGAGAGAGAAAGAGGTAATTCTAGAGAGAGAGAGAAAACTAAGGTTTGAAGGGAAAAACTCCATCTTTTTCCTAGGTTGCCTTCATTAAAGTTGTAGAGCTCAAATTGGGGATCAAGAGGACATCAAAATATTGATGTTTAATCGGTGGAGAAGTTCTTCAACTTGGTAAATGGATATCTTGCTTATGTATGTTCATGATTACGATCGAAATTGGTGATATGAGGTTGATAAATTAAGTTTCATAATATGTGCCAAATACAAGCATGTTTGTGGTGATAATTTGTACTCTTTGTGTTGATGTTTTGATGGTCTATGAACTTGTAACCTCAGTGGTTCATAGCATGCTTGTTGGGTATTGATGTTGGCTTATTAGTGATTAGAGAGTTATTAGTTGGTTTGGTAAGGTGGACACATAAGTTACAATAGGAATTCTCTAATTTTTGGATATATTGTACTTTCATGTGTTAGGAAGTAACCCGTAAATTTTCATGAGATTTGGAGGCCGGGAAGTACCTCAATTGCGTTGTGAATCGTCACTGTACTGAGTGACATGTTAGCAGGAAATCTGGTTAGTAACTAGAACTTTGAATCGGAACTTGATGATTATAGGTCCAAATGAAGTGATTCAAAGTGGTAAATTGTATTTTGGAATGTCTAGTTTCTGAATATGTAATATTAGTAATATTTTTATTTTTGAGGAAAAATTAGTGAATTTAATGGTGCAGCTGCGCACTGATTAATAAGTACTACACTTGGGTTAAATTAGGTTAGTGATGGTATAAGTTGATCATTGTTAACTATGGACTATATTGGGAAGATATTATGTAAACCAGTAATGTGGGATATGCTTTCTTTGAACTCCAATAATAAGCTTATAAAGGTGGAATCCAAAGAATTGGTAAGTAAGTGAATAATGTGAGGGTAGTTGTATAAGAAACAGGTTCCGTGAAGTAATTGGTGATCAAATATTACATAAAGTTTACATGTGTATCTTGAGGTAGATCCTCAAATATGAAGGGGTTCATAAATGAATGGTATTAACTTATTTCAGAGTTGTAATTTAAGAAGGGACATGAGATTGTGAGGTGCTAAACCTTGAAATTGTGTTATTGTGAACTTGTTAGCAAATTATTGATATGTGGATGAAATTGTGTACTTGAACAAGTCTTAGCTTAGTAAGCAATACTACTTGAGCTAGTATGAGACATTATCTTGTATTGTGAGATCTTTCATGTGAATTGAGTTAGTTGTATGGATACAAATTACTTGAATCTTGCATATTTCTAGAAACGTGGTGTAGCAAATTGTGAGTAGTTAATGGCAAGGATGAGTTTACTTTATAACTTATCAATGTTTCATATGTTACTTTCAATGGTCATGAAGTAGTCAAACATGAATAACAGACGAAGTGGCATGGCTAGAACACCCAAGTGATGATAATGTGAGAAACAACTTGTGAATGTGTATGAGAACAACATCCAGGGAGTTTAGGGTAACCTTTAACTGTGACACGGGCCAGAGTACAGTCCTAGTCAGCAGCGGTACCCTATTCGGACCTAACCCTCAGTTATTGGCCATAATAGAGGTTTCTTTCCACTACCACTGCGGGTGGTAATATAATTTCACACAAGGTAGGTGTTGTAGGGACCCGACCACGTGTTGACTTTTCCTGGGCTATAACAATCATAATTTATAAAGATGATCATGATAGTTCAAGCTTCATCAACAATGGAGGGGTAATAAGGATGGAAGCGGATGGTCAGAGATGTATCTCGACCTTGTATCATTAACATGTTTGCTTTATGCCTCATGTGTAGCATGAGATCTTACAACTTGTGATGGGTCATTTCATTCGCTGGTATAGGATAGTGAAGGTTATGAGCCGACTACGTAGTATTGAAGATACAGCCAAGACGTAATATTGTCCACTATCCATAAGCTGTTGTATCCTTCTTGAAGTCTACCTCTTCTCCCTTAACCTTTGTATACGGCTTAGCTTAGATAGTTAGTTTAGGTCTCTCTCTGTTTTATATTATAAATAATATGTATTACTCCTTTATGAAATACACACGACAACAAACTCTTACATGGTATCAGAGTAGGCTTGATTTTTCAAGAATCAATCATGTCTTCTCCTCACATCATCCCCAATGATGTTGATCCCAAATGCCCACTTGTAATAGTTTCCCTCACCAATATTCTAAAGCTTACCACCACAACTTACCTCTCATGAAAGCTTCAAATAGAGTCAACCATCGTAGGATACGGGCTCTTTAAATTTTTGGACGGTACCCACCCTACACCTCCAGTCATTATCACGAAGGAATCAACCTCCGAATCCAATCGACTTATATCACTTGGGTTCGACAAGACAAACTCCTTTTTGGTGCTCTAATCGGCGCCTTGGATCCTACCCTAGCTAGTTCCCCTAATCTCTCGATCTAGCACCACTCAAGAGGTCTGGGAGAACCTTGCTCACATTTTTGCTCGCCCCACACGTGGCCATATCAAACAATTAAAAGCTTCTTTCAAGGCTCTAGCAAAAGGAACTCAGTCCATTACCGAGTACATGAATTTTGTCAAGGCTTGCACTGACCAGTAAGCTCTTCTAGGCAATCGCATCGATCCTGAAGATATCACTGACAAGATACTTGACTCCCTCGATTCAATTTTTCAAGGTGTGATTGATGTTGTCTATGCCCGTGACACACCCATTTCGTTCGATGAACTTCACGAGAAACTAATTAACCGAAAACTTGTAGCCAAGTCTCAATCCATCCCTCTTTCTTTACCAGCTTCAGCCCACAATACCACTACCCCCACTACTTACCACCCTCAACCTACTGCTCCTACCACCAACTTCCGTCCCAATCATTCTCACAAACACAACAACTCTGCCTTTAAACATCCCAATACCACAAGAACCTGAGGCTATCAAGGAAAATGTCAATGGTGTCACACCATTGGACATTCTCTTTCGTTATGCCCTTCCTTCCAGCAGCAATACCCCACAATTCGCCCACCACCTCGACCCACCTACAACCAATCTCAACCCAAGGTCCATGTTACCACTGCCCCTACTCAACCAGCTCCTTGGCTCTTCGACATTGGTGCCTCGCATCACGTAACTAATGACCTTGCAAACCTCTCACTTCATTACCCTTACAATGGCACAGAAGAAATCGTCATTGGTGACGGCAATGGTGTTCCAATCACTCACATTGGTTCTTTCTTATTCCCTCTTTCCTCCACAACATTATTGTCTTTATCTAATGTCTTGTGTGCGCCCACTATGACACGTAATATTATTTCCATTGCACAACTTTGCTCAAAAAATAATCTTATTATTGAATTCACATCTACTTTTTTTGTTGTGAAGGATCGTCTCACGGGGGCACATCTCTTCCAAGGTCCAACTAGGAACAACATTTATGAGTGGCCATCCTCCGCACAAATTCTTGCCTTCTCTAGTGTCAAAACGTCGGCTCTTGACTGGCATCATTGGCTTGGCCACCCGTCCTTCTCAACATTTAAAAGTTTAGTTTCCAAATTTAAGCTCAATGTCTCTAGTGATTTTTCCTTCAACTGTGACTCTTGGCAATGTAATAAAAGTCATAAACTTCCATTCAATCAATCCACATTGCTATCTTATGCTCCTCTTGATATTGTTTATACTGACTTATGGACTTCTCCCATATACTCTCGTGATGGTTTCAAATATTACGTTATTTTTGTTAACCATTTCACTAAGTATATTTGGTTTTATCCACTCAAAAATAAATTTAATACAAATACAGTGTTTATTCGATTCAAAGCGTTGGTAGAAAAATAGTTTGAGAAAAATATCAAAGTTCTTTATTCCGATAATGGTGGTGAATATCAAACCTTAACAAATTTTCTCACCATTGATGGTGTTTCCCATCTTACATCTCCTCACAGGCTATGCCGAACGAAGGCATCGTGACATAGTTGAAACGGGCTTTTCTTTTCTTGCCCATGCTCAACTTCCTCTCGAGTTTTGGTCTCATGCTTTCACCACTGCTGTCTATCTTATCAATAGGCTTCCCACGCCAACTCTTTCTAACTCATCTCCCTATCATAGTCTTTTTGGTAATCCTCGTAACTATCTCAAGTTACGGAGCTTCGGTTGCTTGTGTTACCCTTGGCTACATCCCTATGCCCATAACAAATTAGAGTCAAAATCTTCTCCTTGTATTTTCATTGGATATGCAAACACTCAAAGTGTTTATCACTATTTAGATCCTATCACCAACAAGGTTTAAGCATCTCGGCACGTTCGATTTGTTGAACATGAATTTCCTTACACTCATCTCAAAATCAATTATCATGCTACCTCCATACCAAATCCAAACCATTGGTGCTCCATGTCACTGCCTATACTTCAGCATGTTCCTACCCTTATCTCCCCACACACTGCCCGTGAACCAAACTCTAATCCTGTCCCTCATCCCTCCTCACCTCGGCTTAGCCCTACTGCTGCCCAGCCCCTTACCCACTCAACCGATCAGTAACCCCACCTCAGCCTTCCCGTGGCCCAGTCTAGTCAAAACACCTGTACCACCATTAGCCCCTCTCCTTCCACCTTCAAGTATCATCACCCGATCCAAAAACAATATCCACAAGCCCAACCCCAAGTACAATCATTTTACTACCACCCAGCCTAAAACTTTGGAACCCACTACTATAACTCAAGCTCTAAAAGATCCTTTTTGGAAATAAGCAATGGAAGATGAAATCACTGTCTTACATAATCTTGGTACATGGGATTCGGTGCCTCGGACACCCACTCAAAACATTGTCAAATGCAAATGGGTGTTTCGAATAAAATACAACTCTGATGGAAGTATAGAACGTTATCGAGCTCGCTTAGTTGCCAAAGGTTTCCAGCAACGTCCTGGCATTGACTATATGAAAACCTTCAGCCTGGTTGTCAAACTAGCCACCATCCGCACTCTTCTTAGTCTTGTGGTCACAAACAAATGGTAGCTCCGACAACTCGACAGTAATAACGCCTTCCTTCATGGTACACTTAACGAGGATGTTTATATGTCCCAACCTCCAGGATTTGTTGATGTTGCATTACCCAACCATATTTATAAATTGTGTAAAGCAATTTATGGTTTCAAACAAGCACCTTGCGCATGGTATTCTGAGCTCACTGCATTCCTTAGTTCAGGCTTCCAACAATCAGTAGCTGATGCATCCTTATTTATAATACATCATTCTCACTCTCCAATTTACTTAATTGTTTATGTAGATGACATTATAATCACTAGTCCACATGCTACTAATCTCAATGCCTTAATTACATGTTTAGCCAGGAGGTTTTCCTTGAAAGATCTTGGCTCTCTTTCCTATTTCTTAGTTGTTGAAGTCACTCCTACCTCTCAAGGCCTCTTTCTAAGTCAAAGAAAATATATAGTTGAGTTGCTCGAGCGCTTCCACATGCTCAATGCTAAACCAGTCTCAACTCCCATGGTGATCAATCGTACCTTGACTCTTACTTTTGGAGATCTGCTTGACAATCCCACCGAATATCGAACAGCAGTTGGAGGACTCCAATATCTCACACTCACAAGACCTGATGTTGTCTTTGCAGTCAATAAACTCTCTCAGTTCATGCATATGCCCAGAAGTACACATTGGGAAGTCCTCAAACGACTTCTTCGCTACTTATGTGGTACTCTTGAAAAAGGTTTCACAATTTTTAGTGATTCCTCCTTCGATCTACATGCCTTCTCTGATGCTGATTGGGCGGCAACAAGGATGATTATACCTCTACCATGGGCCATATAGTGTTTCTTGGTCGCACTCCTGTTACTTGGAGCTCCAAGAAACAAAAGTCCCTAGCACGATCATCCACAGAGGCTGAGTACAAAGCTGTTGCTTCCACCACCGCCGAACTCATGTGGGTTCAAAATCTGCTTGGTGAACTTGGCATTAAGCTCACTGCCACACCGGTCATTTACTGTGACAACTTAGGTGCCACGCATCTTAGTGCTAATCCGGTCTTTCACTCATGAATGAAGCATCTTGCCCTTGCCTATCACTTCATTCGTGAACAAGTTCAACAAGGCACTCTTTGTGTTACTCATGTCCCGACAGGAGATCAACTTACTGATTTTCTCATAAAACCTTTGCCCAGATCTCGTCTTGACTTACTGACATCCAAGATTGGCCTTTCCGAGTGACCGTCCATCTTGCGGGGGCATATTGAAGATACAGCCAAGACATAATACTGTCCACTATCCATAAGCTGTTGTATTCTTCTTGAAGTCTACCTCTTCTCCCTTAACCTTTGTATACGGCTTAGCTTAGATAGTTAGTTTAGGTCTCTCTCTGTTTTATATTATAAATAATCTGTATTACTCCTTTATGAAATACACACGACAACAAACTCTTACACGTAGTAACGGGACTTGAATGGTTATCGTGTTAAAAATGTTGTGTGGTGATCTACATGATATCATACTTAAATTGTTGTATACATGCATAGCATATATAAATATAGTAGAACCTTACTGAGTCATAGGTGACTCACCTTTCCATTATTGTTTTCCTTAGATTTGCAGCCAGGTAAGGAAGTCTCGCGTGCGAAGCTAGAAAGACTCGGTGAGCTAGAAGGTTGTTAAGTTTTTGGGTAGAAGTTTTGGGCTGTAAATATATTGTGTATAGTAATGGGGTGTTTTGTATTAAGAAACTGGACGTCTTCCTTTGAGTTGTTTCATAGTTGTGATTGTGTAGTACAAACTCTTGATGTCTCTCTTCGAGAAAAGTTGCGTATGTAGAATTGTATATCATTCTGTTGTGTTAGTTATTATTGGTTTGGTATCCACATTGTTAGTAGAGATTAATAACAATTAGGTCATGCCTTGATCTGAGCTCTAGGTAGGGGCTGGATTTAGGGCATCACAAAAGGACATGTCGATTCTACCCGCCATCACTCCCGCATCAGCTCACATTGTCATCAACCAATCGATGGCAACTCTCTCTCTCTCTCTCTCTCTCTCTCTCTCTCTCTCTCTCTCTCTCTCTTTATACTTCAATGGTGGGTCTGGTACTGATAATTCTACTCAACCTAATCAAAGCGGTTGCCGGAGCATGGGGCTGAAGAGATCAACAATTGTTGGAGTGTTAAAGAGAAGAACTAACTAAATTGGGATGTTATGATTTTATCCAAATAGATCGACGAGTGTTTGCATTCAACAAGAAAATTCCCAAATCTTATCTAATTTAATATCTTCCCCCATTTTCATAGTTTGATATGGAGGCGGCAAAGACGCAAATAGGGTCAACGAGGTCAAAAGGGAGGCATTGGAAGTCAAGAGGTTGAGGAGACGTTGGGCTATGGTTTTGGAGGTGCCTATATGGGAGAAGAAAAATAGTTTTTTGATGCAGGAGAAGAGAGAAATTAGGGTTTAAGTTAGGAGTAGTGGATGATGATGAGTATCTAAAGTGTTTGAGGTGGCGGGACTTGTAGAGGCTGTAGGTGGTACTGGCAGAGAGGACGACGAGGAGGGTAAGTTGAGTAGTGAGAGAAGACGGTGGGGATATGGTGGTCATTCTAATTTTAGGTTTTGCGGCGGTAGGAATACTGTTGAGAAGTAGGTGGTGGCAGCGGTGGGAATATGTGGTGCTGGGCCTGGTGGCAGTAATTTGGGATTGTGGTGGGGTGTATGGGTTGCTGAGTATGTGGTTGTGAGAGCAAAGAGAAGACCATTTTAGTGTTTTCTTAGTTTTGATAATTTTTGTCTTCTTGGTGTTTTCAATTGTCACGATGTCCACAACCATGCTTCACATATACCAAATCTCTAAGGTGAGCTGTTGTTAATGGCATTTCATGATGGTGGTGGTGTTAAGCATGAAGTTTTAGACTTGGGTACTTGACAGATCAGGGAAGAAACATTTAATGGACTACTACAAATTGAAAAAAAAAATGTATTTTATCTAATTGCATCAATACCCTAGTACAAAGTTTTTAGAAACATTAATATTATGGATATATTTGTCCATTCAAAAGAAAAAATGTATGGACAATTTTACCCTTGGCAAAAACACGTGCGAAGCATGTGAGTGTACTTAACGGAAAAAAAATATTAACAGAATTGAACGGAACGACCAATTGCGTAAAAAATTTCACTACAAGGACTTAATTTTTTCGAATTTTAGTATGAGGATCAATCCCAAAACAATTGTATAGTACAGGGATGATTTGTGTTGTTTGCTCTTGTTATTTTCTATTTTCTAAAAACCAATTAAACATATATCAAAACATCTATTCCAAATATTGTAAACTTTTACCATGAGTTTACGTGATCTGGTCCGCTCAACACGAGTTTGCAGCTAGCAAACAAGCTTGCTAGTCGATTCCGAGATTAAGTGGGGGAGATTAATTGTAACACCCAAAACCAAATTCACATCGAATAGAAGTGTGAATGATAGTAGGCTTATAAGGGACCACATGCTACCGACTAACACCAACATTATCCATTGACTTTTTGTTAAGCTTGTGGTGGCCGGGCTAGTTGACCAAAGTACTTAGTGGGCATGTACGTGAGTAATGCGTATTTTTGAGATCGGGAGAGGAGTAGAGCTTAAGCAAATACCAATCTCACACCGATTTCCATGTAAATGATTAGCAAGGTTTTAACAAGCTCAGCTCGTCCCAGTCTCATGCCGCTATCCATCTCGTCTCAATCTAAGGCCACTATCCATGTAAGTGATTATTAAGGATTTATTGAATACTTGCATACATCATCTCAAACTCGAGCAAGGTACTAAATTGGCAGGAGTAAGTTAAAATATTAACTACGCATGTTAAATATATTGACCATTACCGGCCAGAAATCAATTATTACAATTTTCATTGATATACATAACTTAATGTCAATTTAATGGGAATCCAGTGGCTAAACATCAGCAGATTTTTCCAATAAGTCAAGAGCGTTACAACATTTATCAAACTTTGGTTTCAAAAGCCCAAATCGAACTAACAACTTCTGTTGACGGAAAAATCGTCTTCCAAAGGCGTTTATCATTGATTCTGCCCTCAGATAATCCAAGTTGGTGCGCCGTAAAATCTTTCTGGCTTGCTGAATATTGATTAGCAACCACATTAATTAACGCAAACATAGACAACGGAAGGACATTTGAGATTAGATAAGATCAAAAAGGAAAAACTGTCAATAAGATGGATAATTACATGTCTTACGCTTGTGATCTCCTCAGTCATCAAGCTTGGAGAGACACCACTCTTTAGCTTAGTGTTGCATTCCTGTGGATATAGGCATGTATAATAATTATTCAGTGGAAATTAAGTGGCACAATTGTATCAAATTAACGAAACTCCAAGGGGTAGAAGAGCAAGAGTCTAAACTGTCAGAATAAATATTACCTCCACTAATGGTATTGCAAAATCTAAGCATTCATAGGCATGATCTATCTTCTCTTTAATTCTCTGCACAATCATATGTATGATATGAGGGATAACATGTAATTACAAGGACAGTACTGAAAAAGAAATGTTCAAGTTTCTTATTGTTTTCTTCATTTCCGCATCAATGTACATAATTCACTTCTTTAGTTGCATTGTATAGATAGTGATACTCGTATAAAAAGTTGAAGAAATACCTTCATTACAACCCGGTAAGGTTTTGGGTTTCTTGCACGAGCAGATTTTATTATTAAGCCATTTCTTTTCCAGAATTTTTCACTTGAGGGAAGTTCTTGTGGAAATGAAATGGCTCTTAATATTTCTTTACTCATCCCCAATTTCTTGAGGCCTTTGGATCTGAAATATAAACAAGAGATTTCAGATAAAGCAAAATATTCAGTGCCCACATATATATCAAAAATGAAGTAAATGAGAAGCCAGAGATTAATTTTATTTGCTCTTTTACTAGTGCAATGTCTCGGTAGAGACTAAAACCCCCTTAAAGCACCTCCAGCAGACTTACACATCATATATATCCTTGAGTTGTATCTATATAAGAGATAATGAAACTTAACATGAAACGATTGCACTTTAAAGGATCACAGTCTCTAAATCATGGTATATGATGTCATGCATTATGTTATACTGAGTATTTGCTTTGAAGTGTACCTGTTGTGCCAACATTCTAACAAATTATCATTTTGAAAGCTCACTTTTACTTGTCACTATCTAGCAAGAGGAGATCAATGTTATTGTAATAGAGGATTCTTACATCAAAAGAACTCTGGCGATATCCTTAGCTCCATCAGAAGACAGTGCTACAAGAAGCAATATATGCTTCAGTACATCAGTGGGGAGTTGTAGAAGTCTTGTTTGAGTCCCGGCCTTCATATTTGCTACAAGTAACATTAGGATTTAGCTCAATATGATGAAGTCAGCTGTAATTTTCACAACCTTATAAACAGCAATCACTGTTACCATCAAAACGAAGTATTTACCCTATTTCATAACATGTGGGCAACAAAGCAAACTCACTGGCCATGAATGAGTATAAAATAAATCACTCATTGGATAAAATGTAACAAATTCGAACTTCCAAAACTCTAAATCCAGGGAAATAATTGCAAATGTATAGACCTATGAGACTATTCATCGGTCCTTAAAGGAACATCATTTGAAAGTGAATCCATGTTGTTAGTTTGCAATCATTACCTTTGTCGTGATTCAACTGTGAGTCGTTAATTGTACTATGTGAGAATGTACGATCTATTTAATATGCATACGGAAAAAATGTACTTGTCATGCAAATCATATTCAACTTGAATGAAATATTAATTTTACATGTATGTGGACTTCTAACATGATGATTCTAGGGTTTTCTCTATCGCACGTGATCGACTTTGGAATTGTGTGAAACTAAGGGTTTATGATTACAAATCTAATTAGCAAAATTATTGAAGAGATATATATGTTTATTTACCGAGAAATGTTAATGGGTAGTTAAAGCTATGAAGGATGCTGCAGAAAAACAACACGAAAGTGAGAAAGTTAATTAATAAAAAAAATCCACATTATTTTCAAGCAAAGAAAAGAAATAATAGAGCGGGGGGGTGGGGAATTACACAAACTCTAGATTGTTCTACATTCTCTTAACAACCAAGCATTTCTGGTTGCTAAAGGATGGGGCTTTTGTGTGTGTGTGTGTGTGTGTGTGTGTGTGAAGAGAGATCTATCTTGTACTGGAAACTATATCACTAGCATCTAAACCATCAGAATTTCAAATTTTAGAAATGCAAATCTACACAAAGCTTAGTTTCATGCGGGAAAATAAACAGGATCAAATTCGTCCCTGTTTTTAATCAAAAGGAACAACAAACTCTACCCTACAAAAAGATCCCCTTTCCCTTTTGAACAATAAAAGTAAGGTCATTTCAGTTTTTCAGAAATGATCAAAAGCAAGAATAAACATATATGCTTTGTTGAAAAAGAAAAGAAAACCAGATCATGTAGATTCAAATCAAGTTGAAAAAATTAATCAATCAATTCATCTGAATCTTCAAGCCTGATTTTTTGTTGGGTTCCGAAAAATTCTAAACAGACACGAAGTCATCAAATTAAAAAGGATTAATCACCAGGCAGCAACTCTCCATTTTTACAGCAAGTTGATACAAATCTATATAAATATATCAGATCATTCATATATGCCTCTGTGTGTGAGAGAGAGATAGAGAGAGGGAATTAGACCTGAAGCCGCAAGAAAGAGAGGACTGTGTGTGTGTGTTGAGGAGAAATGAGTTGTAAGAAAGAGAGAGAAAAATTAACAGCCGCAAGAAAGAGGGGACTGTGTGTGTTTGTGTGTGTTGAGAAGAAATGAGTTGTGAGAAAGTGATAGAAAAATTAACCCTACTGATGATGTTTGTGAAAGATCCACCGCAATGTGTTTGTTTTTTTTCAGAGTTCCCGCCCGCCATCTGTCACCGTTTCCCCTTTACGTTACAATTTTCAAATGCTTTCTTTTTAGGTTTCAATTTTGTAAAATCAGCTTTAGGTTATTATTTTCTTGTCTAAGTCACCAATTAATCACGAATGGGCTGGTTATTCCCCTCCACGGACCTAAACAGGCAGCACTCATAAATTTAAGGAAAAAATTCGGGTTGGTCCCCATCGGTGGATTTTCAACCACTTTAGTACTCTATATTTTTTTTCAAACCGAAAAATGATACATTGCGATTAAACTTTCGTGCATCCTGATTTCAAATTGATGCATCGCGATTCACAAAAGTGTCTTTTTCGGTTTGATAAATATATAGGGTACTAAAGTGGTTGAAAATCACCAAAGTGTACAAGCCCACAAATTTCTCTAAATTAAAAAAAAATGTCTTAAAGAGATAAGTTATCGTTCAAAATGAATACGTCTCTCTTATGATACCGGTTGTAAGAAAAAAAATATTCTTATATTAAGAATTTCAAGTTTCTAACTTCAATGCGCGAAAGTAGTTTGGTCAAAAATAATAATGCCAATTATTTTAAAAAATCAACACATGATTTACGAGGTTTAATCCACTCTAATGCAAACAACAAATTCACTATAGACGATAAGTAATTACAATAGAGAGTTTCAATGTACTCATCATCGGCTTGAAATCTTCTATCCCAGCCCCTGTCATGTTCCCTAAAAAAATTGTTACAAGGATTGATACTATCTTATAAAGTACCGCACTTTTCACGATGCAAAATAGCCACAAACTATTTTGTCTAATACGGCCAAAACCTCAAAACCCTCGACAACCAACTGTGTCGTCGTGCGTCCCATACTATTTGTCTCTCACTCGGTCACGTGCTCTCTCACATTTTGTCTCAAACGCATGACTTTTCTATAGGTCATGTTCACCTTGGTTAAACCTAATCTAATTGAGTTTAACAATCTTAAATTAAATTGGATAACCAAGCTAGCATCCCCCCCTCCCCCATTTCTAATCCTTCAATTGGTAGGAAACCCACAAATTCTAACTCTAAATTTGAGACATATTTTAACAATTCTCCACCTTAGCTCAAATATCATCAATCCTTTATCACTTTGCTGATCGCCCATCATGCCTAGAATAGATCTTAAACGCACAAGTCCAAGCGGCACTAGAACTCACCCCACGAAATACTACCAGACCGAATACTTCCAAATTCTTCAAATATGACAACTTCATTTTGAAACGTAACGTGAGCTCCAGCTTGAATGACACTCCCTTATTTATTTACAAGTTGCCATTTTATTTTCTGTCCATGAGAAAATGGTCACCACGAAAGATTTTCATCTTTCCATCACAAACTATGTAATAGCAACCTTTCAAATCCAAGAATCCCAAGGAAATTAAAATCCTCCTCAGGCTAGGAGCATGACAAAATTCAATTATCGTTTTCACTCCACCTTGAGTCTTAATTTTAATTGTTCCAATCTTTTGTTTGGTTTGTTTTCATTCAGTTTTTAAAAACTTTTTGGCTGGTTTATAGATGTTTGATGGTTACTCCCTCCGTCCCGGATAAATGTTCCTAGCACAGGAATTAAAAACATAATTAATGATGTGTTGTAAAATGTGTTCTTGACATAATACTCATATAAATTAATTGAGTTCAACTACTTTAAATAATTGAGTTTGTTTGCGATGTGTTATATTAAATGAAGCTTTAAGGGTATATTAGGAAGAATGGTAGAGAATAAGTAGATCAAAAGTATTTTGAAATATTAGTTGGGACATTCCAAAATAGAAAATAAAAACATTTATCCAGGACGGAGGGAGTACATGATAGAGCTCCTTCGTTGTTTTACCTAAAAATATAATTTTTGTGTGTGAAAAATTATTACAACTTCATTTATGTTTTTTTTGATGTAGTATAGTAGTACAACCTAAGTAACCCTATATTTTCATCTCACTCTTCTTCTCTATAAAATTATTACAACTTCTTCACTATAAAAGTGACGGACTTTCCTTCGCTAATTAATTAATTTTGTTGACTTCTGATTCCCCTTCCAGACTCACTCTCTATTCTCTCTATGCATCTCTCTCTCTCTCTCTCTCTCTCTCTCTCTCTCTCTCTCTCTCTCTCTATATATATATATATATATATATATATATTTCGTGTCCGGCAAGCAACCACCACCATTGCCACCAGCTCCCCTCCCACACTAAGAGCCCGTTTGGTCGAGCGTTTTGGCCAAAACGCAGGGATAAAACGCTGCTTTTTTGCAAAAAAAATGTTTCAATACTGCGGCAGAAAACGCAGCGTTTTCAAAACGCAGCTGCGTTTTAAAATGCTGGAATTCCCAGCTTTTTCCCAAAACGCAGGTTTTAAAACGCTACTAGGAAAAAAAAGCTGCGTATTGAAGTGATATCCCAAACGTATTTATAAGGAAAGACCTCCGTTTTTAAAACACTGCATTTTTTAAAACGCTGCGTTTTTAAAACACTACGTTTTGTAAACGCTGCACCAAACGTGCTCTAACACTGATCTCCCTCCCCTCTCTTCACAAGCGTTTGCCCCCCCCCTTCTCTCGATCATTTTCGGCCATATCTACTACTGCCACCGCCGCCATCTCTTAGATGCTGTCGCCGCCGTCTCGTCGTTGCCGCCACCGTAGGTAAGGCTTTAATTCAATTTGTTTTTAATTTTTAGTTTTGAAGTAATTTTTAATTTTTAATTTTTAATTTAATGTATGTATTTTTTTGGTATTTCGCCGCAGAGTCTCCGCCATCCACCACTATCGTCGGTGAGATCTGCCATTGAAGGTTAGATTTCTTCTTTTTCTATTATTTTTAGTATTTTTATTTTTTTTTAAATACCGAGTTAAAGAAGGAGTCGGCCTACTTCACTGATGAGGGCTGAATACGAAGCGTACTGGGGTGAGTCTGCCCCTAAATGTTAGGAATATGCGTGTGAAACAGCTGATATATATGTTTGCATATTCCCACACAGTGATTTGCTTGTTCCCATTACAACGCATGTTTCACAAGTGGCTAAAAGGGCTGCGTACCGATTAGCGTGGCAACTTGCTGAAACAATGCATAGGTCTATAGACTAAGAAGTCTCTGTACATGTTCGAGTCTGTGTCCTACCATGTCATGATGACCTTTCATATGAATTAGCTCTCTAAAGCACGAGACATTCCTACCAGCAATGTCTCACCAGCAGACATTTCTACCAGCAATGTCTCACCAACAGACTTCACACATACAGTTCTACATCGGCAGTTACTCACGTATCAGCCATGTTCTCCATTAGACAACTGCAAAAGTACTCCTAAGTTCAAAGAGGAACATCGGTTGTTCTCCAAGATTTAAATATTACAAAGATTCACAAAAGATACTCAGGAAATCTTCTTGACAGCTTAAAGATACGCATCGATGTCTGAGCCTTCACTATTATCCTTTAAACATTTCCTCTTTCGTGTTTGGTCCCAGTACTCAAGACATATCCGGACAAAAGACCAGTCACAGTTCGCCTTAATCAAGGCATGCACATCAAGTCCTATCCAATCAGCCTGAATCACGAACCAAACTTCAAACATAATCTTCACTGAGATTTTTATCCAATGGTTCCTACAGTGTACTGGAGAATAATCAACAACACCTTCCAACGGGCAAAAATCAATTCAAGTTACAACAGATACTTCTTTCTCTCTACCTATAAAAGAAACCTCTCATCCCCCTTTAAAAAAAAGCGAAGCGAAAGTGTAAGAATGAAAAAAACACAAGTGTAAGAACAAATACTTTGTGGGAGAGTGATATGAAATTCTAAGGCAAGAAGTCTTTTGCTCAATCAAGAACTCCTTTCTTGATTTGAAGCACACGAGGTCGATCAGTATCGCTGAGCACCAGACGCGTATTGTAAGTAACTTAATTTAAATGAAGATTACCTTAGTATTTAATCTCTTATTATTTTATATTTGTTTGAAGTAGTTAAGAAACCATATTGATTCTATGAAATCTATAATAGTAGTTAAATAAAAGATTATCTTAGTAATTAATCTTTTATTATTCGATATATGTTTAAAGTAGTCGGGAAACCATTTTGATGCTATAAATTCCATAGTAGTAGTTAAACAACGATTATCTTAGTATTTAATCTCTTATTATTCTATATATGTTTAAAGTAGTTGGGAAACCATGTTGATGCTATGAAATCCATGTTAGTAGTTAAATAAAAATTATCTCAGTATTTAATCTCTTATTATTCTATATATGTTTAAAGTAGTTGGAAAACTATGTTGATGCGATGAAATTCATTGTAGTAGTTAATGAATGTTTTAAAGTTTAATTAATTAGAGTTGAGTTAACATGTATGAGGGGGGTCTAAGCGGAAACACTTAGAATTTACATGGGTTTAAGTGTATATTTTTAATGTTTAATCTCTTATTGTTCTATATATGTTTAAAGTAGTTGAAAAATCATGTTGATGTTATATGATAGTAGCATGTCTCGTAGTTTAATTAGAGTTTGGTTAACTGAGATGAGTTGGTGTCTAAGTGTAAACACATAGAATCTATATGGGGTTTAAGTGTATATTTTTAATGTTTAATCTCTTTTTGTTGTATATATGTTTAAAGTATCTGGGAAGCCATATTGATGCTATGAAATCCATGGATGTACTTAATAAATGTCCAGTAGTTTAATTAGAGTTGGGTTAACCGAGATGAGGAGGTGTCTAAGTGTAAACACTTAGAATCTATAGGGGTTTAAGTGTATATTTTTAATTTTGAACCACTTATTGTTTTATATATGTTTAAAGTAGTTGTGAAGCCATGCTGATGCTATAAAATTCATGTATGTAGTTTAATTCAATGCTATGCAGTAAAATTTCATACTTCTATTTCATTACTTATTTTTTTGAGATATATTTAACTAATAGTAATACTAATATTGTAGGTGCGCACATACAGTGCTCATATGCGATTTCCTAATGTGTTTGTGAGTATGCACATCAGGAAAGGTGTTCCTCTGATCAGTGCGCTCAGTGGATTGATTCTAGGGCGGAGGTTGCATTTGTAAGTATTAATACTGTTTTTTTTTTTTAATTGGGATCAATAGTGGTTCCCCACTTACCCCTTTGATGACTCAAACCCACGACCTATCGGTTGTAGGTGAAGCGTCTTACCACCTGAGCTGCACTTACTTGTCTGTTGTTAATTGTTAAATTGAGTATATATATTATACATTAAACGTGTTTTAAAATTGGTCTTTTTTATGACAGTTGGACTATGAGAAGGCTGTCAGGGAGCAGCCAATGCCCGGTTGGAGAGGACAGATCCTAACGGGAGGGAGTGGAGCCAATAGTAATGGGAGCATAGGATGGACAAAGAGGGGAGATAGGGTCTATGGGATGGGCGCGCATGGGGGATCCTCGCACCTTGCCAAACGCCTCTTCGTGCGCTTCTCAATCGACAATACGATCGCAGGCCCTACCGATCATCGACCAGGTGCATGTCATTGTGAGGTTGGAGACCGAGCTCGCTGACGCCCGAAACGAGCTCGCTGACACTCTACAGTCCTTGTCACAGTTCATGCCACCCTCAAGCAAGTGGTGCAGAACCAAGCCCGGTATCGACCCCCATCTCCCGATCATTCATGTTCCCGTAATTTATTTGATGACAATTATTTTGTATAAGCAATTTAAATTTTTATGTAATAAATTCGTATTGTACAGTGTTATGTTTAATTTTTAGATTGTTTTATGAATTATTATTATTTATTTTTAAATTAGGTAAAAAACTGCAAAAAGTAAGTTTTTTATTTTTTAAAAAAATTTTATCGACAAAAATTTCTGTCGCTAAATCAGCTGTTGGTAATTTAACGGGAGTGTTTTCGTCGTTAAATCCCGTTGCTAATTTAGGGACGGTAGTTACCATCGTTACGTTCTGTCGTTAAATACTGACAGACATTAGCGATGGAAAATTCCGTAGACAATTCGCAACGGAAGTTTTCGTCACTAATTTCTGTCAATAATTAGCGACAGAATGTAGCGACGGAAAGCCGTCAGCAAATTATCGACAATAATAAATTAGCGATGGTTCTGTTGGTAAACTACCGACGGTCCCCTAATTCTGTCGCTAAATACTAATGGTATTCCTTCGTTCTTAATCATCGTAAAAAAAAAATTGACGGCTTAGCGACAATCTCAAATTAGCAACGGAATTTGTGCATTTGCGACGGGAAATTCCGTCCCTAAATCCCTTGTTTCTAGTAGTGTAGAATTTAGAATTCAGAAATTACATATTGATTATACTTATCATCCCATAAAATGCTATATTAAGATTCTGGAGTATGCATTTGTGGTTGAATCTGAAGTAGTTACAACCTGACCATCTAAGTTTGCTGCACAGGGTCTCTACATCTTAATTTGATTTGGGAATACAAAACCATTATGGAACATGACAGCTCCCATGTTCATGTGACTCCAATACATGTATCAAATCAAAAGATGAGGGGAAACACCACGTCCCTTAAGATACCAAAAAATATATATATATATATATATTTAAAAAAGAAGGGAAAACAAAAAATAAAACTTAATTAATAAATGAGATATCGGAAAGTAGTTTTTAAAGAATACTTACATGACCTTTGTACTTGAAAACTAGAAAAATGACATATAATATAATTCCTTAAAAAAATTTACAAATTAATTAATGATCAAACATAATTAAAATTAGGATTAATATAATCATTTTTTTTCTATTCGTTTGTTCTTACACCTTGTGTATGCGAAAATGCCTTGCTAAGTTGTTGAACTATGTGAGGCCTCCGTCCAAACATGGCCTTAATAGAAAAGGGAATAAAAAAAAAAAAACACCCTTCTCTCTTATCTTATTACTCACAGACTAGGGCTCTACGCATCACTTTCGGGCCTTTCGGCGTCACCTCGCGTTGCCGTCGACCAAACACAGGTAAGTTCTCTCTCTCTCTCTCTCTCTAGATCTCTCTCCCTCCCTCCCTCTTAACTGTAAGGTTCTTGAAACAACAAAACCAAGCAAACCTGGAAACTCCATACTACGGCAAACAGGGCTCCGAGCTGCGTGAATGTTTAATTAGATTTTGGTGATTTGTTATGCTTCAACTGGGTTATCATTGTGATCGAGTTTGAAATAATTTCCGGATGCGAGATTAGATTTGAAGATATAGTCATGGGTGAGGGTGGACGCTATGGTTTGATTTGAAAATTGGTGGCATTCTTTTGTTGTTGGTGATAGGTTGGGCCGGGTTGCAGCTTGTGGGACTGCGATTTCAACTTATTGTTGCCGGGTTGTAG
The DNA here is from genome assembly GCA_016624345.1 of Platycodon grandiflorus. NCBI lineage: Eukaryota > Viridiplantae > Streptophyta > Magnoliopsida > Asterales > Campanulaceae > Platycodon > Platycodon grandiflorus. The sequence continues at coordinate 48,901,450 of CM028361.1, read as the reverse complement.
TTGTTCGGTGCGCAATTTTTTGAGATCTACTATGACAACCTTCCTTTTGCTTACTCGTCAACTTAGTATAATAATACGTTTAGTTTTGGCAAGGTTGATGTTTGACTGTTTTAATGACATTTAAAAATAAGGATATTTTTGGAATTTAAAATTTTTTTAAATGAAAAGTGTAACGGTACGGTTGACTGGGGAACGTAGGACCAAACGAATAGAAAAAAAGGTTAATGACACTATTAGTCCTTCGACTATGTTCGATTTCACTAGTAATTTTTTAACAAATTTTTTTTAAAATTTAATCCCTTGACTATGAAAATTAGACACGGTTGATCCTTTTGTTGGATGCCGTTAGAATTTTTTCGTTAAGTTTGTCTTGTGCCCAACACGTTACTTTTGTTAAGGACATTTAAGGAATTTTACGTGCAAATATATTTTCTAAATATTAAAACAATTTTTTTTCTCACTCTCTCTCCTCCATCACATCACTTCTCCAAACCCTAAATCCACAACACCCTAAATTCCCCATCCGAGACCCATCTCCACTCAATCAATTCTCCCCACAACTGAACCCAAATTTAGTAATTCAAGTCATCAAGAACCAATCAAACCCTTACCATGCGCTCTTCTTTTTCAAATGGGCCTCAAACCCTAACCCAAATACCAACAACTACACACATTCCCATTTCGTGTACGTTGCCATCACCGACCGTCTCATTTCTCATAACTTGTTCTCTCTCGCTACCGATTTGCTTGAAACCTTGAGAAATATGTTGGATTTCATGGTGGGTAAGTTTATTAAGGCTCAAGGTAATTCAATACACACACATTCTCTCTCTATCTTTCTCTCTCACAGACACACACACACACACACACACACACACTCTCTCTCTCTCACAGACACACACACACACACACATCCAAAGACACACCGAAAATGAGTTCGACTCCGTTGCGGCCGCCGCGGAGAAATCGGTCTTGGTGGTGGAGTTGCGCAAGTTGAGGTCGTAAGTGATGGTGGAATCGGTGGGGTCTGCGGTGGAGGTGGGACACACTTCGAACTAAAGGTTGTTTGGGTCGTCGGACGCGACTGGGAGATCGAGGTTCTTCATCTTCTTGTGAGCTCTCCATTCGTCAGAATTGGGATCGGAGGGATTGGGGTGACGGTTTTGGACCGATCTAGGGTTTGTTTGGAAGGGTCAAATTCTGTTAGGTATTCTTTGGTCTGGGAGGATTGGTCTGTGTCTTCGGCTTGGGCGAAAGTGTTGGAGGGTTTATGGGTGGATTGAGGCTGCGATGGCGGCTTTCCAGAGGGCTTAGTGGAGAGAGAAAATGAGAGTTTCATAGTGTTTGGTTTGAACTTTGAAGGTGGGTGGGAGCGGGTGAGAGGTCGCAGCTCGCGGGGTTGGAGGGGGGTTGGGGGTGAGTTTGTGGGGGCACTGTTGAAATTGGGGAAAATTTGTTTGAAATTTTACCTGTGGGTAAGGAGGCAGTGATGGGGTTTGGGGACTTGTTCAATTGAAAGTTTTTAGAGAGAGAAAGTTTTGAAATTGTATACGATCTGCATTAAAAATTGAAGAAAACGCCATTGAAGCCATTTGTGTGTTATGAAGAAAATTGGAAGTCTAGTGTGGTTTAGAAAGAGTTGGAAGGAGGAGGAGAGAGAGAGAGAGAGAGAGAGAGAGAGAGAGAAAAGAATAAATTATTTAAGTATTACAAAAATTTTTGCATATGAAATTTCATAAATACCCTTAACCAAAGGCACGTGATGGGCACATGACGGACTTAACGAAAAAATACTAACGGCATCCAACAAAAGTACCAACCGTGTCTAATTTTCATAGTCAAAAGATAAAATTTTAAAAAAAATTTGTTAAGGAACTACTAATAGAATCGACCATAGTCGAGGGACTAGTAGTGTCATTAACCCTAGAAAAAAAAAAAACCCAGGTAGGACCTATTTTAAATTACGGTCTATGTTGAGGGACCAAATTATACATTAATCCTTAAAATTATATTGAAATTAATGTACGTTTTACCTAGGGGTGGCAATTCATGTCATCGTGTCGTGTTCGTGCCACACTATCGTGTTTTCGTGTTATCTATCTTATTTAATCATAAATATAATAATAAACGTTATTTTAACTAAATTTATAATTTCGTGCTTTCGTGCCGTGTTTCGTGTCATGCCGTGCCTTATCGTGTTTCTTGTCTCAGTAATTCGTGTTTATAATCGTGTCGTGCTGGTTCGTGCAATCGTGTCGTGCCTGTCATTACCACCCCTAGTTTTACCCATCCACGTCCCATTGCTAACAGAATATTTCTCAGTTCGTGTGCATCGCCAAGGTATACTACTCAGTACTCATCTTATGTACAAACTCATTAACAAAGACAAAACAATTCACCTATATACTCTTAAAGAAAAAAATTAATTTCAGACAAAGGATGCTACATTATACATAATCTACATGAGGAATATAACATAATTTCTAGGACCCATGTTCATCCAATATAATACTCCCTCCGTCCCTAAATTATTGTCCTGCTTTTCTTTTTTATCTGTCCTAAATAATTGTCTTATTTAAAAACTTTCCTCTTTAAGAAATCACTTTTCCCATTTTACCTTTACTTTTTCTCTCTACTTTAATTATGGGCCACATACACATGGATATTAAAGGAAACTACACAATATATCAATATTAATAATCAAGTCAATTGTTTTTTCTTAATCCGTGTGCTGGGTCAAACAAGACAATAATTTTAGGACGGATGGAGTAATGATTTCATGTAGTTTTTGCACATGAGTCCTACGCAAGAAACTGCTCAGACACTACTTGATAAGCAAGCACTTGTTAGCGCAGCAAATAGCAATATAATATGCAGCAAAACTATTGATAAGAATTCTAGTAATCTTTAACGGATATCCGTCTGATTAAACCAAATATGTGTGAAGGATAAATATATTATATAGGACGAAGATAAAGTTCCAAACCTCATAAATCAGGGTAGCACCAGAAGCATAAATAATAGAAAAAATGCAGATAGATCGTGGCGCCCTTGCTGAGAAAGAGCTATATATGATCTTCATTGAAACATCCTGAAAAAATAAAGCAAGATGAGGAAATTATCTGCCATACTAATCAATCAATGTGGTGGACTGGACAGAAATAGAAATTTTTTCCAAGAGTCGCGCTCTCGACAGAAACCCGAGGAAAAGAAGCGAAAATGAAAAGAAAAATAAAAATAACAGCCTTGTTATGCATAAAATATAGCTATATATACCACTACAACACTTGCTATCAAATTAAAAGAAAAGGGTAAAATTTGACAAATGTAAGCTCACAAGGTCAGCTATTCACTCCCACGAAAAGAAAACTTTTCATTTTGGGATGTTCCACTTCAACAGTCCACTTTAAAATATGATGCCTATAATCTTCATAAACATTTTAACTCTGCCCTCCATATATGATATAAACATTTTAGCAATGCTTAAACTTTTTTGTAATTAAGATCAACTTCAATACTACTTATATATCCATTAATTATTATATTTATCAAATACTGAAATTTTGGGTGGAACAAAAGGAGTAATAAACTACAACTACACAAAAAGACATAACTAATAAATGTACTTGTGTACGTAAATGCAAAACATATGTGTTACACATGTATGCATCAAGCTCAAGCAGCCCAAGTCTACTTTAAGTAAAGTTTAACATGAACGAATCAATAACATGTGCAATATGTTCTCATACATGAAATAAGCAAAATATGTAACAATTACAAAGATGCATGATACTAAAACTGCATATAGTACCTTAAGATCTTTGAAATGCCAAGAACAACGATCTTATGATAATTATCATAATTGTTCATGATGTCAACCTACGCAATAGAAATGTAAATTATCTTAGTCACAGTAGGATTCTATGAAAAATTTGATACTTTGAATTATGTTCAATGTAATTAAACACTATTAGAAATATGTCAAGATTAGTAGAAACTCGTGATATCATGTACCAATTATGTTTGTATCAAAATAGGAAATTTCAGTTTCTGTTATACATAAATAAAATTAAAGGAGTCGAAATACTTTTAGAGGAGTCATGGGCTTCTTTTATAACAACAAAGAAGATCATGTGTAAAATGACTTGTTTCTTCGATAATGGAAATCTAAGTGAAAGACCCATAAAATATCTACATACAATACATGGATCTTGCGCACCTGGATCGGACTAGGGAACTATGGAGCAAGTGACATCTAGGCGACCAAGGCCCCTAGCTCGACCTTAGGCGACCAAGTTCCCTAGGTCAGCCTAGGAAACCTAAGTAGCACCCTCTTCCGCTCCTTTCGTTCCTGCCGTCCCTCCCATCCCTTCCGTACCAGGTCGTCTAGCTCGTTCCTTCAGTAAAAGGGACATGTGGCAAGCAAGAAAGCATGGTAGAACGGCATGGTCGACAAAGCACGACATAGGTCGTACGCGAAGATCAATAGTCCCCAACGTCCCCTTCGTCTAGCAAGGCTCGCATGTTCCCTACATCCCGCAAGTCTCGCAAGTCCCCTACATACCGTAAGTCTCGCAAGGGCCCATTTTCATTGCACACTCTCACTTCAATTCTTTGCAATCAGTAACGGATTAAATGATTCCTCTGTTGGCTAGACGTTACGGTTTCTCTCTCTTATTGACACAAAGATGAGCATTGTTATGGCATCATAATGACAAGAAATAATGGCATGAAACCCTCTCCACCTATTAATACATCACTTGGTGAGTCATTTCAAATATACACTCAATTTTGCACTCTACACTAGTCATACTACTTATAATTTCTCTCAAGCACTTTATATTTTTCTCTCTCAAACACATACTTTTGACACACATCTCCCACTCCGGTCCAAGATTGTCGGGAGCTTTTTATCAACTAAGACTTACTCTCACGTCAGAGGGTTTGAGTCGGGACAATCCCCGACTCCACTCATGACCTTTGTTCATCTTTGACAGGTTACTTCAATCCCAATCCAGATATCTAAGACATATGTATAACACATTCGTAACTCCGACAAGATCGATCCGTACCTTGGCTTGATCAGTTTGGTTCCATTGCCGGGAACGTTTTCTAACCTTTTAAATTTAATTTCACCGTGATATATCTTTAAAAACTTCAATTACTACCATGTGTGCATGGATAACCAATCACCTAGAGCCCACCTCACAAGGTACCAATTCCTCTCCGCGGAACGCGCCAGCAGGTAGAGCCACCAACCTGCCACACACTGTGAATCTGTACTCTTAGCGCCAAACGAGGCAGTTCGGACGGGCTGCCAAAGGAAAAAGAAGAAGGTTGGAACACCAGTAACGGAGAAGATGGCCGCTTCACGTGCGTGTCCTCCCAGGATAAGGAAGGTCATTACGGTGGTCGCGAAGCCCTAGTGACTCATGGGGAAGGAAGGGAAAAATAGCTGACTCCTTATCAGATCGAGTTGGAACACCATAAAAGACATATTAAAATCCTTGCCCAGCTCCATGCGATGAAACTGAGGATGTTTAAATTAGGCAAGGAAATAGGAGCGTCACTACCTGCCATCGAAGTTGACCAACCAGCTTCAAGCAAGAGCTTATTCCTAAAACTTTGGGGGTGAATTTTATTGATGTGGAGGATTCCAGAGCAAGGAGCCACGACTTGCAACCACAGGCTAGCGTCCGGGACAGGTTGGATCCTAGGATGGCCGACGCCAAACTTATGTCAAGTGTTCATTCTCGCCAGGGTCCAAGAATAAAGAACTGAGAGCTATCACCTTGCTAGATCATATCGACGGGCTAGGAGTGAGTAGGGCGAATCAGACTAGCCATTGCCTAGCATGGAGGTCACAATGAATTGGGGAGTGCGACCAAGATCACCTTCTTCAAGGAAAAGGAAGGATGCACAATCCATTTCATCTTGGGCAACCTAATACAAATGGCCTTGAGGGAATGACCAAGCTTGTCCGACGGTGACCAAGAGGATCAGTCATCCCAAGGTTGACAAAGAGTATAAAAAGTTGAAGGAGCGACTATATGTCTTGGAGATGGGCCGAGTTGACGTGAAAGTTTATCGTAAGGACGAACCCTTCACAAAATGGATCCGGGAGATTGCGCTAAACCCTTGGGTCTAATTCTCTTCATTGGACAAGTATGTTGGAAAAACCAATGTCAGGGATCACATTATTGGCTTTGAGGTGCAGATGGGGATAGTAACCACTGATGAAGTGGTTTGATGCAAGGCGTTCGCAAGTACCGTGCTGGGTAAGGCACTAAAATGTTTCGGTACTTTAGAGAAGAACTCTATTGACGATTGGTTAGTATTCAAGAATGCTTTCATGACTAAGTTTTCTATGGCTGGCACTTTACCAAATGATGCATCATATCTTTGTGGCATTCGACAACAGGCCGATGAGTCCCTTAGCAATTATCTTACCCGATTCAAGGATGTACTCGACCAGATCGATAACGTGTCTGAGCAGGCAGCTATCATGTGTTTTCAAGGATGCCTAGTTCCTGGGGGGATTAAAGATCGAGTTTAGCCTTCGCCTTCCCAAAGCGAGTGGAAAAATGTTCAAAACTACCTAAAAAATGGGCAACATTGAAGAATCTAGGGAAGATAAAGAGGCAACCAATGAAAATGACTTCGGTAGTACTAATAATGCGGTTAAGGTAAACCAGGTTGAAGCACCCTCGCCGAAAAAGAAAATACAAGTCCCAACTAAAGCCCAAGGTGTTTTCTTCCTTGAATGTGACAAGGAAGCACATAATGAATGTGCGCATGAGGAAGAATTGACTTTAACCTACTCCGCTTATGCATGACATTCTGTGCCCCTGGAACAAAGAGTGGAGTTGTGACTATTATCAAAATGTAAAGCATTCAGTACAAGATTACATTCAGGTAAAGAGGGCGATCCCATGTTTGATCGATCCGAGGGATATAAGGAGATTTGAAAAGAGGGTTGACTGTGGAAAAATTAGTCAAGCGGGGCACATAGGGAAGACAAGGTCCAATGGAACCAACATGTAATAGCTGAGCTAGTTCGCCTAGCTAGCATTCATATCGAGCTAGCCTAACAATTGTAATCTTGACATTTTATTTTAATTTACCACCTTTTAGTTGTAATTTTGATGACATAAAACGTTCAAGTACTTATTTCAAAATTGCAATTTTGGTATCATGCGTACTCAATAAGTATTCGAGTAGTCAAAGTAAATTTAAAAGAAACATCTCCAAGTCGAGGTCAACCGTAATTGAATACCCACTAAGCTGGGGTAAATCGTACACAAGAGGCACCTCATCAAGTCAAGCTCAACCGCGATTGAATACCCATAAAGCTGGGGTAAATTGTGAACAAAAGACACCTCGCCAAGTTGAGGTCAACCGCGATTGAATACCTGTTAAGCCGAGGTGAATTGCGAACAAAAGTTACCTGGCCAAGTCGAGGTCAACCGTGATTAAATACTCGCAAAGCCTGGGTAGATCGCGGAAAAAAGGCACCTCAGCCAAGACCGCTGTCACCCGCAAATGCATATGTCGCTAAGCTAGGGTAGATCGCGGAATAAAGGCATTTTGGCCAAGATTGAGGTCACCCACAATCTAATACTCGCTAAGCCAAGGTAGATAGCGAAAGAAAGGCACCTCGGCCAAGACCGAGGTCACTCATGATCAAAAACTCACTAAGCCATGGTTGATAGTGTTAAACAGGGCCCACGTGTCGTTAAGGGAAATTTTGATGGTACCTCGTCAAAATGTGGTCAATTGGTAGTTCGAGTCAATGAACACAACTCACACATTTTTAGTTTGCATCCAAGAATGCTTCTCGAAAATAGCTAGCTTGCGTCCAGGCGCGCAACTCGTATTCTAACATACATTTCGCTTGCCTAAGTCAATTTTCTAACTCGCAGAGTTAGACAATGAAAGTACCAAGCGGGATCTGAGATTGCTTCATGACCTAACGCTCGATGAGTAGGGGGCTACTAAGGGGATTTGTTGTATTTTAGCTTAGATTTGCTTGAATCCATAACCTAAAAGTCTAAGACAAGGTGACTAATGGGCCTGCGTGTCTGTTAGTGTGGCAACTTGTACTTAGGCATAGCTTGAACAGCTTAGAGTTGCAAATTGTATAAGTCTTGAAGAAGATAGCCTATAGGACATCGGACGTCCTCTGCACAAATAGGCAAAATTTGATCCAGCAGTCTTACTTTGATATCGGACAAGCTCGTGCAAGCCAAGCTTTATCTGCAATGTTGAAGAACTCCAAGAACGTCCGATAGTCATCTGCTGAAGATATGTCCTAACTCAAAGATCTCATTAATTGTGATACAACGTTAACCTGCAAAATGCATTCAATGAAGCTTTCCATTCTTGGCATACAACTCAGAAAAGGACATTCTGCCTGCAAGCACAGTCTACCTATTTTTGGCAAAATGTCAGGAGACAGACTGTAACTTGCAGAACCGCCTATCAGAGCTCAACAACACCATTAGAGCATTAAATGCTCTTGAATTCAAATTGAGCAACTCATGAAGATCTCCAACGGCTCCAAGGTCCCTCCTGCATATAAAAGGAGACTTCATGGCAGCATTTATAATCCCCTTCAACCACTCCAACTACTGAATCTCCATAGTCTTCAAGTTCTTAAAAGCTTAAACGTCCTATCTGTATACATTCATTGAAGAGCTTCACACTTAGACGTCTAGTCCATTAAAGCTCTTCATTGATTGCAACACTTAGCTTTTCATAGCTCACGAGAATTGTATCTTATTGATCTCAATTCTCCCACACAAACACTTGGTCAACAAAATTTTTGTACACAATCCATTAGAGATTTAGTTTGTAAAATATCTAGTGGATAAACTTAGTACACGATTTTCAAATCCAAAGTTGACCACTTTGGTTGTGGACGTAGCACTTATTCATAAGTGTGAACCATATTAAATACTCTGTCTACTTGTGTGTGATTGTGAATTATTTGTGTTGCTTAAATTTCCGATTTCCAAAGCTGTTGAGAAGCGATCTTATTGTGAAGATCGGCCATTTCCAACTTGTCCTATACTTCACAAGATTTCCGCCTGCAAAATTTTTCTAACTTAAGTGAAGTAAGAATTTTTGAATCAAATTTCAAAAATTGAATATAGGCTATTCAACCCCCCCCCTTCTAGCCTATATTGAGCAACCGTGGACCTAACAATTGGTATCAGAGCTTAACTCTTTGAAAACTTGTTTTTCCTAGATTAACCTCTTGAGAGATTAAAGATCATGGCTGCTCACCAAATGTTGGAAACCTCAAACGTGAACCATTGTCCTGTCTTGGATGAAGTTCACTTTGACATCTGGAAAGATAAAGTCAAAAGACATATGAATTCAATTGATAAACGTTTGTGGAAATGTGTCACGATGGACCCGAATTCCAATGAAGCCTAATACACCGGCCGCGGTAGATCCAACCGCAACCCAAGTACCAAAGCCGAAGAGGAGTGGGATGATGAAGACAGAAAGAATGATGCTCGATGGAAAGGCCATCAACATCATTACTAGGCGTGTCGATATAAGCACGTACCGCAGATTATCAACCCGAACACAAAGAAAGGAGATGTGGGAAGCCATCCTTGAATATCTTGAAGGTGATGGTGAGACAAAGAATAACAAATTATATACTGCATCCGAAGTTTGACTCCTTCAAAAGGATCCCAAAGAGTCTCTGAAGTGCCTATGACGATTCTATGAGGTAGTCAACTCTTGCTATTCCTTAGGAAAGAAATATGAAAAGAAAGAAATAAACATGAGATTTCTAAATGCACTAGGCGGTTTATGGCATGTTAAAATTACGCCATGAAAGAGTCAAAAGATTTAAACAAACCGACTCTTAGAAACCTTTATGCTAGTCTTTCGGTTTATGAGCTTGAAATCCAACAAGCTCAAGAAATGGAAAAGAGTTTAAAAACTTGTCCTTACCACCATGTCTCTCGAACCTTCTGTTCAAAACCCGATGAAACACCTTCTACATCCGGTGAAGATGATGATATTCTTTCGACGAAGCCTTTGCTATGTTTGTAAAGAAATATCAACGTTTCAAAAGGTTTAATAAATCATCATCACATAGGCGGTCTTCTCACAAATCGCCGTTCCTTATAAAACAAGCTGCTCAACCTAAAAGTTACGCTCCTTATAAATCGAGACCACCAAAAGGACAATGAGCTAGTTTGTTTTAATTGTAGGAAACCAGGCCACTTTGCGTCTCAATGTCCTAAGCCAAAGTATGAATTTTATAAGAAACGTCCCGAGTCTAAATTTCAAAAACAAAAGGGATGGTGGTGAAGACATTGATGAAAGCAACCTACCTACATGGTGTGACACGACACCGATGAGGATGACTCGTGATTTTCTTGAAGAAGCCAACATATGCCTTATGGCCAGGAGTCACCACATGATTCGGTGAGGTCACTACCATTTCAACAAAATGACAGTGATGATGATGATGAGTTCAATGACCCATCAAAGGGAGAGCTCATCAAAGCAAACAAGGATATCTTTGGAAGAATTTTCAAAATTCAAAGTCCTATGTAAAACTTGCCAAGAAGCATGAACTAGCTGTCTCGAGAAATCAACCTTGATGTCTAAGATCAAAGATCTTGATAGACAAAGTGAAAGTATCAAATTGCAAAAAGAGAACAAAACTTTGATGAAAAGTGGACTTCCTACTTGAACACATCAAGAAGATAAATTCGAAAAGATGACCTTCAAAAGGTTGTCAATACTTGGAATAACTCTAAAGGAAACTTTGATACCATTCTTTCAAACCAAAAACTTTAGATGACAAAGCGGTATCGGTTTCCAAAGTGAGTTCAATGTAGGTAGTCCTTCTAGTTCTCAAAAGATGAGACATCGAAGTAATTCTGAAGAATCGGTGAAGAAGTTTCTTATGACCAGCAGTCTCCCAAAAGGCAAGGACTTGGCTTTAACAAAGTTCCTTTTGTTTATCCCAAGAACACAAAAGACAAGTCCAAAAGAAAGCAATGCGCCATGACTGACTAATAGTGAGTCGAGCAACTAAAACTGCCATTAGTCACCCTAAGAAAACAGGATGACTAATAGCAAGTCTAGGAATTCTCGGCTCAAACCTATTAAATTTGTCAAAGGCAAGACCGCTGATCCCAACACTGCCTATAAAAGGGTAAAAGAAGTGAATTCGAGATAAAAGCTTAAAGGACATGTGCTGTAAATACAAAATCTTTTGATAAGAGGTCTACCTATGGTAAACCTAACATCAACAAGAAAAGGCATTATCACCTAAGTCCTATAGGCCAATTATCGCGAAAGATCATTCCAAAGGCCGATAATAGGAAGCCTCAAAAAGAAATCATTACTCATGTTGAAGGATTTCACAAATGCTCTTTCGCAAATGCCATGGTCATGAGATTCATGAATGCCTTCGAGATTCACACCTAAATCTAGAGGATTTACTCCTCCAAAGGTTAAACAGTGTGGATCCCAAAAGGTTGCTAACCTTGAGGACCCAAAATAAAAAGGGGACCATATTCTTAAATGTCTATATTTCAGAATGCTTTATGGTGTCAATGAAGAAGAGAAAGATCTATGGTATCTAGACAGTGGATGCTCAAAACATATGACCGGTGATCCAAATCTTCTCTCAAGCATTGTTGAAGCAAAGGGTCCTCGGTCATATTTGGAGACAACTCAAAAGGAAGACCATTGGTTATGGAAGTATAATCGAGGCAATCTTTCTATCAACAAAGTCTCTCTAGTTGAAGGTTTAAAGCACACGCCGAGCATATCACAATTCGTGATAAAGGTCTAACTGTCGGTTTTCCTCTAGTCAATGTCTCATAAAGGACAATGAGACATGTTCAACTATCTGACAGGATTCGAAAAGGAATGTCTATCTTTGTTGACCTAAATCTTTGTTGGAAGAAAATCAAATCTATGCTTGGTTGCTAGGTCATCAACCGACAACAATGGTTGTGGCATAAAAGGCTTAGTCATCTAAATTTCAAATACCTGGAGAAGCTATCAAAAGACAATCTAGTTGTCGGTTTGCCTAAAATATCACCTGAATCACACGTCTGCAGAGCATGTCAACTAGGCAAACTACACAAGTCTTCCTTCAAAAGCAAGCCTTGCCTATCAACAACTGACTCTACAGCTCTTGCACATGGATTTGTTTGGACTGTAACTCTACAAGTCTTGGTGGCGAAGTATACTCTTGTGGTAGTTGATGATTACTCAAGATTCACTTGGGTAGAGATGATGTCCTCCAAAGATGAAGCATATGACATCATTCGAACTCTTGAAGACTACAAACTCGGCCGGATGATATCTCGATGTCGATCGTACAATGGAACAGAGTTCAAAAACAATGGTGTTGCCAAATATTGTGATGACCATGGAATTGGTCACAACTTCTCTGCAGTTGGCACACCTCAACAAAATGGAGTTGCCGAAAGGAAAAAGAACCTCATTGAAAGAAAGACAATGATTGAAGCCAAATGCCTATGTATTTCGCGAAAGCTGTGAACACGCTGCTTCACACAAAAACAGAATGCCAAGTCCCGTATCTCGATCCTCCTTCTTCACAAGAGCTTCCAAGAGTCAACCTATTAGAATCCTCAAACGAACCAACAAATGAACACTCGAAAACCCCGAATCCACTTTGCCTTCCACACCGAAGTCATACAACCTACCTTGGAATTAACCTACCCTTTAGAAAATCAAGCTTCATCACTTCTACTTCTCAAGAATCCAACTCGCGATGCAATAAGACAAATTCAACTGCGAAGTTAGGGAAGTAAAAGATCATCCTATCACTCAAATCATTGGAGATCTTAATGTTGGCGTTCAAACTAGACAAGCTTCAAGGAATGAATGCATGTATTCTATCGCATTTGTATCTAACATCGAACCCAAAAGATTGATGAAGCTCGGAAGATCCAAGCTGGGTAGAAGCTATGCAAGAAGAGCTAAACCAATTTGACAGATGCCAAGTCTGGTCACTGGTCCCTAGGCCCAAAGAACAAACAGTTATTGGCACAAAGTGGGTTTTCAGAAACAAAATGGATGAAAACGGCAATATTACAAGAAACAAGGCAAGACTGGTAGCCCAAGGATATAGACAGGAGGAGGGTATTGACTATGATGAGACATTTGCTCTGTTGCAAGATTAGAAGCTATCGATTATTCTTGGCCTATGCCTCTTTCAAAGACTTCAAAGTTTATCAAATGGATGTAAAGAGTGCTTTTCGAATGGAGAACTTCAAGAAGAAGTCTATGTAGAGCAACCTCCTGGATTCATAAACTGCTCAAGAAGAGAAGATGTCTACAAGCTGAGGAAAGCCCTTTATGGACTCAAACAAGCTCCAAGAGCCTGGTATGAGACCCTTTCAAAGTTCTTGACATCTCAAGGCTTTGTAAGAGGTCAAATTGACACTACTCTTTTCATTATGAAACATAAAGGTCATTCCTTACTTGTTCAAATTTATGTTGATGATATTATCTTTGGTTCCACTAATGAAAATCTTTGCAAAAGGTTTGAAAAGCTTATGCAGAGTAAATTTGAGATGAGTATGATGGGAGAGCTCAACTTTTTCCTTGGTCTTCAAATTCAACAAAGTTCAAATGGTATCTTCATCAGTCAAGCCAAATATGCAAAGGATGTTATCAAGAAATTTGGTCTTGAAAATGCAAACAGCTTCAGCACTCCTATGGCTACTAACTGCCATCTTGACAAAGATGAGAAGGGCAAGAAAGTGGACATGACTCTCTACAGAGGCATGATTGGTTCACTTTTATACTTAACTGCTAGTAGGCCTGATATCATGTTTGCTGTTTGTGTTTGTGCTAGATTTCAAGCTGATCCAAAGGAGTCTCACCTACAAGCAGTCAAAAGAATCATCAGATATCTGATAGATACTCCCAATTTGGGAATCTGGTATCCTAGAGATTCATCTTTTAATCTTATAGGCTATTCGATGCTGATTTTGCTGCATGTAAAGTTGACAGAAAAGCACAAGTGGGACTTGTCAATTCTTAGGAAATAGACTTGTCTCATGGGCCGGAAGAAGCAAACCTCTGTCTCAACTTCAACAACCGAAGGTAATACATAGGCGGTAGGCTGCCACAACCGCTGTGGATCAAACAAGAACTTGTTGACTATGAGATTACGACGCTAATTGTCCGATAATGTGTGACAACACGTCGGAATCTCGTATCTCAAAATCCGTCATGCACTCCAAGACAAAGCACATTGATGTGAGATATCACTTTCTTAAAGACCATGTTGAAAAAGGTAACATCGCATGCAATATGTGCCTACGAGAATCGGGTAGCGACATCTTCACAAAACCACTTGATTCAACCAGGTTTGCATATTTAAGAGGAGAGCTTGGTATGCTTGACCTCAATCCTTAACCTTTCGACTAACTATTTAAATCATTTTACAAAATTGTCTAAATGATCGAATTGAAACTCGCCGAGAAATTGGACAATACGAGTAAGTCCTTACATGTCCAAGTCGGCAGTCTTTATAGAAAATAGGCAGACCTAAGCGCGTCGTGCAATCAGTCATTCATCAGGTCATAAATGCGGACTTCAAAAATTATCAAATACCATTTATTAACTTGTCAGAAGTACAAAAAGACGAATGATACAGTATTTCTTCACATTTTTCAAAAACCGCCATTTGCTAGTTTTCAAAAACCTCTCGACTTCCAATCTGCAATCTTCCCAAATCTTCTCAAAACTTCGAATTTCTCTTGTTCTCGAGCAGAAATCATCAATGGTAATGATTTCTACACCTTCTAATTCATTTAAATCAAGTTTTATGATTTGCATTAACCTAATTTGTGCTATTTCGAACTATACATCATTGATGAACTGCAAAATCTTGAAATTGATGTTTGAATCTTGTTTATGTAGCATAAAATTGTGACTTAGGATTTCTTTGATATTATGTCTTTAGCTTACACAATCCCGTTTACTTAAAAATGACAAAATAGGTAGATATTTTGAAACCCAGTTCATGAACTGTTCTTGTCATTTGTCATCATACGCACATGTTTTGGGTTTTAATCAACAGCACTGCTTGTGTTAATATCGGTGATCACTCACATCGGTTGTATTTAATCATACCTATGTCTTGTTCTCATATCCACCAACCGTATAGGCAAGGACTAAATCTTCCAAGGCTACCGACACAACGTCATCCTTCGCATCCGCTAAGCCATCTAGGGCTAAACAGTGAAAATCTTCCACTAAGAATCCTTCCTGTGTCAAGTTATCATCCTGGGATGACAATCGACCGAGATTCCATTATCGCACATCTGCGGTGATGCCTCGCTAAGGATTTAACAGAATGTGGGCTTCTTCCCTTGTTCCAACTTCATGATACCCACTACAAAGAATGCTTTAGCCGAGGAATTTTACACAAGGATGATCCCGCCTCCTCCTCCAACCAATACCAATGAACCGGTCAACCTAAGCTACATCAAAGGTTACATCGAGGCCATTACATCAAATTGACCTATAAGGATATTGGGGCAATCCTTGAACCGCCTATTGAAGGCAAACTAGACTTAACCGATGCCGAATCAACGCTTGCTTGGGAAATGATGCGAGGATCCGCTCAACTCGAAAGGTTTTCGAGATGTCCAGAATCTCTTCCCGAAAATGCTTATCACATCGGTCATCGATCGATAAGAGCATTCTCTTCAAGAATGGGGCAAGAGACATTTTTACATCTCAACAACTTCGTGGACCAAAGCCGTGATTCTTCGAAAGCGCTTAACCGGGCAAAAATCGTCTTCTCTATGCTATCTCAAAGTGTTGCCGACGTCCAATCCAACCCTCCATGCGACGACCTTTCGTAAGGGTCATCAATATCATTCTTCGCAGATTTGAAGAGATCGATGATAAAGTTATCACCGACGACCTCATCAAGGTGTCTAACACCTACGTTTTCACCGTCAACAACGTTACCCGCTACCGGATGATATGGCCAAACGAACAATAGTCGTTGCCGCCGCCGCTTCTTCCACTAGTGGCACTTCTACCCAAGCCGCAAGGGTAAGCGAAAAGTCACATGTTCGAGACCGAGCCACTGCGAGGAGGAGCCTAAACCTATAGGGCTGAACTTCCGAGAACTTTGATCTCAAAGAAACTTGATCATGATCCCTATGAACCTTCCGAGCCTCCTTCCAAAAGGCCAAACATTCCTCCACTCTCACTCTCCGTCTCAAGAAAAACCGCAAATCTCGCACTAGATCCGAGGTTGAAAAGGATACCTCTAATTTCAAACCCGCGATCTATCCAAACCCAAACCTAAACAAACCCTCCTACCCACGACGAATCCTTTGGCCTTCCTAAAGTCTCATCCACCTCTTCTACACCAGTGTTCGCACCTCCGTTCCACTCCACTGTTTCCCATCACTGTTCCCCCACCAGCTCCCACCAATCCTCTCCACTTCCTACTCCTCTTCTTCACCTACAAAGTCCGCTCATGGCAAGCGCTTTAAAAGAGTGCAAAGAAAAGAGTGCACTTCGAAGAACCTGCGATATAACCTCTCCACCACTTCACCACCTCCTACTACCACTACCACCTCAACTACTTCCTCACCTCCTCACTCGCTCCCATCCAAACAACCCCCACACAAGAACCATCTATCTCACCCGCCACCACCTCTCAACCACCATCTTCCAAACGATCTATCTCTCCCTCTTCTGACCTGCCTACCCCCAAACGCCTCAAACCTAACCCTTATAGCCACCTACATCCCGAGGTGCAGGATCGCTATCCTTCGGATACCGCCTAAGCCCAACCCCGCCGATTCGACCCCTACCTTTCTACCCTTGACTACCCCAGAAAATTCCCCGCCACCTATGTCAGTGAAATTATCTTTAAATGGGGTGCTTTCTATGAACCTCTTCCTCCACTGGTCCCAGAATTCTTCTCCCACAACTCGCGGTGCAAGATCTCATGATCTTCAACCAATGGGTTGCAATTCACAAGGACCTAGGCCTTCCTCTCCCCACGTAATCAACCGTCTCTTCCTTTCTCTCTCTGCCTAAACCACCTGTCTTCACCCTTATCTGCTATCCTTCCATCCTTCTTCACCCTGTGGTCTACAACTTCATTGATGTAGTCACCACTTACCTTGGCTTCAACCCTTTCATCCCTATTCTATACCGTTCACCTCATCCTATCTCTATCCCTACTTTCTTCTCATTGGTCGTCTACGGCCTCGATCCCCTCTCATCCTTCCATATTATCCATCCCTTCGTCTGACCTACCCTAGCCAATCCCATCCCTCCACCAGCCATATTTCCCTATCCTCCTCCCTTCTCCAACATCCTCCACCAATCCTCTTCCACCACCCATCCTTCCCCGCCAGGTCCATCATCTCCTCCAAAAGCCATCCCGACTCTTCGATACATATCCGCCGAGGGTGCATAAATTTTTGAAAGACTTTGAGGTCATCTCTGTTGACCCGACCAAGGCCCCGCACCTCCTTCTAGATCGCTCACATCACCCATGTCCAGCCGATGCATGACTCAAGTAATGGAAATTTCAAAGGTGCCAAGGCCGCCTTTGATGCGCCGCGCTCTCTCTCTGCCAATCGCTCTAGCTAGCCGATCTCCGCCTCTTCCTCCACGACCTCTGCAATCTTCAAAACAAATTGGGACAACCTCGCCACAAAATGATGCAGATCGTCGACATGGTTGAAGCCGGCTACAAGCTTGTGCTTCACTCCCAACGCCAGCAAATCGCTCTGTTCACTCCTCCGTGCGCGGCGACGCGCTTACCTCCAAGCACTTGGCCTTCTATCGCAAGGAGCACATCACTACTTCAACCGTCTTGCTCTCATTGATACCTCGCTTGCGTCCATGAAGGAGGAGATGGCTAGACTCAACAATGATCGGACTAGGCTCATTGAGCATAATGCACTACTCAAACGAAAAACAAGATCTGTCCTCGCATTGGCGATACAAAGAAGAGTTAGCCGAGGTCAAACAGAAAAACATCGATCTCTCCTACGACTTGGCCGACGCAAAAGATGAATTAGCGAAGCCAAAGAAGAAATTGCAAAACTAAAGGTCTGCGACTCTAGATGGACATCAAGAGGCTATGAGCAATCTTCATCGAGCAAAGGCAAAGGTCGTGCATTATCTAGGTCATCCTCTCGAACCGCCGATAAATTTTGGTATAATCTTTTGCAAAAACTTTGTAATTAAACTCCGTGTTTAATTCACAATGTTTATATTTTAAAATTTTCATGCTTTTTATGAACCGCTTATTATGTGAATGCATGAAAATTAAACCACCGGTTTAAAGACATGTCCTATATTGCCTATTCTCATGTTTTTAAATTCACCTAATTACAAGTGTCGATGCTTAATCTCCTATTCGTAAACACTTTGTAATTCTTGAATACAATGACCGTATGTAAGTTCATCTAGGGCATGCTTATTTAATATATCAATCTTTCAAGCATGTTATTACTAGACTTGAACTTGGTCACTGATATTGTATTCGTAGGGTCATGGACTCAAGCAAATAGGAGGAGATTGTTGTATTTTAGCTTAGATTTGCTTGAATCCATAACCTAAAAGTCTAAGACAAGGTGACTAATGGGCTGCGTGTCATAGTGTGGCAACTTGTACTTAGGCATAGCTTGAATGCTTAGAGTTGCAAATTGTATAAGTCTTGAAGAAGATAGCCTATAGGACATCGGACGCCCTGCACAAATAGGCAAAATTTGATCCAGCAGCTTACTTTGATATCTGACAAGCTCGTACAAGCCAAGCTTTATCGCAATGTTGAAGAACTCCAAGAACGTCCGATAGTCATCTACAAGATATGTCCTAACTCAAAGATCTCATTAATTGTGATACAACGTTAACTCGCAAAACGCATTCAATGAAGCTTTCCATTCTTGGCATACAACTCAAAAGGACATTCGCGCAAGCACGGTCTACCTATTTTTGGCAAAATGTCGAGACAGACCGTAACTTGTAACCGCCTATCGAGCTCAACAACACCATTAGAGCATTAAATGCTCTTGAATTCAAATTGAGCAACTCATGAAGATCTCCAACGGCTCCAAGGTCCCTCCTGCATATAAAAGGAGACTTCATGGCAGCATTTATAATCCCCTTCAACCACTCCAACTACTGAATCTCCATAGTCTTCAAGTTCTTAAAAGCTTAAACGTCCTATCTGTATACATTCATTGAAGAGCTTCACACTTAGACGTCTAGTCCATTAAAGCTCTTCATTGATTGCAACACTTAGCTTTTCATAGCTCACGAGAATTGTATCTTATTGATCTCAATTCTCCCACACAAACACTTGGTCAACAAAATTTTTGTACACAATCCATTAGAGATTTAGTTTGTAAAATATCTAGTGGATAAACTTAGTACACGATTTTCAAATCCAAAGTTGACCACTTTGGTTGTGGACGTAGCACTTATTCATAAGTGTGAACCATATTAAATACTCTGTCTACTTGTGTGTGATTGTGAATTATTTGTGTTGCTTAAATTTCCAGATTTCCAAAACTGTTGAGAACTGCTGATCTTATTCTGTGAAGATCAGCCATTTCCAACTTGTCCTATACTTCACAAGACTTCCGCCTGCAAAATTTTTCTAACTTAAGTGAAGTAAGATTTTTGAATCAAATTTCAAAAATTGAATATAGGCTATTCAACCCCCCTTCTAGCCTATATTGAGCAACCGTGGACCTAACAGGATTCCGAGTTACAACCTTGCTAAGTAGAGGTCAAGCGTGACCTATATTTAGCAACTAGGATAATTCGCGTATAAGGTCCAAGCGTCTTACACGATCATATAACAATGCACCTAGCTAAGATGAGGTCAGCCACGATTTGCACCTCGAAACGGGGTAGATCGTGAGGAAGGGCGATGAGCCTTAGGAAAATTTTACACTCAATGGACCAAATGCCAACTTAAGAACGAATAAATGACAAAATCTGGAAACTCTTAGCTTGGTCTATCTTTGTTTGCTTAGGCGACCATGCTTTGCCATGGCGATCAAGTTACTCAAGTAACCAAAACTTTAAGATTCTTGGATACCCATCGATCAAGTCATCAACTCGCGAAAGTGCCACTCAAATCTTTGGTCGACTTGACCAATGATGACATGTACAAGTGGGGAAAACCTCCGATTATGTCATTTTACATCTCAAATGTTTGGTCGCCAACGCACTCTACCCAATCACTTTGGTCGACCAGCGACCCTTGAAGTTCTTGGGTGCTGAGATAGAGTATCCGCGACCCATGTTACTTGGTAATGTCGGCCCGTCGCATTTACAATTGTTTGGATGACAATTCCACAATAATTGGCAAGTTATCAACAATTATTTTTACTTGTCCACACAAGAATTCCTCTTTATGCTCGAGAAGTGGGGGGCTACTGAAGCACCCATAAAATATCTACGTACAATACATGGATCCCGCGCACTTGGAACGAGCTAGGGAGCTATGAAGCGAGTGACATCTAGACGACCAAGGCCCTAGCTCGGCCTTGGCGACCAAGTTCCCTAGGTCAGCCTAAGAAACCAAAGTAGTGGCCTCTTTTGCTCTTTTCGTCCCTCCCGTCCCTTACGTACTAGCTCGTCTAGCTCGTCCCTTCCATAAAAGTGACACGTGGCAAGAGAGAAAGTATGGGATCAAGAGTCCTCTTCGTCTCGCAAGGCTAGTATGTTCCCTACGTCTCGCAAGTCTCACAAGGGCCCTTTTTCATTTCACACTCCCAGTTTAATGTTGTGCAATTAGTGACGGATTAAATGATTCGTCTGTTGGCTAGATGTTGTGGTTTCTCTCTCTTAATGACACACTGATGAGCAGCGTTATGGCATTATAATGACAAGCACTAATGACCTGCAACCCTATCCACCTATAAATACATCACTTGGTGAGACATTTAAAATATACACTCAATTTTGCACTATACTGCTGGACATACTACTTACTATTGCTCTCAACCATTTTATATTTTTCTCTATCAAACACATACTTCTAGCTCACATCTCCCGCTCCGGTCCAAGATCGTTGGGAGCTTTTTATCAACCGAGATTTACTCACGCCGAAGGGTTTGATTTGGGTGAGTCCACGACTCCGCTCATGGTGTGCTTGTTCATCTTTGACAGTTACTTCAATCCCAATCCGATATTCGAGACATACGTATCACACATTCGTAACTCCGCAAGATCGATATATATATATATATATATATGCGTTCTTTGATTATGACAATATAATCATAGTAATATGTCAGGACATTTAACGGTTCAATGGGATTATGATTTCTATAAAATTGTGAATTGAATTACTCTTATCGATCGGTTTGGTGAAATGGAAAAAATGATCGCTCCATAGGTAAATCGAACTTAACCAAACCATATGACAATCATATAACCAAATTGACTAAACCCAACCATCGAAAATGGTTTTCGATGTCTAGAACCTTTTTCCTCGAACAACTAATAATGTGAAAGATGAATCAAAACAATCTAATAGGTTGGAATTCGGGATAAATCAAACTTTACATACGAAAAAAATTACAGATTAAATTCAACAACTCTCTCCATTTCAATTGATGAGGTACATCTTGATTTATTGCACAAACTAAGAAAAAGATTGAAAAACTATTAATTTCCTACTACACCCTATCATTATGTGGCCACAATTTCAAGGTGTTTTATCTGATATGAAATGACTCTTCTTTACCACAAATCTGAATAAGTATTAAAGACATTATGTTAAAAATAGAAAGAAAGTCACCCAAAACGGAAAGGTACTCTACAATTGAGAGTTTGGGACAAACTCAAAAGAAACTGTGAACATGTACAAGACATAAGTTCCTATTTAATTGTGATATTTTTATAAGTAAAGATAGTATCATTTACTAGTAATACAATGTTCAAGGTTAAATGATAAATTACTAATTCAATCACACATTAACTAAAAATAAAAAGTCCAATTATTTTTAAATAGGGGTAAAGGCTTTTGTAATTAAAATCATAACATCAAATACATATCATGTGAAAAAATGACATTTGGTTTCCATAATTGAAATTTAAGAAAGGTTTTATTATTTTTGTGGACTGCTACAAAATTATATACATTCATTCTTTGATCATGACTATTAATCATAGCAACCGAGAAATGGATATATTAGTAGCACACTCGATTGGTGTATATGTGTGCCCACAAGAACATAAGACACACTGAATGGTAAAATAAATTAATTAATATTTATATGTTCAGGTGTGTGTGTGTGTGAACAGATACTTGTACAATAAAGAACATATATAGACATGAATTTTGTCATATACAATAAGATTTGCAACAATAAGTACTAAATTAGATCTAACTCATAACTTAAATGTAATATAAGAATTGTTAAAGCTATAAGAGAATAATCGAAGGCAAACTAGATAGGCGATGGTCCAAGTTTTTTAATAAAATGAATTTCGGAAAATGAGTAGATTATCAAAGTCAATCTAGAGAGACCTAGAACCATTAATTTATATCTTACCTACATATTAGTGAGATATGTTCCTCCCCAATTCAATAGTAAATTCAAGTGTTATAGTTTTAACCACAATTTAAATTAAAAGATTTAATAAGAACATTACAAAGACCTATATATTCAAAAAGAGAAATGGATTTAGGGAAGATTAAATACCAAAGAAGAATATATAAAAGGAGGATCAGTTACCTTCAGATTTACTTTAATTATTAAATTCAACCACGATCTGTGTAAAGTCTCCATGCATTGGAAACACAGATTCCGCAGAGACAGAGAGAGAGAGAGAGAGAGAGAGAGAGAGAGAGAGAGAGAGAGCTCCGAGAAGGAGAAAGAGTTGAAGAGATATATGGTGGCTGAGAGAAAGCCTTGTATAACCCTAATTGTTTAAAACCTTCTTTATATATAAAAATCTCTCCTCGAATAGACGGTTAGGATAAGAAATTTCATAATACCGCATATATAAGTAGATTTGGATATAAGAAAAAATAACTAGGGTCGAGTGGTATACCACATGTGATCTACTACATTGTATGAAACGTATTTCAGAGTGCAAACAACAAACTGGCTAATTCTTGACCCCATTTATTTATCCATTTAGGCCCAAGAGCACTTGAAGCACATTTCCTATCCCCAAATCCTTCTAAAAGCCCATATCATGTCATGGACACTTGTATATAAATACTCATCTAATTGACTTGAGAGTGGGTATTGAAATTTCAAAAGCTAATGCATCTTAAATCTAATATTAGAGAAATTAAATCGATTTGAACACTGATCTAACATATTAACTTCTATTCATTTCTATGCATATATTGTAGTTACTGGATAACTATTATAAACTTGAAAAGCTATAATGAAGAACTAAGTTTTTCTTGTACTTGCGAAAGATGTGTGAGCACCGAGATCACCACTTCACAGTTTTCCTAAATGTGTGCAACTTCTTTTAATGAGACTGATTAAATCAAATTAATAATTTGAGATTGGGAGAGCCTTATTATATGCGCTTCCCATGGAACCACAACAATAAAGCTTCCTCATTGGCGAGGACCACCACTTGTCATATGGTTCGTTCCTTAAGTGTAGACACCCCAAATTCGTACATATATATTACAATTGTCCGATAAATATTAATTTATTTACAAAATAGACTAACACAAATTTAATTTTATGATAATTACGGTATCGAGAATACCTACACAAACAAGACTAACGACTAACGAAAGTACCTCTGAGGACTAACGTCAAGTCAAAAGTCAAAGAAATGATAAAAGTTTCAAAGCTTGAAGTCCAAGGGCCAAAGTGCAAAAAGCCAGAACATGGGGGAAACTCCTATGGTGCATTGCGCACCAAAGGAGCAAGCCTTCAACAATACGGTCGCCAGAATTGCCCGGCAATTTCCAACCAAATCTTCACCTACACAAGCCTCATGAATTGCTTGGGCATAACAAGACTTCAGTTACTCTCTATATATACTCCTTCTCGGCTGGGAAAAAAGGTTGAAACACAAAGAGAGACAAAAACACAGACACACACACAGTGTATGCTCCTTCCTTCGTTTTTGACGAACGGCAGTAGAAACATACTTAAACACAAACACAATCAAGTCTTCTTTTCCTAGGAAGCAAGAGGAGCACAACAAGCACGAACCAACAGCCTAGAACGTGGCCCGATTTCTGTAAAACGACAGAAGGTAACAAACCTTTGGTTCGTTAGTTTATAGTCGATTTAGACATGTAAATAGCTTGAATTGGCTTGCAAATATGTAAATAAACATGCTATGAAGTGTTTAGTATGCAAATATGAGTGATTCCAGTGTCAAAACCACGTTCAACTCAATTTGATCAATTCAAAATATATGGTGTTCATCCAGTTTTTTATTTTCTTGGTGTTTTCTTGACTTTAATCCATGATTTAAGCAATTCATGTAAATTCAATACATTAGGTCAAGGTTGCTCGAGAATAGGCTAGAAGGGGGGGTTGAATAGCCTATTCTTATTTTTGAAGAATAATCCAAAAATCTACTTCACTTTAAGTTTTAAAAAAAAATTTGCAGGCGGAAGTCTTGTGAAGTATAGGACAAGTTGAGAATGGCTGATCTTCACAGGCCAAGATCAGCAATTCTCAACAATTTGGAAATCTGGAAATTTAAAGCAACACAAACAATTCACAAACACACACTCAAGTAGACAGAGAATTTAATATGGTTCACACTTATAAATAAGTGCTACGTCACAACCAAAGTGGTCAACTTTGGATTTGAAAATCGTGTACTAAGTTTTTCCACTAGATATTTTACAAACTAAATCTCTAATGGATTGTGTACAAAATTTTGTTGACTAAGTGTTTGTGTGGGAGAATTGATATCAAAAAGATACAATTCTTGTGAGCTATGAAGAGCTAAGTGTTGCAATCAATGAAGAGCTTTAATGGATCGGACGTCTAAGTGTGAGGCTCTTCAATGATTAAGTACGAATAGGACGTTTAAGCTTTTAAGAACTTGAAGACAATGGAGATTCATGGTTGGAGTAGTTGAAGTGTTGAAGATCACTTTTAATGCAATGAAGTCTTCTTTTATATGCAGGAGGAAGCTTGGAGCCGTTGGAGATCTTCAAATTTGAATTTAAGAGCAATTAATGCTCTAATCAGTTGTTGACTCTGATAGGCCGTCCCGATTCTTTGCTAAAATAGGCGGTCGCTTGCAGGAGAATGTCCTTTCGAGTGTATAACAAGAATGAAAACCTTCATTAAATGATAATTGCGGGTTAACGTTGTATCGCAATTAATGAGGTCTTTAAGTTAGGACATGTTTTCAATGAGATGACTATCGGACGTTCTTGGGGTTCTTTAATATTGCTTTGATGAAGCTTGGTGATCTGAGCTTGTCCGATTTCCAAAGGAAGCCTGCCGATTCAAATTTTGCACTGTGTCGGAGGGGCGATGGATATCCTGGGCTATCTTCTTCAAGACTTATACAATTAGCAACCCTAAGCTATTCAAGCTTATGCCTAAGTACAAGTTGCCACACTATGATACTTGAGGCCCATTAGTCACCTTGTCTTAGACTTAGGTTATGGATTCAAGCAAATCTAAGCTAAAATACAACAATCTCCTCTCCTATTTGCGAGTCCATGACCTACGAATACAATATCAATGACCATGTTCAAGTCTAGTAATAACATCTTTGGTAAGATTGATATATTAAGTAAGCATGTCCTAGATGAACTTACTATAGAGGTCATCGTATTCGAAAATTACAAAGTGTTTACAAATGAGAAATTGAGTATCGACACTTGTAATTTGAATGGATTTAAAGACATGCGAGTAGACAGAATAGGCAATATAGGACATGTCTTTAAACGGTGGTTTAAATTTCATGCATTCATATAATAAGGTTCATAGTAAAGCATGTAAAATTTAAAGTTAGATAAACAAGATGTTTAATATCAAGGTTAAGAAATATAGAGTTCATCTACCGATACGAGAATGACCTAGATGGTGCTTGACTTTTGCCTTTGTCAGATGAGGATTGCCCATAGCTTCTATGTCCATCTTCTCGATGCCCATCTAGAGTCGACCAGCGCACAGTCTTGCAATTTCTTCTTTGGCTTCGCTAATTCTTCTTTGTGTCGGCCAATTCATAGGAAAGATCGCTTGTTTTTCTATTTGGCTGGCTAACTCTTCTTTTGTGTCGGCCAATTCAGAGGAGAGATCGCTGTTCTTTTGCTTGAGCAGAGCATTATGCTCAATGAGCCTAGTCCGCTGATCATTGTTGAGTCTAGCTATCTCCTCCTTCATGGACGCAAGCGAGGAGTGTATGAAGGAAATGTGATTGGCAGTATGTTGATGTTCCTGTCGATAGAAAGCTAAGTGCTTTGTGGTGAGGTTTCGTGTCGCTCTCACTGAGCAGTGGACGGAGAGCGATTTGCACGTTTTGAGATTGAAGCACAAGCTTGTATCCAAGGTCAACCATTTCTGGTCTTCGGGTGAGGTGGACAGATGTCCCGGTTTGCCTTGAAGAGAGCGGCATTTGCGGAGGATAGGGCTGAGGACGGTTGAAGTTGCGACGTCTGGAGGCGAGATGGACTTCTGGCAGGCTTCAAAGGCGACCTTGGCACCCCTAGAAATTTCCATGACTTGGGTCATGCAGTCAGCCTGAACATGGGTGATGTGAGACTGATCTGCAGAGAGCTGGTGCAGGGCCTTGGTTAGATCAACAGAGATGACCTCAAACTCTTTCAAAAATTTATGAACCGCCTCAGCAGGGTATGTATCAGAAGAGTCAGGATGACTCGCTGTAGGAGAGGACGGACCTGCTGAGGGGGAAGGATGGCTGGTGAAGGAAGAAGGTTGGCAGGTAGTTTGGGTAGGGGAGGGTGGAGGATGGCTGGTAGAAGACTGTGATTGGCTGGAGGATGTTGGAGAATGGCTGGAGGATGAAATGGAAATATGGCTGGTAGAGGGTTGTGATTGGCTAGGGTAGGTCAGACGAAGATGGGTAGGTTGGAAGGACGAGAGTGGCATGAGATCGAGGCCTTAGGCGACTATGAGAAAGGAGTAGGGATAGAGATAGGTTGAGGTGAACGGTACAGAGCAGGGATGAGAGGGTTAAAGCCTAAAAAGGTGGTGACTACATCAAAGAAGTCGTAGACCACAGGTTGAAGAAGGACAGAAGGGTGGCAGATGAGGGTGAAGACTGGGGGTTTAGGCAGAGAGAGAAAGGGAGAGATGTCTGACTTGGTGGGGATAGGGAGACCTAGGTCCTTATGAATGGCAACCCATTGGCTGAAGATCATGAGATCTTGAACCGCTGAGTTGAAGAAAGCTGCTGGGACCAGGCGGGAGGAAGAGGATCATGTAGGCACCTTGTTGGAGGATGATTTCACCTGCAGACATAGGCTGGCAGGGAATCCTCTTAGGGTAGTCTAAAGTAGAGAGGAAAGGATCAGTATCAGCTGGATTGGGTGTAGGTCTGCTGTCTCTGAATAACAGCAGATCCTTAATTTCAGGATGAAATTGACTGTAGGGATTTGGCTTGATGCGTTTGGAAGGAGGTTGGTCGGAAAGAAGGAGAGAACGCTTTGAAGATGTGGATTATCAGGAAGGATAGTGAGGTGGAGGTATTTGTGGGC